>VDFB02379711.1:222583011-222686662 GCA_007258455.2 Sequoia sempervirens
CTCTCTCTCTCAAGTATATACCTCCCACTCCCTCTCCCTCTCTTAGGTATCTCTCTTTCTCACTCCCTCTATCTCTCTCCCCTCTACCCTTAACCCTAAACTCTTAACCCTTAAACCCTTAAACCTCTACCCTCTATCTCTATCAAGTTCTCCCTCCTACCCCCTCTCCCTCTCTCAAGTCTCTCTCTCACTCACGCACTCCTATCTCTCTCCCCTCTACCCTCTACCCTGTATCTCTCTCCCACTCTCTCCCTCTCTCTCTTTCTCCCAAGTATCTCCTTCCTACCCCCTATCCCTCTCTCAAGTATCTCTCTCTCACTCACTCCTTCTATCTCTCTCCCCTCTACCCTTAACCCTCTACCCTCTACCCTTAACCCTTAAACCCTTAAACCCTCTACCCTAGCTTGCCAATTCAGTGAAATTGGGAATGTAGTTGCTTATTTGAAAAAATCGGACCAAGAAATGGGGTCTCCTAGTGATTTACATCACTGGGAGACCCCATTTCTTCGACCCATTTTTTCAAATAGGCAAGTTAGATTGCCAATTTCACCGAATTGCCAAGCTAGTAGGCCCACTGGCTTGCCAATTCAATGAAATTGGAAATCTAGTGTCCTATTTGAAAAAATGGGGTCTACCCATGATTTAAATCACTAGGAGACCCCATTTCTTGGTGTTGTGCAGTTTTTGCACACACGCCCCACTTGGAGTGGGGACCCTCTTTTTTTGGTGTCTTTGACCTTTGGTTCTATTGGACTTATCATTTTAGGATCTTGACATGTTGATCTTGCTGGCTTTGACCTTGCCTTGATGTTCGAATTGATTGAAAATGAGTTTTTGGCCTAGTCCGAATTTTCTCCTGGATCCGAGATTTTTTGGCTCTGGCGGATTTTCCCAGACCCTGGTTCCTTGTCCGTTTCTGGCAGGATTCTCCGATTCCGGGTTTTTGCCGAACTTCGGGATTTTCCAGCCCTGGTGGATTTTCCCAGATTTTTCCAAAATCCCGATCTTCCTCATTTCCCCGGTTTCTGCATTTCCGCGAAATCTGTGTTTCCGTGCATTCTGGGATTTTCTGAAATTCCGCTTGGAGCTCGGGTTTCCGGACTTGTCAGAGGTGTCTTGTCGCGCATTAATGGTTGAGGTACCTTTGCTCAGACGGGTATAAGGGTGGATTTAAGGAATTTTTAGTGCCATTCTAACTTCATTTCCCCTTTACTGATTGCTCTGGCAATTGATTTTTCCATTTGAGCTTTGCGGATTGATCTTCATTTGTTTGTGTGAGGATTGCTTGAGTGCTGGTGTTGGTGTTTTCATTGCTTGGACATGTTTGCTGCGAAGGTTGCCTTCTCAAGCTCGAATTTCTTCTGCTTTGATCCATGGTATGTAGTCACTGCCCTTCCGTTTTTCTTGTATGGTGATTGAGGGTTTTGCATTGGGTATTATTAGATTTGGGTCGGCTCTTGCTTGATTTTAATTTCATATTTATAGAGTCGGGGTTTGACCCGTTTGTATGATGAAACCCTATCACTCGTGTCCTGCGAGTTTGTCCGTCCGTTTGGTTGCATGTGTATCCTTTAGACAGAGTTCTGGGCTTGATTGCTTGTTCTTTTAGTGCAGAATCCACCACATCATGTGAAGTTAGGGTTTTTTTTGGTGTTTGGGCCCAGAGCGAAGATTTCATTTTGTTTGAGTGATTTTGTCCCTGTATCTTGTTGACTTCCCTATCTTGTGAAGATTCGAGTGCTTTAGGTAAATTATCAGCCTATACTTTAGACCCTAAAGCTTGCTCTAGTTTTAATGGCAGAGATTTGATTATTTGATTTAGGGCATCATCGTTTTGATGTGGGAATTTGTCCTTTGCAAGTTTTTGGGACTTTGGGGTCCTTTGCGCTTTGAATTTTGTTGATTGTCGTCGGTTCTGAGATCATTCAAGCTTAGGTGGGGAGGATCCTATGGTCGTTTGAGTTTTGGTTCACATTTTGTCATTTTTCAGGTTTCCGGGGTCGTCGCAGAATTTCCTCGCTTCCGGATTTTCTCGGTTTGGACTTATTCCGCGAAATGGGGTTATTTCCGGCACATTTTAGGTCACCCGCAAAAATTCGTGCCATCCAAATTTTTTTGGATTTCCTGTCTGATTGTGTCCTTTCAAATGTTTCGATGATAGGATAAATGGAACGATTGTTTAATGCTTGTTTCTCGTTGCCAATGAGTGAATTCCATGATTATCCTTTGTTTTTTTATCTGCACTAATGATTTATTTGACTAATGATGAATTGGCAGCAGGAATCTGTTTGGGTCGGATTCCTCTGAATTTCTACCCCGACGATATTTTCCCGGTTTGCATGATTTTCCCGGACTATCTGATTTCTCTGGATCTCGGAGGATTAGCAGTTGGCAATGGATTTTGATTGGTTTATATGATTTGTGCTAACCTTTTGGATTGGAATAGGCATAATAATTGAATACTAATGATGATTTTTGGATGTGCAGGCTGAATCAAGCAAAGCTGCTGCTGGAAAGTCTAAGGGTGGCACAGGGGCGTCATCCATTTCTGAGACTGAATGATTGAGACAGGACATGAAGAGCCAACTTCCTGAGAGCAAAGTGTCCTCTGTGTGGGCTGAAGTATCAGATACTAATGTTGGTGCTTGGCGATATGAGGAGTTCAAACAGAGAATGACCGAGAAAGATCAGTCAGCCCTGAGACAAGGGATGATGAACTCCGGATTGGTACATGTGGCAGGGTTTCCTCCGGCAGTTCAGTGTTATGAATTAATCTTGGAGTGCACCCAACAATACGACTTTGATACACAGAGAGTGGTCAGTACCGAGGGGAGAGTCTTGGCCAACTTCAGTCCGGCGTCCATTGCACAGGCTTTCAATATGCCGGATCTTCCTTTAGTATGCGCCTTGAACATTGACACTACCAGGACTTATTATGAGAATGAGCTGGTCAAGGCTCAACAGATTATCAACTCGTGGCTAGAGAAGCCAAAATCCCACCATTCAAAGTTGCCCAAACAACTGGACAGGGTGAAGTTCAGGTCAGATGTATATGATGCCATCACACTTCTGAGCAGGGTGGCCGGATTGAGAAGTGCAGGGGTATTGGAGAGTTGGATGGTCCATGTGATCACCAAAATTAGTCAAGGGACCAATTATCACTGGGCAAGGCTAATCAGTGCTGAGATTGATAGACAGTTGAGGAATGTCCTCGAGGCCAAGAAATTCACGATGTCCTCATATGTAGTGTATGTGTTGGCCATCTCCTACCCATACAAGGGCCTGAGTCCGAGGGGAACAATCGGACAAGACATAATCTATGAGGTGTATCCGGAACTGCATCTTGGGCATAAGGATTATAGGAGAGCCAATGATGCATTTACAATGCACATTACCCAGACACTCCAGAATGCAGAGCACCTCAGATTATCCGATGGAGCTAAAGGACTAATCAAGAACTACAGAGCATGGTTCATCCAGTTCCCTACATTCACTTACCTTAGGATTGATGGATGCCCAGTTGCACCTTACAGGTTGCCTCTGTATCCCACTGACCACATTGTGCTACTGGAAGTTGTAAGACAAATCTATGAGTTTGATGCAGTGGTGAAGAGGGAGAAGCACAAGACAGGCTTCGGAGGAGACTTCCCTCTTGGGATTGGTGTGGGAGAGATGTGCCTGTCTATCCAATCATCCCACACCATAGGGGAGGAACTGGCAGCCTACAAATTCTCCTTCCATTCGAAAAGAATGAATTTTGATATAACTGGAGAGGCTCAGAAGAAAGCTACCCGAGAGTATAGGCACAAAGATGATCTAGAAGACTACTGGGTCAATATCAAGGATGACCTCGATGCAAGAAAGAAAAGATATTCCAAGTTGCCTGTGGAGGCCATTAGGCAATACAATGTTAAACTAATTCCGGATCAACTTGATGATGACAGAAAACTGGTGCAGGACCACGCTTATGATGCGGTAAAGGGCAGGCCAACCAGGGATATTGACTGGAATGAGAATGAAGTTATAGAGCTGCAGGATTTGATGGCTCGTGTCATGAAGTTCACTTCCTCGTGGATAAAGCATAAAATCTAGGAATTGGAAAGTGCAAAGGTAACTTGCACTTTTGGCTTGATGGGAAATCTCAATCCCATGTCAACTTCTGAAGAATCTGGGGAAGACGAACCCAAAGGGAAAACAGTGAAAACATCACCATTCAAGATCAAAGTCAGAGGTCCTAAGGAAGGGGCTGAACCTGAAACAAAAAGGAAGCCGAAGGGAAAGAGAAGATGGAAGACCCTAAAAATCAGCAAGTCCTCTAATGAGGAGGAAATGGAGAAAGCTGAAGAGGAGGATGCTCCTCCACCGCCTAAGAAAACTAGAACAACAAGGACTGCCAAGAAGAAGGATCAAGTTGCTTCGGAGGATGAACCTCCAATTGTCGATGTGGAGAGTTCCGGAGGGGAGAAAACCAAAGTCTACACAAGTAAATCAAGGACTCCCTCTCCCAAGGATGCTACACAGTAGAGGGACTCTTCCCCAAAGCTACGAGTTGAAGAGCCACCGAAGTCTGTTTCTCCACCGCCAAGCGCACCTGAACTGGAGAATCCGGATGAGCATGAAACTAGCGGGGAGGAAGAACAGTTCAAGGAAGGAACACTTTTCAGTGAGGCAGCTGAGCTTGAGGTGGAAACAGAAGAAAGACACACTTCTCCGTTGGTGCAATATGAAGATTCTCTGGAGATTGACCAAAGCTACGGATCACCTGAGCCAGAGGAAATTACCCCTGCCAAGACTCCCTCACCAGTGGAGCAAGAGGTTGAACTCAAAGAATTTGATCCAGGTGAGCAGCTTCCGAAAAAAGACAATGATAGGGCAACCACAGAGGAGGAGAAAGTGACAGAGGAGCCGGAAAATGCTGGAGTGGAAGAAATCCGGGCTGACCCTGTAGCCCCGGACTGGCTGGAGAAGGTACTTGCAAGGAAGAAACAAGTAATTGTTGAGGACACCCCCTTGGACTGGGATGAAATGCTATCTCGGATTGGCAAAGGAAAGAAGAAGAAGGCTGCAAAGGTCATTTCCTGGGTGGAAAGGGATGAAGCGCACAATAGGGTAGTCCACATTGCCACCCCTGCAGTGGATAAAATGAGAGAGGATGTTACAAGCCAGGACTATAATGTCCATACAATCAACCTCGGGCCGGCCTCCATGGAGCAGGATATTGAGGAGTTTGAGGGATCCAGTGCAGTAATTGTGGACAGGTTGAAGAAGGAGACCCAGACCAAATGAGAACTCAAGAAGGAAAATGAATGGCTAAGGAAGTGTTTGGAGGAGGTTATGAAGCCTCTGCAGTCTCTCCATCCCTCTTCTTCTACTACTCTCAATTTTTTGCCAAAGGAGACCATCTCCAGAATTGAAAAGTTGAAAGCCTCGGCTCAGGCTGCCACAGACTGGTTGATGGGTGTCCAAGCAAAAGGGGATGATGCTATCAAGGCAGTTTTATTTGTAGGAAAGGATGCAGTCCGGGCAAAGGAGCTATTAGAGCATATCCTGTCTCAGGATAAGAATGACATGGATCTCCTACTGCAGAAGTCAAGGGTTGTCATGGGACATGGAAGAGATCAATTGGTCAAAGATGGAATTCTTCCTTCCTCTAGGGTGGATGAACCATGGGAGTGGTTCGAGGCACTACAGATCAGGCAGAAGGCTTTGAAGAAAATTCTGAAAAGAAAGAAGCAAATTGATGGTGAGCTTATGGCGGTCTATGATGGATGCATTGCCTTCTTTGAGGTAATGACAGGAAGGAAGAAGATAGCTCCGAAATACTTGAGTCTGGAACAATTGAGGGAGTGGTGGCATGAAATTTATGCCCCAGATTCGGATGGAGCTGTCACCGGCCACCTACTTGATGATGCAGCCACCTACATGGCAGTGATAGACAGATATATGGCTAGCAGGGAGGATTGGAACAAAATTGTTGACCAGTCCAGGGAGGAAATAGATTCCATTAAATGCCGACTCAGGGTTTTGCCATTGCCACCTATTGCTGAGTTGGAGGGAATATTCTTAAGGGTCCAAGGGTCATCTGGGCAGAAGAAGGATAAAGGGAGCAACAGTTAATGCTCATTTTGAGATTTGTGCTTCCCTATTACCTTGGGGCATGCATTGGACTGGACTTCCTTGGGGACTGTGTCAGAGCCGATTTGGATGATGGCATTTAATGTGTGCCTTAGTTCATTTCCTTGGCCAACCTGTTTTGGCAGTTTTGATTATTTTGTAAAATGTTTGGCTGGGCTGACACGTTTTGGGGGGGGATTTGCTATAAAGAGGCATTCTTGCCTCATTGTAAGGGTTAGATATTAGTTCTAGACATTGATTAGCAAGACAGTAATAGAGCTTAGCAAGAGCAATAGTTAGAGTAGTTTGATTTTCTGGAAGCAAACATTATATTCAGAACAGTTGAATTGTTGCAGCATTTTGGTGATTAATACAATTGGAGACATTGTGGTTATTCCTGGTGAAATCTTTTATGTTATTTCATCTTGCATGGTTCCTTTGTTCTATCCTTTAAATTGCTTGAAGATTTAGGGTTTAATATTAAGAAATAGATTAGTTTCAGTTGGATAAATGATGTTGATGATTTCATATTTGGAATGTTTGTAGCTATCTCTGGTCTATACTCCCAGTAACTATCTAATTATAGTAGGCTAGTGAAGTCAACCTGGACCGTATATTCAATGTGCTTAAGTTCGATTGTAGATGTATGTCTATGATTTGAAAATTTGTATTCCTCAGAAGATTGCACTGTTCTTGTAAGATTGCATTGTGGGTCGAATAAGAACTGGTTATTTGAGATAGGTCCATTCCAGATATATGTTATTTGCATTGTTTTTCCTCTCAGTAGTTCAGATCTTATCACTTCTTTGCATCCCTATCTTTTGATGTTTCTTTATTATTCGGTTAGATTTAGGATTTAAGATCATCATATTGTCAAACTTGATAAATTGAAAGATACAGTTTGCTTGTAGTAAGGTCCAATTGTGATTACCAGTATTTCACATGATTATCTGAGTTGTTTTATGCATTGTTATGACCTAACACCCGAGAGACCTTGGGGTAATCTTCTGTGATTTATTGTTGAAAATTACCTTTCAAGAGAGATAGAATATTGTATTCTGTCTAAGTTGTTGCTATGCAGAAAACACCATCAACAGATTGGCGCTAGAAGGAGGGCCTGAATGAGCACACTGGATCATTTTTGAATGCCATCTCTCCAGAGAGATATAGGAGAAATACTAGATCTACCACAGGAGAGGAAGATTTAGAGGAGTTACAGTTCCCACTAGGTCAAGAAGGACCCGAGAAAGGGGAGAATCATCATCACCCATCCCCTCACCAACATCATCCATGTCTTCACACCCGGAAGTTGAGGCTATACCCATTCCTGAAGCTGTTCCTATTCAACAACCTCAGCCAGTTAATAATCAACCACCACCGCCACCCCCACTCTTACCAATGGCTTTCCTTGCCAAAAATCCGTCCCCATTGTCTTTTAATGCTTACAATGTAATGCCCAAAAACCCTAAGCACTTCTACTCAAAATTCCATGTTAATGACCCAAATAGGACTGCGGAAGAACACATAAGGATTTTCCAAACCTGCCTCAAAGACAGAGGTATTATCCATGAGGATGTTGCTTGTAGGTTGTTTCCTTATTCACTAGGAGAAGAAGCCTTTTACTGGTACAACCATCTCCCTGCTGGTTCGATTCTTAATTAGAATGACCTTGAAAACGCCTTTTTGCAAAAGTTCTGAATACCCATCGGTGCCAATGAGTTATACCTACAGTTCATCAAAGTTAAGAGGGAGGTTACTGAACCCATATCCAATTTCAATGATAGATTCCATCGTGCCTTTACCAGACTTCAAGATCCATATGTTTTAGATGATGATATAGCCCTGGGAGTCTATTATGAAGCTCTGGATAGCCTAACAACAACCTTTTTGAAATGGAGACCCAACCCTCCAGGTACCTTGACTAATGCTTACACAGAGGCTGTCAAGCTCAGTACAGATTTGAGATAGCATTTGACTGGGGCATTACCTTCTCTGGGACCAGTTGCACATCCTAACCAGATTCAGGCAGTAAATCAGGCTCTCACCAATCATACCCCAATCATGAACCCATTTCCCCAATTACCTATGGTACCACACCCTGGTCACCCTATGAGTCAGGTCTCCCCTGTGGCAAACTTCCCTCAACAATAGGTTAATTAGCCTATATACCAGTCCCAACCGAATAGCTTCCCTACTTATCTGTAGAATTCTGAGGTATTGCATCAGTCTTTGGGATCCACCACAATGCATGTTCTTCTTCAGAATAACCCAAATTAGCCTCCCTACCGAGATCCAAATAGGGAGAGAATTGATGAAATGGATGAACAAATAAAGAAGCTGAATCTAGAGGTGACTTACTTGAGAAATTAGAATAGTCAGCTGCAAGCTGCCCAGAAGGGAATGTAATCCAATCAGAACAGGGAGTTTTCACAAGGATAGAATTTTGACAGGGGGCAGCGTAATGACAGAGGATTCTATATTGATAGGGGATATAATCAGGATAGAGGTTTTAATAATGATAGGAGGCAAAACTTTGACAGAGGCCAAGGAGGTGGATCAGGATTTGATAAAAGGCCACCACAAGGACAGAATAGAACTTGGAATACAGGGCCCAATAATGGAGGAGTTCCCACCCCATTGGATCAGCCTACTAATCAGATTGTTAATCAATCTGCAAACCAACCTGTCAGTTAAGACAAACCTCCTACTGGTGTGTACTTGGCTGAAGCGGCCTTATCAGGGTGGTGCAGACTCCACAAAATGAGCCAACATTCAGAATTGGAATGTCCAGAGTTTCAAACTGCTTCCTCCATTTTTCAATATGAGGTAGAGAATAATGTGAGTGGACAGGAGATTGTTCCTTCCAACTCATATGATTCTTCTGTGCTGGTATTAAATCATGCTCCTTTTCCAACCAGCAAGGAAAACGTATCAGAAGAACTTGAATCCCAGGGAGATGAAACAGATCAGATTTGTAATGGAGATGAAGTCGCTCAGTTGTTTAACGAGGGAGAAATGAATGACAATGGCCCCCTCGATCAGGAGGAAGCTTATGTTGAAGAAGTACAGATGTTTCAGAGGCAAGGCTTAAGGGATATGCCTCATAGGCGTCCATAGTCTGGAGGACCTTTCACCACTTCCATTCCTCCCAACAACTTCAGTACCCCTCCAGATCCTAATGCCAGCAACAATCCGTTTTATCCACATGTCTCCAAGCAGTACCTTTCGAAAGATAGACAGGCTCAAACAGAACCACAGAAAGAAAAGACTATTCAAGTAAGCAAGGATAAGGTGGAAGAACCACCTAAGGAGGTCTCCACTGATATGAGTGAGGAGCAGATGGCCTCATATGTTGCAGAGGAATTTAAGAAACTAAAGGTAAACCTTTCTACATTTGAGTTATTAAGGTTTCCTACAATTAGGAAGGCTGTCTTAGGTACCTATGATGCAAATTCAAAGTTATTGGATAAGTCTTCTGGTGAGCATGTTGGCCAGACTTCCAATTTTTAGTCTATGAACACACAAAATCAGACGCAGAATCGGACTAACCCGCCTCCTAGAGATAAAGGAAAAGAAAAGGATAGGACTCAAGTAGCCCAGGTGGACACTCAGCCCACTTTGTTTCAAGGAAAGATAGAAACTCCACCATTTCTGATCTCAGTCCAAATCTTTGGTAAGAACCTTCACAATTGCTTGCTAGATTCTGGTGCTTCCACCAACATGATGCCTCTTGGAGTTTATAGGGCTCTAGGAATTACGCCTGCTAATTCCCAGAAGAAGGTCACTCAGTTGGACAGAACCAAAGTGAGTGTGGTAGGGGAACTCAACATGATCCATATGCAGATAGCTTCAGATCCAAGAATCCAATAAGTTATTAACATTCAGGTAGCTGATATTCCTAATGCATACGGTTTGATCCTAGGAAGGGATTTCACTAAGGCTTTGAATGGATATGTGTCTACTGACCACTTTCACATGTGGTTGCCCTGGAAAGGAGTGCCTAATCAGATCCGAATCGAGAGGGAGCCTAGAATGAAGTACATGATAACAGAATACCAAAAGACTTCAGTAGAGGTTCTTATATCAGAAGCTGGAATGGGAAACTACCTGCTATCGGCTCAATATGAAGAATTAGATGCAGAAGAGGTATTGATGTTGCATACGATGACAGCTGATGTTGGGACGGGATCTAGCCATACTGAGGTTCTGATAGAATTAGTTGAAGAGGAAGAACCTAAAGACAAACAGATCAGCTTATTGGACGATTTCTAGGGATTCATTAGGCAATGTATGGAGAACCAGACTCACCTGGGAAAGAGGATAAGCTTTAAGGAGTTACTCTTACCAAATTGATGTAGAGTCCATAATGCTTCTCACTCAGAGTTGGAGTGTTGTCTGTGTCAAACAGCAGTAAAACGAGTACAGAAATGCGTGAATCCAACTTAGGCAGTTGAAGCAGTTGAGGCAGATGAGCAGAATCTTCAAGAAGAGTGCAAAAGCCAAAAACCTATGGTGACTAAGGCAGCCTCTAACACTGATAAACCAGAAGACAGAATGAAGAAAAATATTACTGCGGAGTACTGGACTCTTAAGTTTGATGGATCTAAGTCCAAGCAGGGAGCTGGGTTTGAACTGATTAGTCTAAAAGGTAGGAATTTCTTTGCAGCTCATAGGCTCCAATTTCATTGCACCAATAATGTAGCAGAATATGAAGCTTTAATTCTTGGACTCCTTATGGCACTCAAGAAAAAGGTCAGGGTTCTGCAAGTTTTTGGTAATTCATTTTTAGTAGTCAAACAAGTAAGAAAGCAGTATGTGTGTCACGATAGGAGAATGACCAATTATAGGCATAGAGCGTGAGACCTCATTGAGGGATTCGACGCTTTTAATATCCAATTGATCCTATGAAAGAGGAATCAGACTAGTGATTCTCTAGCTCAAGCAGCTAGCACTCTACAGCCGCTGTCTCTGTCAGGATTGAAGAAGTTTACTGTTGAATTAACTCCTGTGCCGTCAGTCCCAGATAACGTGACTAATTTTCAGGTGTTTGAAGATAATAAACACATCCTAGACTTTATCACAAACACGGATGTTTTTGCTTCACAGATCATTGATGAAACAGAACCTTAGGAAGCAGAATTGGATCTAGAAGGTGTGTTGAACCTGAAGTCTAACACTATTCCAAGGGGAATGGTACAGCTGGAGAGAATTTTTGATATGGACAAAATCAGAGATCAGGGGCAATAATCAAAGAAAGAATCAATTAGTGGACAGTGTGACCCTGACAATGTGGGTACTGAGGACAATATCAAGAACATTTTCATTGGCAAGGTCTGCACTCCTGAAGAAAGACAGGGTATAATCAGAGCCCTACACGATTTTTTAGATATAGTGGCATGGGGTTATGAAGACTTAAAGACTTATTACACATCTATCATAACTCATACTATACCTCTGAAGCCAGGCGCTAAACCTTTCAGACAGAGACAGAGACCTATTAATGCACTATTGGAACCACTCATACAGAAGGAGGTTCAGAAATTACTGTCTGCTAGAATCATATTTCCTATTAGGCACTCAACATGGGTGGCCAATCTGGTTCCAGTAAGAAAGAAGAATGGTGAAATTAGGCTCTGTGTTGACTTCAAAAATCTGAACAGGTCATCAGAAAAAGATAATTACCCAGTTCCCTCTTTGGATGAAGTGCTACAAGTGGTCAATGGATCGCAGATGATGTCCTTTCTGGACGGTTATTCAGGGTATAATCAAGTGATGGTCCAGTATGAGGACAGACACAAGACTGCTTTTACAACTAAGTGGGGAACCTTTGCCTACAGGAGGATGCCATTTGGGCTTATTAATGCAGGGGCCACATTTCAGTGAGCTATGGATATTGCTTTCAAAGACATCATAGGGAAGTGCATTATCATTTACATGGATGATCTGATTGTTTTCTCCAAAAGCAGAGGAGATCATATTTCGGATCTGCATAAAGTATTCCAGAAGTGCAGAGAATTCGGCATATCCTTGAATCCCAAGAAGTGTATCTTTGGAGTTACAGAGGGCAAGCTGTTAGGGCATGTGATATCAGAGAAAGGAATTGCTATAGATCCGGAGAGAGTGGAAGCCATCCTGAAAATCCAACCGCCTGCCAGCAAAAAGGAGATGAAGTCCTTTGGTAAGATTAACTTTGTCAGAAAATTCATCACTGGATTTGCTGAAATTGTGAAGCCATTAAATGCTATGTTGAAGCAAGATGCCAAGGTCGAATGGACTACAGAAGCAAAGGAGGCCTTTGCAGAGATTAAGAGAGCCATTATCGATGCTCCAGTATTGGTGAGCCCAGATTACAACAAGCCTTTTTATATCTATTCGTTTGCTTCAGATCACTCATGTGCTGGAATGCTGACACAAAAGTCTGAAGAGGGGAATGAGCATCCCATTGCTTTCATGAGTGCACCATTAAAGGATGCTGAGCTGAAATACCCAAGTGTGGAGAAGCAAGAATATGCCCTTGTTCAAGCAATAAAGAAATTCAGGCATTATATCCTTAGAAACAAGGTGTTTGCAATTGTTTCCGATTCTGCAGTTAAGTTGCTGCTGATGCAGAATGAGTTAGGGGAGCGCAGAGCTAAATGGGTGACCATGCTTCAAGAGTATGACATTGAGATCCAACCGATGAAGCTGGTAAGAGGACAAGGACTCACCCAAACCATAGCAGAGATAGGCCCTGAATTGTCTGTTCAGAACTATAATGTTGAAGAAGTTTCCCTAGAGAGCTGGTATGATGATATAGTCTATTATCTACTGAATCAACGACCTCCAGCACACCTTAATGCAGTACAGAGGTGAGCTTTAAGGCTGAAAAGTGACAGCTTCATGCTGAAAGGAGCTGTCCTATACAAGAAGAATCATGAAGGTATTTATTTGAGGTGCCTTGGAAGACAGGAAGCTGAAAGGGTAATGAGTGAATTTCATGAGAAATATGGTACTGGTCATGGTTCTATGATTGCTACTACGAATCAAATTTTGAGGGTAGGGTACTACTGGCCTACACTATTCAAGGATGTTCATCATCATGTACAAACCTGTCACACTTGTCAGACTGCAGCAACAAGAGAAAGGTGTGCAGCACTTCTGCTCCAGTCAGTCACTGAGGTAAAACCTTTTGCTCAATGGGGTATGGACTTCATAGGCCCCATCAATCCACCATCCTCTGCAAGACAGGTATATTCTCACCATTACTGATTATTTTATGAGATGGACTGAAGCTTTTGCTTGTAGGCAGTGTACATCAGAGGTAGTAATTGATTTTTTAGAATCTACCATTCTCAATCGGTTTAGATGTCCTGTTGCTGTTGTGTGTGATAATGGTCCTGCCTTTGCATCTTTGAGATTCTCAAACTGGGCCTTTGATCATGGCATTGTGGTAAATTTTGCATCTAATTATTATCCCCAAGGGAATGGTCTAGCTGAATCCTCTAATAAGAACCTGTTGACTGTCATCCGAAAGCTGTTAGAGAGGAACCCAAAAGACTGGCACACCCAGCTTAGGTTTGCCCTTTGGGTAGATCCTACCAGAATTAAGTCCTCCATTGCTACATCTCCTTATCATTTAGTGTACGGTCTGGAACCAGTTTTCCCTATCCAGCTCAAGATCCCAACTCTACAGTTTATAAACCAGTTTTATGATGAAGGGGATAGAAGGGAGGCTAGGTTGGCAGAATTATTGCACCTTGAGGAAAAACAGGACAATGCCCTTGACAAATTTTCCAAACATCAGGGGGTAGTCAAGAGATGGTTTGATAGGAGAGCCAAAGTCAAGGCTTTTAGGATTTCTGACCTTGTCTTGTACTGGGATAAGCCTCATGATCAGAAAGGGAACCATGAAAAATTTGATAAATTGTGGCTTGGCCTGTATCAGATTTCCAAAATACTAGGAGATAATGCCTTCTGTCTGAGGACTCTCACAGGAGAGGACATACCACTGCCTGTGAATGGGCAGTATCTGAAACATTATTTCCAGTCTTGAGTTGTTTTCAGCTCTTTGCTTTGTAAATAGTTAGTTTAGGTTGCTTTGTTCGTTTGTTTGCTTGCTTTGGTTAGGGTAGGTTTCCCTTTTTGCTTTGCTGGTTTTGTTTGGTTAGAGTAGGTTTTCTTTGGTTTGTCTGTTTTGGTTTGCGTTGCTCTTGCTGTTGGTCCTTTCTCTTTTGGGGATTGTGGGTGCATCTGTATGGTAGCGGTGGCAAAGTGGGTCTGATATTCTTGGTATTTCCCTTACAAACTTTGATCATTTTTCCAGAACACCATGGTATGAACCTTTTAACCTATGTCATTTGTCCTTATGTTGAGACAAAGGGTTTCTAGTCAGTCTGAACAGGAATATATTGGGGTCTTATACCTTTAATCCTTAATATACCTGAGGTTGTGAAAGGTCCTTATAAGGTCTGGACAGGTGAAAAATCCTTTTCTGCTCTAGTGCCACTGTGGTTCTCAGCCCTGAGCGTGGACGTCATTGTTCACAGGTTGAATGAAGTGAGTAAAAAGAAAAGAGATATCAGCAAAATAAGATAGAGAAAAAAAATATATATATTGAAAATCATGAGTTTGAATTCAACTTGTCAGGGGGATCTGAACATCTCTACCGGGGCTATAGATTCCTGACTGGCAGTAGAGCTATGTTTAGGAGGATCACAGTGATAACCTCGTCGGGGCTATGGATGCCTGACTGGCAGCGAGACTCTATCCAGGTTACTTTTAGAGTAAGAATCTTTACGTAGCCTGTTCATACCATGTCTGGTTCTTCTTGCAACTGAGGGTAGGTAATACATGCATGTGCACACACTTAGCCCTTGGTATAGGAATGTCTGAATGACTGGGAGTTTCTTTGTTTTAACTTAGGGTGGTGGCTAGGTATCTGAGTTAAAACCATGAGTTCTAGGTTCTTGATTCCGGTTTGTCATCGAAATGCTTAGGAGCATTTCCTCAGCAGAGTCACCATTTGTTGTGCAGTTTTTGCACACATGCCCCATTTGGAGTGGGGACCCTCTTTTTTTGGTGTCTTTGACCTTTGGTTCTATTGGACTTATCATTTTAGGATCTTGACATGTTGATCTTGCTAGCTCTGACCTTGCCTTGAGGTTCAAATTGATTGAAAATGAGTTTTTAGCCAAGTCCGGGTTTTCACCTGGATCTGAGATTTTCCAGCTCTGACAGATTTTCCCGGACCCTGGTTCCTTGTTTGTTTCTGGCAGAATTCTCTGATTCCGGGTTTTTGCCTAACTTTGGGATTTTCTGGCCCTGGCGGATTTTCCCGAATTCTGCCAAAATCCTGATCTTCCTCATTTCCCCAGTTTCTGCATTTCTGCGGAATCCGTGTTTCTGCGCATTCTGGGATTTTCTGAAATTCCGCTTGGGGCTCGGGTTTCCAGACTTGTCAGAGGTGTCTTGTCAAGCATTAATGGTTGAGGTACCTTTGCTCAAACGGGTATAAGGGCAGATTTAAGGCATTTTTAGTGCCATTCTAACTTCATTGCCCCATTGTTGATTGCTCTGGCGATTGAGTTTTCCATCTGAGCTTTGCGGATTGATCTTCATTTGTTTGCGTGAGGATTGCTTGAGTGCTGGTGTTGGTGTTTTCACTGCTTGGACGTGTTTGCTGTGAAGGTCGCCTTCTCAAGCTCAAATTTCTTCCGCTTTGATCCATGGTATGTAGTCACTGCCCTTCCATTTTGCTTGTATGGTGATTGAGGGTTTTGCATTGGGTATTATTAGATTTGGGTCGGCTCTTGCTTGATTTTAATTTCATATTTATAGAGTCGGGGTTTGACCCGTTTGTATGATGAAACCCTATAACTCATGTCCTGCGAGTTTGTCCGTCCATTTGGTTGCATGTGTATCTGTTAGACGAAGTTCTGGGCTTGATTGCTTGTTCTTTTAGTGCGGAATCTGCCACATCGTGCGAAGTTAGGGTTTTTTTCGGTGTTTGGGCCCAGAGCGAAGATTTCATTTTGTTTGAGCAATTTTTTCCCTGTATCTTGTTGACTTCCCCATCTTGTGAAGATTTGAGTGCTTTAGGTAAATCCTCAGCCTATACTTTAGACCCTAAAGCTTGCTCTGGTTTTAATGGTGGAGATTTGATTATTCGATTTAGGGCATCATCGTTTTGATGTGGGAATTTGTCCTTTGCAAAGTTTCTTGGACTTTGGGGTCCTTTGCGCTCTGAATTCCATTGACTGTCGTCGGTTCTAAGATCATTCGAGCTTAGGTGGGGAGGATCCCGTAGTCGTTTGAGTTTTGGTTCGCGTTTTTTCATTTTTCGGGTTTTCGGGGTCATCGCGGAATTTCCTCGCTTCCGGATTTTCCCGGTTTGGACTTATTCCGTGGACTGGGGTTATTTGCGGTGCATTTTAGGTCATCCGTGAAAATCTGTGCCATCCAGATTTTTCCAGATTTCCTGTCTGATTGTGTCCTTTCAAATGTTTCGATGATAGGATAAATGGAACGATTGTTTAATGCTTGTTTCTTGTTGCCAATGAGTGAATTCCATGATTATCCTTTGTTTTTTTATCTGCACTAATGATTTATTTGACTAATGATGATTTGGCAGCAGGAATCCATCTGGGTCGGATTTCTCTGAATTTCTGCCCCGACGGTATTTTCCCAGTTTGCATGATTTTCCCGGACTATCTGATTTCTCCGGATCTCGGAGGATTAGCAGTTGGCAATAGATTTTGATTGGTTTATATGATTTGTGCTAACCTTTTAGATTGGAATAGGCATAATAATTGTAATACTAATGATGATTTTTGGATGTGCAGGCTGAATCAAGCAAAGCTACTGCTGGAAAGTCTAAGGGTGGCACAGGGGCATCGTCCATTTCTGAGACTGAACAATTGAGATAGGACATGAAGAGCCAACTTCCTGAGAGCAAAGTGTCCTCTGTGAGGGCCAAAGTATCAGATACTAATGTTGGTGCTTGGCGATATGAGGAGTTCAAACAGAGAACGACCGAGAAAGATTAGTCAGCCTTGAGACAAGGGATGATGAACTCCAGATTGGTACATGTGGCAGGGTTTCCTCTGGCAGTTCAGTGTTATGAATTAATCTTGGAGTGCGCCCGACAATACGACTTTGATACACAGACAGTGGTCAGTACCGAGGGGAGAGTCTTGGCCAACTTCAGTCCGGCCTCCATTGCATAGGCTTTCAGTATGCCGGATCTTCCTTCAGTATGCACCTTGAACATTGACACTGCTAGGACTTATTATGAGAATGAGTCGGTCAAGGCTCAATAGATTATCAACTTGTGGCTAGAGATGCCAAAATCCCACCATTCAAAGTTTCCCAAACAGCTGCACAGGGTGAAGTTCAGGTCAGATGTATATGATGCCATCACACTTCTGAGCAGGGTGGCCAGATTGAGAAGTGCAGGGGTATTGGAGAGTTGGATGGTCCATGTGATCACCAAAATTAGTCAAGGGACCAATTATCACTGGGCAGGGCTAATCAGTGCTGAGATTGATAGACAATTGAGGAATGTCCTAGAGGCCAAGAAATTCACGATGTCCTCATATGTAGTGTATGTGTTGGCCATCTCCTACCCATACAAGGGCCTGAGTCCGATGGGAACAATAGGACAAGACATAATCTATGAGGTGTATCCGAAACTGCATCTTGGGCATAAGGATTACAGGAGGGCCAATGATGCATTTACAATGCACATTACCCGGACACTCCAGAATGAAGAGCACCTCCGATTATGTGATGGAGCTAAAGGACTAATCAAGAACTACGTAGCATGGTTCATCCAGTTCCCTACATTCACTTACCTTAGGATTGATGGATGCCGAGTTGCTCCTTACAAGTTGCCTCGGTATCCCACTGACCACATTGTGCTACTGGAAGTTGTAAGACAAATCTGTGAGTTTGATGCAGTGGTGAAGAGGGAGAAGCACAAGACAGGCTTCAGAGGAGACTTCCCTCTTGGGATTGGTGTGGGAGAGATGTGCCTGTCTATCCAATCAGCCCACACCACAGGGGAGGAACTGGCAGCCTATGGATTCTCCTTCCATTCGAAAAGAATGAATTTTGATATAACCGAGAGGCTCAGAAGAAAGCTACCTGGGAGTATAGGCACAAAGATGATCTAGAAGACTACTGGGTCAATATCAAGGATGACCTCGATGCAAGAAAGAAAAGATATTCCAGGTTGCCTATGGAGGCCATTAGGCAATACAATGTTAAATTGATTCCGGATCAACTTGATGATGATGGAAAACTGGTGCAGGACCACGCTTATGATGCGGTAAAGGGCAGGCCAACCGGGGATATTGACTGGAACGAGAATGAAGTTACAGAGCTGGAGGATTTGATGGCTCCTGTCATGAAGTTCACTTCCTCGTGGATAAAGCATAAAATCTGGGAATTGGAAAGTGCAAAGGTAACTTGCACTTTTGACTTGATGGGAAATCTCAATCCCATGTCAACTTCTGAAGAATCTGGGGAAGACGACCCCAAAGGAAAAACAGTGAAAACATCACCATTCAAGATCAAAGTCAGAGGTCCTAAGGAAGGGGCTGAACCTGAAACGAAACGGAAGCGAAAGGGAAAGAGAAAATGGAAGACCCTGACAATCAACAAGTCCTCTATGAGGAGGAAATGGAGAAAGCTGAAGAGGAGGATGCTCCTCCACTGCCTAAGAAAACTAGAACAACAAGGACTGCCAAGAAGAAGGATCAAGTTGCTTCGGAGGATGAACCTCCAATTGTCGATGTGGAGAGTTCCGGAGGGGAGAAAACCAAAGTCTACACAAGGAAATCAAGGACTCCCTCTCCCAAGGATGCTGCACAGCAGAGGGACTCTTCCCCAAAGCTACCAGTTGAAGAGCCACCGAAGTCTGTTTCTCCACCGCCAAGCGCACCTGAACTGGAGAATCTGGATGAGCATGAAACTAGCAGGGAGGCAGAACAGTGCAAGGAAGGAACACTTTTCAGTGAGGCGGCTGAGCTTGAGGTGGAAATAGAAGAAAGACACACTTCTCTGTTGGTGCAATATGAAGATTCTCTGGAGATTGACACAAGCCGCGGATCACCTGAGCCAGAGGAAATTACCCCTGCCAAGACTCCCTCACCGGTGCAGCAAGAGGCTGAACTCAAAGAAGTTGATCCAGGTGAGCAACTTCTGAAAAAAGAAGATGATAGGGCAACCGCAGAGGAGGAGAAAGTGACAGAGGAGCCAGAAAATGCCGGAGTGGAAGAAATCCGGGCTGACCCTATAGCCCTGGACTGGCTGGAGAAGGTACTTGCAAGGAAGAAACAAGTAATTTTTGAGGACACCCCCTTGGACTGGGATGAAATGTTGTCTCAGACTGGCAAAGGAAAGAAGAAGAAGGCTGCAAAGGTCATTTCCCGGGTGGAAAGGGATCAAGCGCACAATAGGGTAGTCCACATTGCCACCCCTGCAGCAGATAAAATGAGAGAGGATGTTACAATCTAGGACTATAATGTCCAGACAATCAACCTCGGCCGGCCTCCATGGAGCAGGATATTGAGGAGTTTGAGGGATCCAGCGCAGTAATTGTGGACAGGTTGAAGAAGGAGACCCAGACCAAACGAGAACTCAAGAAGGAAAATGAACGGCTAAGGAAGTGTTTGGAGGAGGTTATGAAGCCTCTGCAGTCTCTCCATCCCTCTTCTTCTGCTACTCCCTGTTTTCTGCCAAAGGAGACCATCTCTGGAATTGAAAAGTTGAAAGCCTCGGCTTAGGCTGCCACAGACTGGTTGATGGGTGTCCAAGCAAAAGGGGATGATGCTATCAAGGCAGTTTTATCTGTAGGAAAGGATGCAGTCCTGGCAAAGGAGCTGTTAGAGCATATCCTGTCTCAGGATAAGAATGACATGGATCTCCTACTGCAGAAGTCAAGGGTTGTCATGGGACATGAAAGAGATCAATTGGTCAAAGATGAAATCCTTCCTTCCTCCAAGGTGGATGAACCATGGGAGTGGTTTGAGGCACTACAGATCAGGTAGAAGGCTTTGAAGAAAATTCTAAAAAGAAAGAAGCAAATTGATGGTGAGCTTATTGCGGTCTATGATGGATGCATTGCCTTCTTTTAGGTAATGACAGGAAGGAAGAAGATAACTCTGAAATACTTGAGTGTGGAACAATTAAGGGAGTGGTGGCATGAAATTTATTCCCCAGATTCAGATGGAGCTGTCACCAGCCACCTACTTGATGATGCAACCACCTACATGGCAGTGATAGACAGATATATGGCCAGTAGGGAGGATTGGAACAAAATTGTTGACCAGTCCAAGGAGGAAATAGATTCCATTAAATGCCGACTCAGGGTTTTGCCATTGCCCCCTATTGCTGAGTTGGAGAGAATATTCTTAAGGGTCCAAGGGTCATCTTGGGCAGAAGAAGGATAAAGGGAGCAACAGTTAATGCTCATTTTGAGATTTGTGCTTCCCTATTACCATGGGGCATGCATTGGACCAGACTTCCTTGGGGACTGTGTCAGAGCCGACTTGGATGATGGCATTTAATGTGTGCCTTAGTTTGTTTCCTTGGCCAACCTGTTTTGGCGGTTTTGATTATTTTGTAAAATGTTTGGCTGGGCCGACATGTTTTGGGGGGGGATTTGCTATAAATAGGCATTCTTGCCTCATTGTAAGGGTTAGATATTAGTTCTAGACATTGATTAGCAAGACAGTAATAGAGCTTAGCAAGAGCAATAGTTAGCGTAGTTTGATTTTCTGGAAGCAAACATTATATTCAGAACAGTTGAATTGTTGCAGCATTTTGGTGATTAATACAATTGGAGACATTGTGGTTATTCCTGGTGAAATCTTTTGTGTTATTTCATCTTGCATGGTTCCTTTGTTCTATCCTTTAAATTGCTTGAAGATTTAGGGTTTAATATTCAAAATAGATTAGTTTCAGTTGGATAAATGATGTTGATGATTTCATATTTGGAATGTTTGTAGCTATCTCTAGTCTATACTCCCAGTAACTATCTGATTGTAGTAGGCTGGTGAAGTCAACCTGGACCGTATATTCAATGTGCTTAAGTTCGATTGTAGATGCATGTCTATGATTTGAAAATCTGTATTCCTTAGAAGATTGCACCGTTCTTGTAAGATTGCATTGTGGGTCGAATAAGAACTGGTTATTTGAGATAGGTCCATTCCAGATATATGTTATTTGCATTGTTTTTCCTCTTAGTAGTTTAGATCTTATCACTTCTTTGCATCCCTATCTTTTGTTGTTTCTTTATTAGTCGATTAGATTTAGGATTTAAGATCATCATATTGTCAAACTTGATAAATTGAAAGATACAGTTTGCTTGTAGTAAGCTCCGATTGTGATTACCAGCATTTCACATGATTATCTGAGTTGTTTTATGCATTGTTATGACCTAACACCCGAGAGACCTTGGGGTAATCTTCAATGATTTATTGTTGAAAATTACCTTTCAAGAGAGATAGAATATTGTATTCTATCTGAGTTGTTGCTGTGCAGAAAACACCATCAACACTTGGACCCATTTTTTAAAACAAGGCAAGTTAGGCTACCAAATTCACTGAATTAGCAAGCTAGTGGGCCCACTGACTTGCCAATTTTGTGAAATTGGAAATATAGTGGCCTATTTGAAAAAATGGGTATGAGAAATGGGGTCTCCTAGTGATGTAAATCACTAGGAGAACCCATTTCTCAAAACCCTTTTTTTAAATAGGCCAAGTTAGGTTGCCAATTTCACCAAATCAGCAAGCTAGTGGGCCCTCTACTCTCTATCTCTCTCCCACTCACTCACTCTCTCTATTTGTCTCTCTCTCTCTCAAGTATCTACCTCCAACCCCCTCTCCCTCTCCCAGGTCTCTCTCTCTCTCTCACTCACTCCCTCTATCACTCTCCCCTCTACTCTTAACCCTAAACCCTAAACCCTTAACCCTTAAACCCTAAACCCTTAAACTTGAAACCCTCTACTCTTAACCTTCTACCCCCTCTCCCTCTCCCAAATCTCTCACTCACTCACTTCTTCTATCTCTCTCCCCTCTACCCTTATCCCTTAAAACCTTAAACCCTCTACCTTAGCTTGCCAATTTAGTGAAATTGGGAATGTAGCAGCCTATTTGAGAAAATGGGTCCAAGAAGTAGGGTCTCCTGGTGATTTACATCACCAGGAGACCCCATTTCTTGGACCCATTATTTCAAACAGGAAAGTTAGGTTGCCAATTTCACCAAATTGGCAAGCTAGGGGGCCATCTACCCTCTACCCTCTATCTCTCTTCCACTCACTCCCTCTCTCTTTGTGTGTGTGTGTGTCTCTCTCTCAAGTCTCTACCTTCCACCCCATCTCCCTCTCTTAGGTATCTCTCTCACTCAGTCCCTCTATCTCTCTCCCCTCTACCCTTATTCCTAAACCCTAAACCCTTAAAATTGAAACCCTTTACTTTTAACCCTCTACCCTCTATCTCTCTCAATTCTCTCCCTCCTACCCCCTCTCCAACCTACCCCCTCTCCCTCTCTCAATTCTCTCTCTCTCACTCACTCACAGTGCTCTTATCTCTATCCCCTCTACCCTTAACACTTAAACCCTCTACCCTAGCTTGCCAATTCAATGAAATTGAGAATGTAGAGGCATTTTTGAAAAAATGGGTCCAAGAAATGGGGTCTCCTGGTGATTACATCACTAGGAGACCCCATTTCTTGGACCCATTTTTTCAAACAAGCAAGTTAGGTTGCTAATTTCACTAAATTTCTAAGCTAGTGGATGCACTAGATTGCCAATTCGTTGAAATAGGCAATGTAGTGGCATGTTTGAAAAAATGGGTCCAAGAAATGAGGTCTCCCAGTGATGTAACTCACTGGGAGACCCCATTTCTTGGACCTATCTTTCCAGACAGGGAATGTTAGGTTGCCAATTTTACTGAATTGGCAACCTAGTGGGCCTACTGGCTTACCAATTTGGTGAAATTGGCAATGAAGTGGCTTGTTTAAAAAAATGGGTCCAAGAAATGGGGTCTCCCGGTGATTTAAATCACCAGGAGACCCTATTGTTTTAAATAGGCCAAGTGATGGAGAGGCAGTGGGAGGGAGATAGAGAGAGATAGAGGGAGGGAGTAAGAGAGAGTGGTAGGGATTGATTGAGCAAGAGGTACATAGAAAGAGGGAGAGTGTAGATAGAGACAATTAGAGAGGGTAGGAGAGAGGGAGGGAGAGAGAGGAGAGATGTATAGATAGAGAGAAAGGAATAGGGTTTTAGGGTATATGGTTGAGGGATTAAGGTGGAGGACCTATCATGTTGAGGGTATAGGGTTGAGGGTAGAGGGTATATGGTCTCTACCCTCAACCCAATACCCTCCACCCTCAACCCTAATCCATCAACCCTTAAATCCAAGAAAAATATATACCCTAATCCCTAAACCCTAAGAGGGAGTGGGAGAGAGATGGAATGATGGATAGGTAGTGGGATGGAGATAGAGAGAGATATATAGAGGGAGAGAGTGGTAGTTGATTGAGCAAGAGATACATAGAAAGAGGGAGAGAGTAGATAGAGACAATTAGAGAGGGTAGGAGAGAGGGAGGGAGAGAGAGGTGATATGTATATATAGAGAGAAAGGGATAGGGGTTGAGGGTATAGGGTTTAAGGATTAGGGTGGAGGACCTATAGGGTTGATGATTTAGGGTATTAGATTGAGGATATAGGGTTGAGGGATTAGGGTTGGGGGTAGAGGGTATTGGGTTGAGGGTAGAGGGTAGAAGGTTTAAGGGTTTAGGGTTAAAGGGTTTAGGGTTGAGGGTTGAGGGTTTTGGGCATAGGTTTTAGGTTATATGGTTGAAGGATTAGCTTGAGGGTCCAATTTATAGGGTATAGGGTATAGAGGTTGAGGGTTGAGGCTTTAAGGGTTGAGGGTTGAGGGATTAAGGGTTGAGGGTTGAGAATTGAGGATTGAGGGTTTAATGTATAGGGTAGAGGGTAGAGGGTAGATGGTTTAAGGGTTGAGGGTTGAGGGTTTAAGTTTGATGGTATAGGGTTTAGGAATTAAGGTTGAAGGTCCAATGTATAGGGTAGATGATATAGGGGTTTAGAGATTAGGGTTTAAGGCTTGAGGGTAGAGGTTTGAGGGTTTACGCTTTGATGGTTGAGGGTTTAGGGTGTAGGGTAGAGGATTTAAGGTTTAGGGTGTAGGTTTGAGGGTATATAGTTGAAGGATTAGGGTTGAGGGTCCAATGTATAGGGTAGAGGGTATAGGGGTTAAGGGTTAAGGGTTTAAGGGTTGAGGGTTGAGGGATTACGGATGAGGATTGAGAATTGAGGGTTGAGAGTTTAATGTATAGGATAGAGGGTTTAAGGGTTGAGGGTTGAGGGTAGAGGGTTGAGGGTATAGGGTTGGGGGATTATGGTTGAGGGTCCATTGTATAGGGTTAAGGGTTGAGAATTAAACCATAAACCCTACAACCTCAAACCTCAAACCTCATCCCTATACCATACACCCAAAACCCTAAACATTATCCCTAACCCTTAACCCTATAATTAAATGCTAAACCATACATTAAACCTTGTACCCTAAATCTTGAACCCTAATCCCTCAACCCTAAACCCAATACCCTCAACCCTATACTCAATATCCTAAACCCTAATCCTTATACCCTATACACTTAACCCTACACGCCCAACCTTGAACACTATACCTCAACCCTCAACCCTATACCTTAAACCCTACACCCTACACCTTCAACCCTCATCCCCATACGCTATACCATCAACCTTATAAACTAAGCCCTGAACATCATCCCTCAACCCCAAACCTCAATCCTAAACCCAATACCCTCAACCCTATACCTAATATTCTAAACCCTAATCTATGTACCCTATACACTTATCCATATACCCTCAACCTTGAACACTATCCCTCAATCCTCAACCCTATACCTTAAACCATAAACCCTACACCCTCAACCCTCATCTCTATACCCTACACCCTCAACCTCATACCCTAAACCCTAAACATTATCCCTCAACCCTATACTTAAATGGAAAAATCTACACTCTCAAGCCTTAACCCTATACCTTATACCCTTAATCCTACACCCTACACCCTAATCCCTATACCCTATACACTTAGCCTCATATCCTCAACCTTCAAACTTATACATAAATCCTAAACCCTAAAGCATCAACCCTAAACCTAACATCCTCAACCCAATACCCTCAACTATATACCCAATATCCTAAACCATAATCCATATACCCTATACACTTAACCTTATACCCTCAACCATAAACACTATCCCTCAACCCTCAAACCTATACCTTAAACCCTAAACCCTACACCCTCAACCCTCATCTCTATACACTACACCCTCAACCTCATACCCTAAACCCTAAAAAATTATCCCTAAACCCTGTACTTAAACGACAAACTGTACACTCTCAAGCCTTAACCCTATACCTTATACCCTTAACCCTACACCCTAAACCCTAATCCTTATACCCTATACACTTAACTGCATACCCTCAACCATAAACATTAGACCTCAACTCTCAACCCTCAAACTTATACATAAATACTAAACCCTAAATCATCAACCCTAAACCTAATATCCTCAACCCAATACCCTCAACTATATACCAAATATCCTAAACCATAATTCATATACCCTATACACTTAACCTTATACCCTCAACCATAAACACTATCCCTCAACTCTCAACCCTATACCTTAAACCTAAAACCCTAAAGCCTCATCCCTCATCCCTATACCCTATACCCTCAACTTTATACCTAATATCCTAAACCCTAATCCTTATTCCCTATACACTTAACCCTATAACCTCAACCGTATAACTTGAACACTAAAAATTATACCCTCAACCCTCATATGGGGAGAGAGAGAGAGGGGGGGGGATTGGGGAGAGAGGGAGAGAGAGAGGTTGGGAGGGAAAGAAGAGATAAATATAAGTAGAGAGGGAAGGAGAGGTAGAGAGACATGAGAGATAAAGAGTAGATAAGGAACAACAGATGGAGGGAGAGGTATGGAGGGAGAGAGAGGGAGGTGAAAGAGAGGTTAGATAGAGAGTAGTATAGAGAGTGTGGTATGGAGTGATATAGATATATGTAGGTAGAGAGGGATAGGTGAGAGAAAGAGAAATAGAGAGAGGGGAGGAAGGGAGAGGTAAAGAGGGATAGGTGAGATAAAGATAAGTACAGAGAGAATGGTGACATATAAAGGAGAGAGTTATAGAGAGGGAAAGAGAGAATGGTGAGATAGAGAGGAGAGAGTGAGATAGAAAGAGGGTGAGGGAGGAGTGAGAGAGAGTGAGCAAGAGAGAGAGGTAGAGGGAGGGAGAGGAGAGATAGAGAGTAGATAGGGGAAAAGTCAGGGAGGGAGACATCTAGTGAGAGAGAGGGATAGGGAAGATAAAGATAATTAGAGAAAGAAAGAGAGTTAGAGAGAGAAGTAGAGAGAGAATAAGGGAGGGAGAGAAGCTAGATAGAGAGGTGTAAAGAGAGTGGTAGGGAGTGATACATGGAGAGGTAGGTATAGAGGGATTAGGGAGATAAAGAGTAGAGAGAGAGGAGGAGAGGGAGGTGAGAAAGAGGTGAGATAGAGAGCAATAGAGAGAGTGTGGTTGGGAGTGATGGAGGGATATGCGATAGAGAGGGATAGGTGAGATAGAGAAAAGTAGAGAGAGATAGAGATAGAGGGAAGGAGGGAGGGTGGGCGAGAGTGGGGAGGAAGGGAGAGGTAAAGAGGGATGGGTGAGATAAAGATACATAGAGAGAGAATGGTACATATAGAGAAGTAAAGAGAGTTATAGAGAGGGAAAGAGAGAATGGTGAGATAGAGAGTATAGAGTGAGAGAGAAAGGTGGTGAGGGAGGAGTGAGCTAGAGCAAGAGAGAGAGAGGTAGAGGGAGGGAGAGGAGAGATAGAGAGTGGATAGGGGAAAAGGTAAGGAGGGAGACGTCTAGTGAGAGAGAGAGAGAGGGCTAGGAGAGATAAAGATAATTAGAGAGGAAAGGATATGTAGAGAGAGAGTAGAGAGGGAATGAGGGAGGGATAGAGGGAGAGAAGCGAGATAGAGAAGTGTAGAGAGAGTGTTGGGGAGTGATGGATGGATAGGTAGGTAGAGAGGGAAGGAGATGGAGAGAGAGTGGGAGGTGAGATAGAGATTAATATAGAGAGAGAGAGAGTGGTAGGTTGTGATGGATGGAGAGCTAGGTAGAGAGGGAGAGGGGAGATATAGATAAGTAGAGAGGGAGGGAGAGAGGGAGGGAGATGTATTGAGGGAGAGAGACATGAGATAGAGAGAAATAGAGAATGGTGAAAGCAGAGGTAGGTAGAGAGAGGGAGAGAGGAGATAAAGATAAGTAGAGAGGGAAGGAGAGGTAGAGAGAGGAGA
This sequence comes from Sequoia sempervirens, assembly GCA_007258455.2. NCBI lineage: Eukaryota > Viridiplantae > Streptophyta > Pinopsida > Cupressales > Cupressaceae > Sequoia > Sequoia sempervirens. The sequence continues at coordinate 222,610,540 of VDFB02379711.1, forward strand.
GATAGAGATAAGTACAGAGGGATGGAGGGAGGGAGGGAGAGCTAGAGAGGGAGAGAAAGGTGAGGTAGAGAGGTTTAGAGAGAGTGTGCTAAGGTTTGATGGATGTAGAGGTAGGTAGACAGAAGGATTGGGAGATAGAGAGTAGATAAGGAACAAGAGAGGGAGAGAGAAGTATGGAGGGAGAGAGAGAAAGGTGAGAGAGAGATGAGGTAGAGAGAAATAGAGAGAGTGGTAGGGAGTGATGGAGGGAGAGGTAGGTAGATAGAGAGAGTGAGAGAACAAGAGAGAGAGAGATGGAGGGAGGGAGACAAAGATAAGTAGAGAGGGAAGGAGGGAGGTAGGGAGAGAGAAGTGAGGTAGAGAGAATTAGAGGGAAAAGGAGAGAGAGAGACATAGAGAGAGACACAGAGAGAGACACAAAGAGACACAGAGAGAGTTCTTGATATCAAGGGAGAGAGAGTCAAATAAAGGGATGGAGATAGTGAGAGAGAGGTATAGAATGTAAGGGATAAAAATGAGTGAGATAGAGAGAAATAATAAAACTTGCTAATTACTAAACTTTGACCTCCTGATTACTGAAATTTGACTAAGTTTGAAATTCGTGAGATCTTCCAAAAACTATAATTTGCATTATAACTCCTAGAGATCCTAAACCACTCTCAAACATCCTAAAACTATATACATGAAATATAACTTATAGTATTAGAAAGTAAATTTCCATATGTAAATGTACCCTTAAACCCTCTACCCTATACCCTTAACTCTCCCTCCCTCTATCTCTCCTCCACTCCCTTCCTCTCTCTCTCTCTCAAGTCTCCCCCTCCTACCCCCTCTCCCTCTCTTAGGTCTCTCTCACTCACTCACTCCCTCTATTCTCTCCCCTCTCACCTTAACCCTCTACCATATGCATTGATCCTCAACCCTCATCTATATTTTCCCTCCCTCCTCTTCTCTACTTCTCTTATCTCACTTCTCCCTCCCTCCCCCCCCACCCCTCTCCCTAACCTCCAACCCTATACCAAACCCTTAAAACCCTTAAACCCCCTTTAACCCCTTAGCCCTTAAACCCAAACCATTAAACCCTTAAACCCTTAAACCCAAGTAAACTCTCTACCCTAATCCCTCAATCCTCAACCTTAATCCATCAACCCTTAAACCCTCAACCCTCAACCTCTACCTCAACCTCAACCCTCAACCCTTAAACCATAATCCCTCAACCCCTATACCCTCTACCCTATACATTGGCCCCTCAACCCTAATCCCTCAACCCTATACCCTCAACCCTCTACCCTCAACCTTAAACCCTCAACCCTAAACCCTAAAAACCCCTTCCCTTAAACCATCTATCCTCTACCCTATATACTCTACCCTATACATTAAAACCTGAACCCTCAATTCTCAACCATCAACCTTTAATCCCTCAACCCTAGCTAGGTAAATAGAGGGAGAGGGGAGATAAATATAGGTAGAGAGGGAAGGAGACATATAGAGAGAAGAGATAGCGATAAGTAGAGAGGGGAGGGAGGGATAGGTAGCGAGGAGATAGAGGTGAGTGTGTGTGTGTGTGTGTGTGCAAGAGAGAGAGAGAGAGAGAGAGAGAGAGAGAGAGAGAGAGAGAGAGAGAGAGAGAGAGAGAGAGATGGGAGGGAGGGAGAGGAGAGATAGAGAGTAGAGAGGGAAAGAGGTAGGGAGGAGACATAGTTGAGATGTAGAGTGATGGAAGGAGAGGTGGGTAAATAGAGGGAGAGGGGAGATAATGATAAATAGAGAGGGAAGGAGATGTAGAGAGAGATGATAGAAAGATAGAAGAAGAGAGTGGAGGGATGGAGGGAGAGGAAAGGATGAGATAGAGGTGAGTGTGTGTGGGTGTTGCCACAATAGTGGTTTACACTTTCTGGGAGATCCTGATTTTTGTTGAAATCGCATATTTTTAGAAAAAATAATGATTTAAGCCCTAAAAATTTCTATTTAAAGGATTCCAATTGAAGATGGTTTGATCAAACCATGTTAGACCAAGTCTCCTTGGATAGAACCCCGCTAGTTTTAAACCATACCTATAATAGAGTCTCCTTTACACATCTCAAAATGCTGATAAAAAACCACTTTTGCTTTACCTTTTGGGGGATCAAATGAATTCATTTAAAATTTATTTTCTTGTAAGTATGTATTTCTTATTACAAGCTTCCAAAAAAGTATAATTTTAATTAAATTAAATTTGATTATTATATTTATTTTTTATTTCTTGTGAATGTAGGTTTTTCACTAAAAATCAAACTCTATGTTCTACACATGTGTAAAAAGAGTAGATTATCAAAAAATAAATTTTAAAAATATGAATGCACTAGATATTTAAGTCTTTGATCCAACAAAAAAAGAAAAAATGAATTTTGATACATACAAAAAAATTTACGCGTTATATAGTCTACCTATGTTTGAATTGTAATTGGTTTGACTTTGAAACTTGATTAAGGAAAAAATATTCAATAAAATAGTATGAAACCAATTTGAAGCACTAGATATCATAGTTAAAAATATAAATTTGAAAAAATTATAATTTTATCCTTCATGTAAAAAAAGTTATGCATTATACGGTGAGTGTCACTCCTTAAAAATGTTGTTTACTAAAAAAAACTAGTTTTCAAAGGAGATAGAAAAAGAAGTGCAATCTGATTCCAAATTTTTTGAAAAAATTATATTTAGAATCTATATAAAAAATTTCACAAATCATTAGTTTTTACCATCTTCAAATTCTTCATGGTTTAGCCGCTATAGGTGCCTCGAAGTGAAGATTTAGTTAGAAAATAATATTTCAGTGTCTAGTTTGGCCAAAAATTGTAAACCAGTATTGTGGGATCACTTGTGTGTGAGAGGAGATAAAATGAGGGGAGAAAGGAAGAGGGAGAGAGGAATGGGGGAGAGAGAAATAGAGTAGAGAGGGAAGGAGAGAGTAAAATAGAAAGAGGGGGGAGGGAGAGAGAGAGAGGTAGAGAGAGTGGTAGGTAGTGGCAAGAGAGGTAGGTAGAGAGGGAAGAAGAAAGGGAGGGATAGGAGGGAGAAAGGGAAGTAGGGAGAGTGAGATGGAGAGAGAGTGGTGAGATAGAGCATAGATAGGTAAGGAGAGAATGAGAAAGAGAGATAAAGAGAGAGAGGGAGGTTGGAGGGAGGGAGAGGTTGAAAGGGATAGGTGATATAGAGAGAGGGAAGGAGGGAAAGTGGGATAGAGAGAATGGTGATTTAGATAGGAGGGAGTGAGAGGTAGGGATAGAGATAATGGTGAGATAGAGAGGAGAGAGTGAGGGACAAAAGAGAGGGATGGAGAGACAAAGAGAGAGGTAGGCAGAGGAAGGGGGAGGATAGATAGAGAGTAGAGAGGGATGGAGAGAGAGAGTGATGAAGGGAGAGGTAGGTATAGAGAGGGAAATGAAGATGAGAGATAGAGTGTAGAGAGGGGAGGGAGGGAGGGAGGGAGAGGTAGGGAGGGAGATAGAGGTGTGTGTGTGTGTGAGTGAGAGAGATAAAGAATGGTGAGATAGAGAAAAGGATAAATTGAGAGAGAAAAAGGGGGGAGGACAATAATGATAGAGATTGGGAGGAGAGACAAAAAAAAATATGAGGGAGGGTGATGTCAAGAGAGGGAGGGAGTGTTAGGGAGGGAGATAGAGGCTTGTGTGTGTGAGAGAGAGAGAGATAGAGAGAGAGTGGTGAGATAGAGAGGACAGAGTGAGAGGGGGGAGAGAGAATTATGAGATAGAGAGGAGAGCATTAGAGAGAAAGAGGTGGGAGAGAGGGATGGAGAGTGTGAGAGAGATGTAGGTAGAGGGAGGGAGAGGAGAGGTAGAGAGTAGAGAGGGAAAGAGGTAGGCAGGGAGACATAGGTGAGATACAAAGTGATGGAAGGATAGGTAGGTAAAGGGAGAGAGAGGGGAGATAAAGATAAGTAGAGAGGGAAGGAGATGTAGAGAGATAGAGAAGAGAGAGAGAAGTAGAGAGGGGAGGGAGGGAGGAAAATGTAGGGAGGAAATAGAGGGGTGTGAGAGAGAGAGAGAGGGAAGAGAGGAAGGGAGTGGACAGATAGAGAATAGAGAGGAGAGAGAGAGAGAAAGATGATACAACTTGCTAACTACTAAAATTTTACCTCCTAATTACTGAATTTTGACATGCTAATTACTAACATTTGACTAAGTCTAAAATTTTTAAGATCTTCCAAAAACTAAAATTTGCACTATAACTCTTAGAGATCCAAAACCACTCTTAAACATCCTTCCTATATACATGAAATATAACTTAAAGTATAAGAAAGTAAATGTCTATATGTACATGTTAATTCATACTTAAATGTTTATTTCATGTATATAGTTTCCTTGAAAGATAACAAGAAAAAAGTGACAAGAAAAAGAGAAGAAAAAAATTTCAATGTAGACCAAAATGTGAATGCATTATAACACACTCACATTTTGGAAATGCATTCACAAAACACAAAAGCCATGTCAAAACTGAGATATAACGTGAGCACGTTATAACATGCTCAGGTTATAATGCCTGCATGTTATATATTACTTAGGGAATCCATAAGCCTTGGGATTGCTATTTTCCTTGGAATACCAACCCAAAGGCTTTGAGGGAATTCCCAATGACCAGAGATGTGTTTTTGCAAATTATACAATATTTCACATAATTGGGTCCATGCTCACCATCAGGATTGCACATGGTTCAATATCAAAGAAATCGAACATCTAGGTAATGTTAGGTGCTCTCTTAGCTATCCAACGATGTAATTTTTTTCACTTTCTAACAAAGTTAAGCCTTTCATCAATAATTTTTTTTCTTTGTATCTTTCTTGGAAAAATGTAGTGTTTGGTATTTTTTTCGTTATAAATTAACCATTCATTGAAATTTCAAATAAATTACATTTTTAGAAACTAGACTCCATTCTACAAATTTTAAAAAATAATTAAAAAAACTTCAATTAGTTTCCAAAATTTGTAGGGGTAGCACGACCAAAATTCTATTTTTTAGGAAGTGTCCACTTCGAAAATTAGTAAAAAATAAAATATTCATTAAAAAATTATTAGAAAAATCATGCATCAACTAAATACTATTAGCTAGCTTCTAACTATATTGATTTTAAAAATACTAAAAAAAAGTTCATCGTACGAGGGTCGTACAAGAGTTGCTCTGTTATGTTTTTCTGACAAATACAACACCAATTTGTGTACATCTCTCATTTGAACCCCTTAATCTCAACCATTTTGAAAATAAACTAGTAGTTTAGAAAGTAGAATCAAAGCACTTTTATCCTTCTTTTTATTCCATCTCAAAATTTTGAGTGTAACTATCCTCAATTTCGGGTCCAAGGTTAGTATTTCCTAATTTCAGAAGAAAAAAAAGTGGCCACTTAAGCCCCCTTTCTAGGAACCATCTTCACCAACTTATCCTCAACTAAACCCTTTGTCGATCTATGGTTTTGATGATGTGGGAAAGTAATCACTTTGTGTGATAACATTTCCTCTAAAGGTTGGTAAAGTCGCGTTAAAAGCTCCTATCCATGTCATGCCTCATGATCTTTCATATAATATTCTCTTTGGTATACCATGGATTCATGAAATGAATACCATCCCTTCAACATTACATCACCTACAAAAATACACTTACAACAATAAGGTTTACATGATAAAATCTGATCCTAAAACTGAGAATTATTTACAAACTGATACAAGAATGAAGAATCCTCTTAGAACATTGAAACCAACTACAAAAGTGGAACCTTCACAATTTGAGGATAAGGATAAGCATCTTTCATCAGTGACTAAGTTGTTAGAAAATGAATGGGGTTCATTATATTTTACATCTAAATTCATGGGAGAATACAATATTACACACAAAGAAAAAAAAAGAGAAAGAAGATGTGGTTTTCTGAACATAATCTAACATTGAAACATCCAAGACATAAAAGTTCACAAATTTTCATAGTAAGGAGAACATAGATTATGCATCTACCTATGATGAAAGTGACTATGCCAAATCACCTTCCGCGAAATAAATGAAAGAAATTTATTGAAGAGGTTATGAGCTTTTGAAACATTTGGATATATAATGAAAAGTAGTGTGGGATAAGAGAACAAGGTATCTATGTCCCTATAGAACCTAAACACGAGAAATAACAAGAGGCCTTGGTTATTTTCCTTCAATTAGCAAATAGAATTAATTGTTTCTCCTTGTCAGGTGGTAGTTTTAGTATCATAACATATTCACTACCATGCATGGGGGTATAAACTTTGTTTTATGCAATCATATTTTATTTTGCAAGGAGTAGCATATCATGAACTAGTGGACTCACCTTTGGTCCTTACACTGAGGGGGAAAGGGGTTATTGTATCCTTGTCCTAAGTGTATTCCTTTTTGGGATTCCTTCATTTCTCCTTAAAATTTTAGTGCAACAAGTATACTACAATTTTAATTGGGGGCATATAGTCCTCCAATAATTGTTCACATGGTCCCTTCTTAGTAATGATAGCACACCTCCTATGAAGTGTGACCTTGTAAACTAAAGTGTGGTCTTCTTAATTTATGTGATGTGTCTTGTTTGTGGTAATATTAGACTTGATGTCCCATAAGAGTGTGACATTTATTTGCATATGATGTTTTTCTTGGTGGTAATATTATGGATTGTATTTCCTAAGGTTTGAACTTCTATTCCTCGACTAGTCCTCTCTTGGTGGTGATGTCATGTGCGATGTTTCCTAAGGTGTGGCCTTTAATGAATTAAGGAATTCCCCTTTGATTTTTGTTGATAAAGTTATCTTTTTGACCTTATTCTAATGTTGTTTATGCAACCCCCTAAGGTTAGTTTTGTTTCTACCCCCTAACGTGAGTTTTGTTGCACCCCTTAAGGTGAGTTTTATTTGCACCCCCTGAGGTGAATTTTGTTGCACCTCTTGAGTTGAGTTTTGTTTTCCCCCATAAGGTGAGTTTTTTTTTCCCCCATAAGGCGAGTTTTGTTTGCACCCCTTGAGGTGAGTTTTGATGCACCCCTTGAGGTGAGTTTTGTTGCATCCCCTAAGGTGAGTTATCATTGCACCCTATGAGGTGATTTTTGTTTCACACCTTGAGGTGAGCTTTTCTTTCACCCCCTGAGGTGTTTTTTGTTTGTACCCCCTAAGGTGAGTTTGGAATGTCTACTTCACTTTGTTCATGGATGTTGAACCTAGTGTGGCATTGGCATAATATGGTTTCCTAGCATAATACAACTTTCTAGACATATGGAATCTAATATATTTGTATGGTTGTTTGAATAATACAACTTGCTAGCCCATACCCATTTTCATTCATTTTGACATTGAATGTTTGTGTACCTTGTATCATTGCTACACATGTGTGTGTTCTTTTGTACCGATCTTCTAGTTTTCCATGAGATCATGCACCTTGGGGGCTTGATCACTCTCCTTGATCCCTTTTTATCTTATCTTTCCAATAATTGTATAATTGGACCTCCCTTGACATATATTTCTCTATTTTAGTGTGCTTTTGAGTGTAATTTCATACTTTCACTAACTTGGGGGCTTAATGCAATGTAGAAAATTGAGAAACTTTACAACTTCACATTATGTTTCCAAGGGTCCCTTAATTTAATAGACTTAATTAAGCTTCTAATTTTTCAAATTATGCACTCCAAATCCTTGTTCTTATCGTTTTCCAAAAGGGGAACCAACATTAAATAAAATCATTTAATAATTAAATTTCCTTGGATCATGTGTGTCTTGGAATGCTAAGGTAGGATTGATTCGCCCATGGGAGAATGGGCCCCCTTTATGAGCTAGGACCTAAATTAAAATATTTTTTTGGCAGCATTTTAATTATCAAAATTCAAATTGTAAGTGTCAACGTTTGGAATCTAATTTTTGGGAAATTAGATAAACACCTATAAATATATAGTATTTTTATTATTTGAAACCTAACACACATTGAAGAGGAAATATAACTATCAAGAGTATTATTGAGCATTCAAGAGAAACATTATTAATCATTTGTGACAAAATCAAGATCCTAACATCATGTCAAAGTTCATGTGTGTTTATGTTGACTTGTGAAGGCTAACAAGTCTTGTAGTGCTTGATGCATTCAAGCATTCAACCAAATCAAGCAAGAAAGATCCAATTCCCTTGAAGTGATTTTTATGTATTTAGTCCATCAAGGAAGCTATTGAAAGGTGGTTAGTTACAAAAAGTTATACATTCATCATTTCCTTGCTTTCCATTAAGTTTTTGGATCATTGACATTGCCATTGTGAAAGTGGGAACATTATTCATGGGGTCTGACTGAGGCAAACCCCTATATGGCACAAAAAATTTCCCTCTTTTTTTATGTGCATATTATAGGTTGAAGAAGGATTGAAGAGATCTTGAAGAGGAATTTTGTATTGTTGAATTTTTTGTATTGTTAACCTATGAAAACTAAGTTGTAGAATTCATTTCTCACATTTTGAATAATTTGCAAGGGGAAAATAAAATCTTGGATATAACATTAGAGGACCTCAAAATTTGATCAAGACCCCTTTCAAAGACCCATTCATCATTGGGTGAATGAGTCCTTTTAGGCACATCAAAACCAATTTTTTTGGGCAAGTTTGTTGTCCTCTACACTTCCCAAATCCACTTGCAAACTATTTTTTTTGTCTGTCAATTGTTGGGATCTTTCATTTTATGTGTTATGGTAGATAGGATCAATAGTTTAATCATTCAAGAATATTTCCAATCCATTCCAACCCCCCATTACATGTAGATTTGGGTATGATTGGCCCACCATTAGGGCTGAAAGTTAATCTTTTCACCTTGTGATCTACATCGTAATGAAATTTCAAAAAAGGCCAGGTGCCATTACATCCTAGGTTCCTTGAAATTAGGAGCTAGGATCCCTTTTTTCTAATTTCAATGTTATTTCTTCTATCACCTCTTCTCAAGTAGTTGTGATATCTTCATTCTAAGATATTAATAGGGAATTCATCTTCACTTTCCTTCTTTATGGGTATGTGCAAGATTATGATGGGCCAAAAAGTGGTGATATGATGGGTATGTGTAGGGTATGTGGTTAGCAACTTTTTTTTAACCCAAAATTTTAGAAACAAAAAGGGTTTTTAAAAGAGATTCCCAACATTCCACCAATATAAATTATGCTTTCCTTTGAATTTAATAAATAATTATTATTCATTTTCTATTTGAATTGCAACTAAAGTCCTGATTGATAGGCTAATTAACATCTATAGCTTTCAAATGGTATCAAATTTTTTTAATTCAAAACATGTGTCACATTAGATTCTTTGCATACTATAGGATTAAAAAAAAATATTGAATTTCATGAAGTTTTGACCAAGTTAAGGTGGTCAAACATATGCATTTTAATATTTTTTAAAAATTGTAATAGAAAATTCATAATTAATTATTTACTTGGAAAAAAATTACAAAAAAATATGCATCACATCGAGACATGAGTCCTCTACTTATATATAAAATCTTATAAAAAAATATTATCATTTTATTGTGGTTAGGGTGGTCAGACAGACACCTACTCTCTTTTTTTTCCCTGAAATTTAAGTACTACAGCATTGAAATTTCAAATTTTCACTAAATAGATTTTATGTATTTTTCAATAAACTTAGTAGTTTAGAAACTACATTCAATTTTCTATAGATTCTATTCTTACATATTTTTGAAATAATATAGATAACTTATTCAAATTTTTTATGTGAAGTTGCCTAACTTTGATTTTTTAGGTTTTTTTGCCACTTAAGGGCCTTTTTTTCCATGATGATCCTGCACATACCCTTATCTAGAAAGATTGATCATGTTGTTGTGGAGGAGGAATAAGCCATTTTATATTATAATCTTATGACAAGTTTTCAAAATAATTGGTATGCTTATGGTGTCTATCACACTTAGTAAATTGAAAAACTCTATTTTTAGATTAAAAAAGGTAAGGCTCTTAGAATATTTTGAAGGACGAGTGTCAAAATAATATATAGATTATAAATTAATTAATTCTAATTTTTTGGCTTTGATTTCTAAGAAGGTTGGGGCATACTATTTTGACCTTTTTCTCCCTATTTCTCTATATGATACCAGTTACAAGATTATTACCAAACTTATTACTAATCATTTGAAATAGATTCTAGATTAATTCAAACCACTTATATAGGGGCCTTTATTAAGGGAAAATAGAATCTTGATGGTAAATTGTTATTATTTTAAAATTATTCACTCTATGTTTTATTCTAATGATAAAGCTATAATTATGAGATTTGATATGTCAAATGGTTGTTATAGGTTTGAATTTTCTTTCCTAATAATTTTTTTTTTATAATTTTTGTTTTAGTTCATGATGGATTGAGTATGTAATGAGTTGTGTTAGATCTTCCTCTTTCTTGGTCTAGTCCTATGGTTTTCTATATTCTTTTAAGGATTTTAAAGGGATACAATAGGGTGATATTATTTACCCCTATCTATTTATTTATGTGGTTGAGGGTTAGGTAAGGTTTCTTAGGCACCAGAGATTTAATGGTACTATCTCTTTCCCATCTTCAATTTGTAGAAAATAATTCCTTGATGGGTGTTGTCAATATTTAGGAGGTTATTAATTTTCAACATACATTGGATATGTGTTTAGCAAATTTAGGACAATATACCAATTAGGATATGTAAAATCTTTTTCTAGTTTACTCCTTTGGTCATTCAAAAGAATATAAATCTCTCATTTTGAGATTCAAAATAGGACAACTTCCATTGGATTATCTTGGTATTCCACTATTAGTTGATCCTCCTAGTCATATCCAATAGAAAAATATTTTGACTAGCTTATGATGTTGATCAATCACTAGAATTTTTTTTTTTGTCTATTACAAGTCATCTTACCCCCTCAAAGTAAAGATCTTCTTGAATATAACTATTTTTGTTCTTTCAACTCAAAAAATATTTGTCAAGTAGTTTGATTATCTCTCTAGGAAATTTCTATTGGTAATAAATTTGGACACTAAAAAGTGGAGTCTTATTAGTTGGCACAAGGCTTATTGGCCTAAGAAAACTAGTGGTATTTATCTTAGAAGAGAAAAACATAATAGTGAAGGTCTAGCTACTAAAATAGACTAGAGATGGAGCGTGCAACATAATTGACTTTGGAATAAACTTCGTACCTACTAATATTTATGTGTGGTTACTTGATTGAATAGGTTCCAAGAACTGAACTACTTGGTAAAGGTTGTATGGTCTATAATAGCATGAAGAAGGATACTTCTCATAGTAATTGATTTTTTTTTAGATTGTTAAGCTAGATGATCAAGTTCTTTTTTTATTGATTCATGAGATCTTCATTTCCCAAGTCTCCTTGTCTTCCCTCTTTCCCATACTTTAAGTAAGTTCCTTATAAAAGTTGGTTGCTCCAACACTTTTTTTTTTAGGTTTATTAATTGGTGTAGGTTTCCTTTACTTTTCACTAGAAACACGACTTAGTAGCCTATGGGGGTGACCCATAGTCACATGCTACCCTAGATTGTATCCTAGGTAAATTCCCTTATTTTTATTTAGAGGAGGCGAATGTTTTAGCTTGGGAATATGATCCAAAATAGGTATATTAAATTTTTAATGGATACCGGTTAATAAGAAAGGATAATAATTAATGTTTCATGGATCTCCCATGGTGGAAAAAGATTTGGAATAGATTTTTTTGGCTTGAATGTAATTTCTTTCTTTGGTTTCTTTGTTAAAATAAATATATTTCTTGAGAAAATATCAAGATGATGGGATTACATGAACCTTCTAAATGTTTTTTTTGTGTGGTTAATGATAAATGTGTCTCATATTTTCTTTTGATACCCCTTTTATGAGGATCTTTGAAGGTAGTGATAGCATAGTCAACCAACACCTTTTGCATGGTATTTATTTATCTAATTTTTTGGTTAGTTTGGAGTTCCCTCATATTTTAGCCTCTTTCCTATTTGTTTCCTACGATATTGAAAGTGTCTTTATATTTTAATAGATTTAGATGGAGATAAATAATATATCCCATCCAAGGATAACGTTGCCTTATTGGGTATGTTTGGACAAATATTTTAGGCTCATTTAAAGAAAATTTAGTCAAGTGCTTTTATTTTCAAGTTACAATTATGTATCATATTTTCATTTTGAGGAAGATAGATTTGGGTCATTTTGTTGGATTTGTTCCTTCTAACTCTTAAGTAAAATATTTCATAAAGTTAACAAAGTGAGTAAAGGTCTTTTGCCCTATTGGGTGTTTTTAAAATAAAAGTTGATGGTTGACGAGGGTACTAACCTAAGGCACATAATATCACACACAAAATCCAAAGAATATTATTGTATTTAGAATAATGAAATGCTTACATGTAGAGGATCCCAAATCCTCGAGTTTTGGAATACATGCCCTTACAGAAAACTACAAAAGTTCCCTTTTCTCAGTATGCACGCTTTCCCCCCAAAAGCTACCGAAAAATCAGAAACTAGACCATAAATAACTCCTTTTCAGTTTGGAGCCAAAAACAACATTTGAATTATGAGTTTTAGCAGCTTGGTGCTGAAAATTATAATTTGAAATTCAAATTTTAAAACCACATTAAAAAATTAGCACATTTTTTAAAATGCACCAACTTCTGGCAGCCATAACTTTTGATCTGGGAATCCATTTGACAAACCATTTGAACCATTGAAAGGTCTCGCAATGAAGAATTCACTAAGAATCTTCTCTACTAATTCTAAGGGTTTCTGGGCTTGTATAGGACTACTTAGTGCCTAAAATTGGACTCAGAAGATTTTTCAAGGAAAAAAGAAGAAACTAAAACTTGAATAAATTTCAAACTAAATTTCAAACTAGGAATGATCTTGATCTGATTCTTTCACCAAAGTGCTTTTTTTTTTGTCCTGAAGCTTCCCATAATTTTTTTCCTCCTCACACCTTCAAATTCAAAATTGATAAAAATAGAAATTGACCAAAAAAGTAGAAATGCAATTCTTAAAGTTGGAAACTATTTTTCAACAAAAATGGTATCCAAAAATGCAAAAACATCAATAAAAAGCTAAAAAAAAAGAAACATAAAGGAAAACATATTTTTGGGTGATACAAGATTTCCCTTACACCACTAGATGCTAATGCATTAGACACCCAACGTAATTTGACAAGTGATCCCATCACGTCTCAGATGGTTGAGGAAAACCCAAATGTTCAACCTCTGCCTTAGATAGCTAGAATGAATCTTCCATAGGCCTTACTCTCCACTTCACCAAATATTCTTCATACTACCTATTTCTGGTACTCCTTCCCGCATAGCTATCCAAGATTGCTTCAATCTCCTCCTTCTCTAAAGTGGGTGCTAGAATGCCACACTGTTCCATTCTTGGTACTTCCTATGTGCCACCTTCATGATACTCTGTCAAATTTGAAATGTTGAACATAGGGGAAATGTTGACTCCATTCGGTAACTCTATCTCATATGCATTCCCTGAATCATGCCTCTTTAAAATCTTACAAGGACTAAATTTCTTCATCTTCAATTTGTTATAGGTTCCCACTAGAAACCTTTCTTTCCTCAAGTGGACCATAAATTCATCACCACTATGAAACTCCTTATTCCTCCTCTTCTGATCTACCTTAGCCTTATACTAGATATTCATCTTGTTAACATGTTCTCTTACCTTCTCATATATATTCTTTATGTCCTTGCAAATTCAACTTCAACACTTGTCTTCTTCTTTTGGTACATCTTTCTTAGTTCTGGGGCAGTCATGGGACTACATACATAATCTGGAATGGTGATCTACCAATACTTTTGTTGACAAAATTTTGTAAGAAAATTCTTCCTAGGGTAAGATCAAGTCCAATCACTTGGGTTTATATCCTACCAAGCATTTCAGTAGGTTACCTAGACTTCTATTCACAAGGTCCTCCAAAAGTATCCAAAAAATTTGGTGTCACGATTTGGGACTATACTCTTTGGTAGACAATGGAGCCTCACCACCTCTTTGAAGAACAAGTCAGCGATGTGGACTGCATCATGGTTCTTCTGGCATGGGATGAAATGTGCCATCTTTGAAAACCTATCAACTACCACAAATATTGAATCATTCCCTCTCTATATCCTTGGAAAACTAAGAACAAAGTCCATACTTATATCCTCCCATGGCCTCTCTAATAAAGGTAAGGGCGGATACAACAGGTTGTATTTTGGCTCACTCCTTTAGCCATCTAACATACCCTACAACTCCACACAAACTTCTTCACATCTTGTGATAACTGAGGCCAATAATAATGCTCATTGATAATGTCAATGGTCTTATCTCGACCAAAATGTCTTGCCATTCCTCCATTATTCTTCTCTTTTATCAGGTTCTCCCTCATGGAACTCGTTAGAATACACAATTGACTTCCCTTAAACAACATTCCATTCTAGATTATGAAATCCAACCACTTTGTCCTATCAACTATAACAGGCTCCTTGCAAGCTTTCCAAGCCTTTATAAAATTAGGATCTTCAGGATATAATGTCTTGAGTTCATTGAACCCAACCACTTCAATCTACATCTCTGTCAACAATGTCTACCTCCTACTTAAGGCATCTACAACCCTATTCGACCTCCCACTCCTATGCTTTAAAACAAAGGTATAAGTCTGCAAAAATTCTACCCATTTCATATGCCTCTAATTTAATTTTCCCTGACTATTCAGGTACTATAATGCTTGATGATTAGTATACAAAACAAATTCCTTCGGAAATAGATAATGCCTCCATTTCTTTAATGCTTGAACTATTTCATAAAATTCTTGACCATATACAAAGTACTTTCTCTTTGCATCATTTAACTTTCCATTGAAATAGGCAATGGGCTTACCTTCTTGGCTTAACACTGCTCCAATGGCATAACCACTAGCATCACAATCCACCTAAAACACCTTATTGAAATCTAGGAGGGCTAAAACAGGTTATTTTGTCACCTTCTGCTTCAATAGATTAAAACTCTTTGCTACTCATGTGCTCCACTTGAATGCTTTTTTATCCCTTCTAATTACTTTTGTTAGGGGTGCACAAATACTACTGAAGTTCTTAATGAACTTTCTATAAAAACTAACCAAACCATGGAATGACCTCACCTTAGTGGTAGTTCGTGGGATAGGCCATTCCAAAATAGCCTTCACCTTCTTTGGGTCCATTTTCAGGCCCTCTGCTGAGACAACAAACCCAAAGTACACTAACTCATTTTAAACAAAACTACACTTTTTTAAATTAATCAACAATTTCTCCTCTCTCAACTTCTCAAAAACTCTATGAATATGCATTAAATGCTCATCCAAGGTTTTACTAAAAATAAAAAATATCATCTAAATACACAATAACAAAACTTCCCAAAAACTCTTTCAGTACCTCGTTCATGAGCCGCATGAATGTGCTCAGTGCTTTGGTTATCCCAAAAGGCATGACTAACCACTTGTACAAGCCCTCTTTGGTCTTGAAGGCGGTCTTCCATTCATATCCCTCTCGAATATAGATCTGGTGATATCTAATCTTCAAATCTATCTTTGTGAAGTACTGAGCTCCATTCAAATAGTCCGTGAGGTCATCCATCCTTGGTAGGGGAAATCTATACTTGATTGTTATCTTGTTTATGGTCTAGGAGTTGGAACACATCCTCCAATCCCCATCCTTCTTTGGTTCTAGTACTGCAAGTGCTACACATGGAATCAAAATCTCTCGAATCAAACCATTTCGTAACAACTCTTGAACTTGCTTGTTCAACTCCTCATTTTCTGTAGGAGTCATTTTGTGAGCTTCCTTATTTGGAAAACTAGCTCCAAGGATTAAGTCAATTTGATGACTGATCTTCCTCACTAGTGGTAAACCCTCGTGTACGTTATTAGAAACATCTTGAAATTCATTCAATAATCCAGAAACTTCTACTAGCACATTTTCACTATCTTCCTTATTCATTCTAGGAATCAATGCATAACACATATGCTCATGCTTCATGCCTTCAAAAAATTTCCTTCCATCAATAAAAAAATTTCTAGCACTATTGTATACCTTCTCTTTGACCTTCTTTAGGGGTTTCAACTTATGGCGGACTCCATCCTTTGTTAGGGAATAAGTGTTTTCATGGCCATCATGTATAACTCATTTGTTGTACTACCACAACCCCCCAACAACATGTGACATGCATCCATGGGGATGATATCATAAAGTACCTCATCACGATAGCTTCTGATCTTGAACTTCACTAGGCACTACTCATTGACCAAAATTTTGTGGTCTTTCTACAACCAGGAAAATTGATACGAATGTGGATGCCTTTCCCTCTTTAGTTTCAACTTCATAACTATCTCTTCTGACACCAGATTATCGGTGCTCCCACTGTCAATAATGACATCACAACATTTGTCTTCACACTTGCACCTTGTACGAAACATATTCTTCCTTTTTTCTAGCTCCTCTTCAGTCACCAAGGCTCTTCTATCCACTAGGGCTTCTCCATACACAACACTTGCATGACCTTTTGGCCTTCTATCTATCCTTCCTTGGTGTTGTAGAAATTCATAGGTTTGATGCCCTTCTTCACCACATTGGAAACAAATTCCCTTGAAACCACCTCTTCTAGGTCCTTGTCCAAATCTTCCTCATCCTCTACCTCTTTGATCACCATTGTTTTGATCACGAGGACCATGGTAGAAGTTGTCATTCTTTTGGCTTTAGCTAGTACCCACATATTCATTTTTCATCTCAACCTCATTTCAACTTCCAGAAGATCTTCCACTACCCCTTCTGCTTTGACCTCCTTGTCCTTTTTTCTTGTCATCAAACCTCTTGTTTAGCTTCTCTTCAACCTTTAAAGTAAACTGGTACACTGCCTCAATGGTAGACATTTTGACAAATCTTAGCTCCTCCTAAATACTTGGCCTTAACCCATTAAGGTAATGTGCTACCTTCTCTTTGTTGGCATCTACATGGCCTATTTTGATAATCATTTTGTGAAAATCTTCTATATAATCCTTCACAAACTTGCTTCCTTGCTTCAACCCTTGACACTTCTTTAGCAAATCCAACTTGTAGTCCATTGGAATGAACTACTTCTTTAGTTTATCAACCATGCAATCCCATCTGGTGATCTTTCCTTTTCCTTTCATATTTCTTTCTAACTAGACCTCTTTCCACTAGATGTTGGCATGGCCCTTCAGTTTTATTTTTGAAAACTTGACCCAATCCAGATCCTCTATATCTTCATACTCAAAATATTCCTCTATCTCATTAATCCAATTGATTAACTCTTCCGGGTTCAAATTTTTGGAATAACAAGGAACTTCAATTCTGGATCTCTTTCCTATCTTGGAAATAGCCCTTAATGTTGATGATTTTACTCGCAATAAATAGGGCAAATAAATTATTCATAGAAAAAACCGTAAAGAGCCTATCCTTCTTGAAATATATGGAACAAAGACAACCTAAAGGAGAATTCTACATTTATATGGAAAATATTGGCTTTTGTTTAATTCCAAGTCTTCGATAACCAAGTCATGGTTGCACTAGGGTTGCTATCAGGTACTGATGTGATATTGTTGTTAATCTCAAAGGGAGTATGTTTGTTCTTTGAATATTTTAGATATAAGTTCCAAATTGAAACAATGAGCTTAAATATCATGAAACCAAAATATTTTCCATAACATTTCATGAATATCAAAAACTTGTTGTTATCACTTAAGTAGATTTAGCATTAAGCATTCAAAAAATTTATGGAAAACAAAATATTTTCAATACAATTCCTTTCATTCATTTAAATTTTGGAACATTTTCAAATATTTAAACATCTATTCTAAAAAAAACATAAAAAATACTGAAAATTAAAAATTTCTTCCAGTTATTCTCCATGGATGCCCCAAAGAAATAATTAAAATAGAGCAAACCACTTTATACTTCACTAGATTGCTTCACAACTACATATAAAATGGTGCAAGCTTTTAAAGAGAGGGTTTTGTTTCTAGACACCGAGTAGGTTCTGTATGCACCCTTAAATGGTGCAACATACAATCTTGTTCAGCCAAACTAACAAAACTAGCTACAAAAGATACTGATATAGGTAGCTATCTAACAAGCTCTGATATTAATTAATGTCTACGTTCATACAATTTTTTACGCCATAATGGTTCAAAAAATAGGAAAAAAGAACAAAACATAAAATTTTATGCTCTTTCGACATCCACAAATTCTATGTGAGGCCCAACCCTATCTATAGATTTTGTCACATCTTGATAAGTTTAATTATGCTAGTTTGATGAATAAAGTAATGATTTAACCTAATTCCATGTTTAATATTTTGATTTTATTACTATTTTAAATGATTATTGTGACTACTTCCCTCCATTAAATGAAAATGGACAAACCGTTAAGGATGAATGTGAGAAGATAATATTTAGATTCTTGAACAAGTATCATATGAAGAATACACTTAGATCAATATGAGCTAAGAAATTTTGTGTATCTAATATTAGTTTGAATCTTGCTAATAAGTGTCATGTTACTTGGAAAATGATAATAGGTAGGAACAAAGCAGGACATTGGAAGATCAGGGAGAAGTTTCCAGAAGGATCACTAACCAAGAAACATCAAGGTAAATTTAAAGGATGACTATAACCAATGAGGGGTATACCTAAGGTAGGATAATTCAAGGAAAAATTATATAAATTAGATACCAAGTTGAATGATGAATTTTATTAGAGGAAGGAGAGTGTCCAAGAGTAAATTTAGTAGTGTAAATAAATTATTTAATGAAGGTTAGGTTTTCATTAATATTTCATGCATGCTCGAAATTTCCATTTTCATAAGGAAAAGAAATGAATATATATGTGTATTATGTTTTACTAACTATTCAATTTGATCTCATTGATGTTTGTAACAGGTATTTATTATATTTCTAACCTAACATGTATATGGAAAAATACATGTGAGAGTAATGTTAAGGGTAAAAGGGAGAACAATCTAGACCCAAGTAAATATTTATCTTTTGAAGTTTTGAATTTTTTTACCCTATGACCTAGGAGGTAATTAGGGTTTTGTCTAAGCTGTTAATTGAGTGGAGGGTTTTAATGATTGGTGGCTTAGTGTAGGTACTTTTTTGAATCCTTATTGATTATAGTCATGTGGTTAAGAGTGTAAGATCTATTAGGGTTTTCAAATCCTTAGTTAGGTCTTGAATTTCGAATTGGCCTTTGAAGTTGTCTTTTTAGGGTGTTGTATGGTCAATTTCTTTGATATTAGTGCAAAAATAGACCCCTAAGGCCTATACCTATGGAAGGGGGATCTTTTGGACATGTGACTTTGTCCTTAGGACATGATATGACCCTTCAAAAGTCCACTTGAAAAAGTGTGACGAATTTGAGTCCTTGGGAGTTGGGAGAAGTGACTTGTCACTCTCCCACCACTCCCCAAAGTTCATTAATGAACTTGGGAAGAGCATCAAGGCTTTCACATGTGTGAAGCCACCTTGTAAGGGATGTTGGGTAGAGTGTCATAGTACATTCCCCATCTTCCCAAAAGTCTCACACATGTGTGAGAATTTGTGGGGATGTGAGTTGAAAGATCGAATGAGAGAGTGACAAGTGTCTCTCTCTCATTCAAGTGAATTCAAGTTGAATGACTATATACTTGGATGGAAAAGAGGAAATGGATGTTACCCACTTCTCCTTTGGAGAACTCAAGTTGAGATAAAAGAAAGGATGAGAAGAGGAGGATTCCACATCTTTGAAAGAATAGTGAGCAAGATGCATTGGCTTGGAGAGGAAGACAGTCACAAGAGATCAATCCCTTCATCTAGAAGAAGAGAAAAAAAAGATAAGTTCTTCCTATTTACATTTACACATGTCTATTGGTTATAAGAAGGTGACAATCTATGGATTATGTTTGAAAATAGAAAGTAGAGAACCTAGACACATAAAAATGGTGCTATGTTAGTTTCATCCCTTTTGTAAAAATGAGAGAGGACTCCATTTATCATCATGGAGCTAAGAGAATAACTTGCTCGGGGGTATGGCTAGAGTCCACAAGGCTCCATGACGCCATTATGGTAGGGTGGAGAGCAAGCTTGTAGTATTTGACATTGTACTCATTTTATTATCAAGTCTTATTGTAAAATGAAAAGTTAGTAAATTGTTGAATGAATAAACAAATATGGAAAAGAGCAAGCTTCATTATTTTGTGTTTTATTCATAAATATTGTTGTAATATTAAGGACAAGTGTATTATGAGAAGAAAAGAAAAATAAAAAATAAAAATAAATAAATAAAGATCAAGTTTTCTCTCATTGGCATGTAAAACCATTATTGCACAAATATAGATGTAGCATTGTGTGTTTATATAAAAAAAAAAGAAATTTATTTTACTTCTTGTTAAGACAATAAAAGTAAGTGTGAGATAGAGCAAGTCTTATTTAGTTGTATGCCATTCATTATATTTCTTAAAAATTAGTTGCAAAATAAAATGTTAGTGATTGTTGTGACATGAAAAGATGGGGAAGGAGCAAACTTTATTACTTTATCTACTACCCATTGTGTTTCTGAATATTCATCGTAGCCTCAAAAGTCTTATAATATGCTGCAATAAAGAAAACATCTATACCTTGTGAAATGTAGCAAAGTACTCTCTGCAAAACCCATTAAGTAATCACTGTAAAACTTTCTTATATCGTAGAATGGTTATATGCTGCATCATTGTAGTAGTATGGAAATACCCTCTGTTTCAGTTTTAATGATTATAGAATGTGTAGAAGGGAAACCCAAAATAAAATAAAATATAATAAGTCACTAAAATGGATTATTTCATTTGTAATCATGGTGTTATATATCTTTATCTTGCTGTGAACAAGTGTTATTCCTTTAGAAGGAGATAATAAATAAAATAGAAGAAAAAGTAGGGAAATGAGATTTGAATGGATTCTTGGTTATCTCATTCAGAATACACATAGTTTTCTTCTAAATCTACACAGATATCCTCAATGAATTTGTTTTGCTAATCTAGACAGTTTGGAAAAAATATATATATATGAGCAACAAATATCTTTACGCGAATATCTTTGTGTAAGCCATGTTAAAAACAAATGTAGAAGTTATAAAATAATAATAATAATAATAATAATAATAATAATAATAATAATAATAATAATAAAATACAAGAAATTGTGCAAACTATTTTAATCATTCTGTCTGGATACTTGGGCAGCAAGTGCTCTGTGTTGCAAGGGACTTAAAGACTCTAAACTAAATTGAAGAACTAATTTGTTAAAACCACTAGACAGATCTATATGTTAACAGAAAAGTTTGCACGATCTCTTCAAAAGAAAATAAACAAAAACAAACCTATTCACAACAAATACTCTACATTGAGGTGGGTCTCTGTGAAGACTGTGATCCACCACAGAGAGGCGACAAGACTTCATCCTGCTAGAAAGCTTACAACCTTGCATCAAAGTCTTTATTTTCTCGGATAGACTAAGTGTATGAAATGAAACTTGTGTAGCATTTATGGCATCAATAAAATTAAAATCTACTGAAATCTTCTTGGACAGAGAAGTACGTAGACTCGATTGGTGAAGATTGAGTTATCAACCATCACTCTGACAATCCACTTCTGAACTATCATAAACTTTTAGATTTGTGAATCCCCCCACCGCTTCTCACAAGAATCGTCCAACCATTATAAGTTATCGTCCTTCAGTTGCATTGAATGCAATAATAATAAGTGTGATTTGAGCAAGGCGATCTGTGATAGCATATCAATGGCTATCTTGCGTCCATTGGAAGATGAGTAAACAATGCTCAGCTATTCATTGTTTTCTGTCATTCCTTGGGTTATGTCTTTGTCAGTTACTTGTCACTTCCCACACCACTATTGGTACATGTTTCCTCCCCTCTCCTCCTCACGGGTGTACCCTTTTACCTCTCATGTTAGGAGGTTGCAACTAGCAAATAAGCTTTCGACAAGGGTTTTAGAGTATGTGGCGTCAAGGTGCAATAATTGAGACCTCTTATGATAACCAAAAAAAAAAAAAATTAGAAATTTGTAATAATATTAATAGCATGTTGGACTCCTTGCGTTCGAAGTAGAAATGACCATGATGTTGCAGAAGAAAAATTTTGTCCCATGAGTTTTAAAATATCTATATAACATCACTTAAGATAAAATCAAATGAAAATATCCTTTAAGAGCATATGGTTTTACTTGTAAAAGAGAAGGAAACATTCCAGTAAGTTTAAATAGGACAAATCCAAGAGTAAAAGGAGGTCTACGTGGCTTTTAGGTTTATAAAAACAAAAGAAAGAAACCATTAAGAGTTTAAAATAGGTAAGAAATTAAGCATTTTTTTTAGTAATTCCATTGTTTAGGAAAAATATAAATTTATTTTGTTTAAATTTTTATTTTATATATGTTATAATTATCTAAGTAATTATTAAATAAGGAATGCTACTTTATCCATATATATAAATAGTTAGGTAAATGATAATTAAAATTGGTTTTAAATGTAAACATTTAAAATGGTATATATTATGGGATATGTTGATATAGATAAATATTTGATGAATTTAGAAAAAAGAAAAGAAAAGAAATTGACTTGAGCAATTACTTTTGGTTTAGGGGTATTTAATATTATTAAGAGGGAATCAATTTCCGAGTTGAGAAGTGCCCCAATATTAGCATTAAATTGATAATAATATTGTTATTATTCCAAATATTGGCATGTAAGATAGGTAATAACAGTTTTTTTTTAAAGAAAAAAAAACAAATGTTTGAAAGACAAGTAACTTCTTTTTCTCACATCAACATGGAAATAAGGTCATTTATATAAATCTTTATATTTATCCAATGTCCAAGAATGAATCAAGGAATATGCAATGTTAATACTAGTATTAAGAAATATCAAATAAACCAAAAATAGGGAGTTGTTAATTTAGTGAAGGGGTAGTATAATAAGATTGAGTATAACATTATTTCTACTATGGTTAAGTAGTAGTAACAATATTATTGTAAATTGAAGAGTAAATATTATGGTTAATATTTTGGTTAAGTAGAGACAATGATGTCAATGTTAAAATTGAGATTTAAAATATAACACCTAATCAAACAAATAAATAAATAAATAAATCATTAAATAAATTTTAAACCTATCATTCTCCAACTTGAATGTGCTTGTCTAAATGTTTGGGAAAACTAAATTAACTCTAGTAAACCATCTTTTAACGAAGAGCTGGAATATTCGTATTCATAAAGATATGTTAAGGAGTGACCCCCACTAGGCGTGTAGTGTGTACCATAGAGATTTAACCCGCTCCATACACATTTAGAGAGTGTTAATTAGCTTAGTTAATAAAAAAAAATTATTGGGTTTTTCTTGCAAAAATCTTAGGCATGCCACTTGGTATCAGAGCCGTAGGTTGCAACTCTAGGGAACTCTGGGTATAATTTGGGCATTAAGAGTTGTGTGTGTGAGGATAAATATGCAAATCTGCTTGCGTTAGCCAAAATAAAATATTGTAATGAAAATCGTAGATAACTTACCTTGCATAGAAAAAGAGAAATATAGTGGTTATTACCCAATCTAGTTAGAGTTGTGATGGACCTAATGGTCAAAGATTGAACAAATTCCATGGTTCAAATTGATTTATTTTTTATTGAAAGCATTTGATCTTTAATAATTAATCAGACAAAATAGGGTCCCTTGATTTAAGTTAGGAAGGTGGAGTACTTAGTCTATCTAACAAGGGTTATGATGTTAATCTAGTCTTTTGGCATTTAACTTTCTTAAACCTTGAAATGGTATAATTGAGTTTTGAAACATATTCTTTTTATAAAATGCATAAATAGTGTTATAAGACATCACGATGTGTATTATTAAAGAAACATTATTTTGTTGGCTTCCTATGTCTATAACTATAAAATACAATTGTAATGCTACTTCTTGAAGTTATGGTTGTTATGGGAGAAACATATTTTCTTATAGGAACCTTAATATATTTAAAGAAAGTTATACTTTTGAAGAGGAAGAAAACTATATGAACCTCTAAAGGGGATTAATGTGTTAAAGGTTGTGGTCATATAAGGTTAGATCTCTAAACCCTTAAATTGATTAAATCATTTTGACAAGAAGAATGGAATAATAGAAAACCCTTAAATTGTGTAATATGAGGAATTTGAACAACCATATAGTTAGATTTAAACTCTTCACAAAGATTGAAACTAAACCTTTAGGGTGTAGGCTGTTTGACAAAACAAAATTAAGGACTTGTATACAAATTGGTATTTATAAACACATGAAATAAGAATCTTGTACACCTTGACCATGGAATTTCTAGGCCCTATTCTATTACCCAAAGATCTTGATTTACATATAAGTGTATAAGGGTTAATTTCATGGAGCAACAAACAATTCACTTTATGGTTGGTAAGAGAGAATTCCATGCATGATGGCATCAACTAAGAATCAAAGCTTGGCAATACATAGTAAATCCAATTTTGAAAAGTGGTCAAAATCAAATTTTACCTTGAATTAAATGGTTAAACTTTAAGTTATCCTAACACTTTTGCAAGTAAACAAAGAAATAATGAATTTAATAGAAATACAATGACTAATAAATCTTGGAATTGTTTTACCAATAGACTAAAATAACAAATGATAGAACATGATTCAAGTCATAGGCGAGCATGTGTAGAAAGTTGCAACTAAGTTAAGATTGGTGGAAATTGAATTAGATATTGTATAAATAACGCACTTCTAGAAAATTAAACATAAAACCTTTGTGATGAGACCATATCAAAATGTGAACTTGATGTTAAAACTTTATCTAGGATGCAAGCTATTACTACTTTCCTTATAAATGAGCTAATAAATAAAGACTTTTTGAAGCCAAAATATGAAAATATTGTATGTCTAATAGGAAGTAATAACATATTCAATTAGGTGTCGACCTTTAAGGTTGTATATATGTCACAAGAACTAAAGAATCAATTGTTTGAATTTATAAATCGGGTGAGGAACTATGTAAAATTTTTAGTGAATTAAGTGATTGAGAAGCGAAATGGTATCATCAAGGACACAAAAATTGCCATGAAAGACTCCCAACTAATGTGGTGTATTTATATACCAATGAACTAGTACTCTTGAGGAAAATATATGTGCATGTGTTAGGGAGAGACACACATACTGGAGAAAACTTAGAGGTAGGAATTGTTACTCATTGTATGTCTTTGTACCTTAAGAAGTTAGAAATAATTGTGATTACAAAAAAATATGATTATAACATGTGATTAAATGAGTCAACCTTAGGTATTGGAATGCAATATTTGTTTAAAAATATATAGAGATTAATGAGTTGTGAAAATTGTTATTCTATGATTCATCATGTGTTTTATGAATTGAGTTTACTTTCTTCTCTTGTATTATAATGTTTCAAAATAAAATGGTTGATTAACTTCTTTATTGAGTAGAAAACATCCTTTATCATGTTGCAAAATAAAAATAAAAATGTATATATATAATGGAATTACCATATGGATTTGCTAGTGAACATGTAACAAACATAGTTGAATGAAAGAGGAAGGACAATATGGATTCAAATATAGAAAACCAATATTGATCATATATGTGATGTTGGACAATGGATTAGTAAGATAAAAGTATGTTATACCATGTATTGTTAAACCTAAGAAAATGGAGTACTACCTAGGCTATAGTTGTGCATCGTCTAGTGATTTCCTTTACATATGCAAAGTGAGTAGAGATTTACAAAATTGAGAAGAAAAGTGAATTTCACCTAAAGAAAATGGAGTGTATTGATTTTGCTATGTTATATCAAAAATTTTATAGAGTGTATTGTGTTATGTCATGTGATGTGAGACCAGTAAATGTGTGGTGCCCCAAGTATGAGATATAGGGTATCTGACTTGGGATAAGGGTGGTGGATGTCTAGTACGATCCCCTATGTGTACCCTTTGTGATGGTCCATTGTGTAAGTTAGCTAGTTAAGAAATGATGTAAACATGATATGTGTGGACGTGTGTTTATTAAATGCGATTTGATGTATTCCTTTGTGTTAGTCTTGTTTGTATGTTAAATGTGTACCCCTAGTGTTTGGTTCCCCCCTAATGGGAGTGTGATGCCAGCTAGTGTAAATAGGGGTTGAGAGGCACATGGTCTACCATCAGGAGATTATGAGCTCAGGGTGTTGTCCCTAATCCTGAGAAAGGATCTATGTCAATTCATTGTAATCTTCCCATGGACGTTGACTGTGGCCTACTCCCCCACATATGAGAGCCACATTTGTTGGTTCATAGTGCAAACCTATTCCTTGATGTTTATAACCCATGGGTAAAGGATGGAATAACATGGACTACCAGTGATGCATACTTATGTGGTCAGGGACCACCAGTTACTCATATTCATGTGGTCAAGGACCACAAGTGCTTCATGTTTATGTGGTCAGGGACCACCAGTTACTCATATTCATGTGGTCAGGGACCACCAGTGCTTCATGTTTATGTGGTCAGGGACCACCAGTTACTCATATTCATGTGGCCAGGTACCACCAGTGCTTCATGTTTATGTGGTCAGGGACCACCAGTTACTCATATTCATGTGGTCAGGGACCACCAGTGCTTCATGTTTATGTGGCCAGGGACCACCGGTGATGTATATTAATGTGGTCGGGGACCACCCATTATTCATATTTATGTGGTCAAGGACCACTAGCTATTGCATGCTATAATACTTATGATGTGGTTAGAGAACCACCATTCCCCTCCTCCCCTTAGGTGGCTTATCAAGTCACGTGGTGCTTGTAATGTGCAATTTTATTGTTGAAATATGAATTATTTGTAATTCTTGATTGATGTTTTATTTTATTATGCACCAACAATGTGTGATTTTACATTTATGTACTTAGGCTATTTAGCCATTTGGAAGTTGTTATATAGTCCGATTTGCCTCAAGGACTTGTTTAATTTTGCCTTTGAATTATGATTGGAAAGTTACAATGTAGCTACAATTTATCTTTATTTTGTTTCTCTTGAATTTATAAGTTCCCTCTTGGGAGTTTTATTGAAACTTTGGTTTATGATCTTGTGTTATTCAGTTTGAGGCTTTCTCCTTGATTGCAAATTTGCTGGCATCTGTGGTGTAATGTGGAATTTGTAAACTGCCATATCCCGGGGGGTTCCCTGGCAGGTCGTATAGGGGAGTAGATGTGTTGGGGAATTATTTTGAAAGGGGTTGTGAATGGGACCGGTATGGGATGGTCATTAATCCATTCTTCCCTCATTCTATGATTATTCTTATCTATATGGAGGAGTCCTTAGAGAAGGGCCTCAAGTGGTATCCAAGAATATCCATCCTTATAAACCCCATTGTGTGAGCCTTGTGTTGTCAATTGTGTGGTTGTATGAGGATAGGCGCACCCGATTGGGAAGAGCATCCTTGCTAGTGTTGTGTGTACATGTGAAAATTGCAAGTAAATGTGATGTGTCGTACCTATGAACTATGTGACAAAGATAGCAACAAATGATGCAAATTTAATATTCCTTGATACATGAATTGATATTGGAACAAAAATAGTTTCTAACATCATGAGTGATGTTTATAATGCAAAAGGGAACCTTGAAGGGTATCCAAGGATGATAATGTGTTTGGATATATGTTGGTGTATTTTTTTTATCAAGAATGTTAACAGCATGCATGACTACTAGTATTTGTTATATTATGAGTATATCGAATAAATGTTTTATGAAAAGAAAAATTATGTTCTAAGTATTTAGGTGATTGGATTATGGAAGTGGTGTCGCTACACATGTAATGATGAATTAATGTTTTGTACCTTTATGGTAAGATAATTAGTATATTTAACTTGGCATGTGTGTATCCATACTGGGAATTAGGATTCCAAACCTTAACGACTTCTAGGAGGAAGTCCAATCTAAGGGGAGGGAGATGTGAGGACCAACCCTATCTATAGATTTTGTCACATCTTGATAAGTTTAATTATGCTAGTTTGATGAATAAAGTAATGATTTAACCTAATTCCATGTTTAATATTTTGATTTTATTACTATTTTAAATGATTATTGTGACTACTTCCCTCCATTAAATGAAAATGGACAAACCGTTAAGGATGAATGTGAGAAGATAATATTTAGATTCTTGAACAAGTATCATATGAAGAATACACTTAGATCAATATGAGCTAAGAAATTTTGTGTATCTAATATTAGTTTGAATCTTGCTAATAAGTGTCATGTTACTTGGAAAATGATAATAGGTAGGAACAAAGCAGGACATTGGAAGATTAGGGAGAAGTTTCCAGAAGGATCACTAACCAAGAAACATCAAGGTAAATTTAAAGGATGACTATAACCAATGAGGGGTATACCTAAGGTAGGATAATTCAAGGAAAAATTATATAAATTAGATACCAAGTTGAATGATGAATTTTATTAGAGGAAGGAGAGTGTCCAAGAGTAAATTTAGTAGTGTAAATAAATTATTTAATGAAGGTTAGTTTTTCATTAATATTTCATGCATCCTCAAAATTTCCATTTTCATAAGGAAAAGAAATGAATATATATGTGTATTATGTTTTACTAACTATTCAATTTGATCTCATTGATGTTTGTAATAGGTATTTATTATATTTCTAACCTAACATGTATATGGAAAAATACATGTGAGAGTAATGTTAAGGGTAAAAGGGAGAACAATCTAGACCCAAGTAAATATTTATCTTTTGAAGTTTTGAATTTTTTTACCCTATGACCTAGGAGGTAATTAGGATTTTGTCTAAGCTGTTAATTGAGTGGAGGGTTTTAATGATTGGTGGCTTAGTGTAGGTACTTTTTTGAATCCTTATTGATTATAGTCATGTGGTTAAGAGTGTAAGATCTATTAGGGTTTTCAAATCCTTAGTTAGGTCTTGAATTTCGAATTGGCCTTTGAAGTTGTCTTTTTAGGGTGTTGTATGGTCAATTTCTTTGATATTAGTGCAAAAATAGACCCCTAAGGCCTATACCTATGGAAGGGGGATCTTTTGGACATGTGACTTTGTCCTTAGGACATGATATGACCCTTCAAAAGTCCACTTGAAAAAGTGTGACGAATTTGAGTCCTTGGGAGTTGGGAGAAGTGACTTGTCACTCTCCCACCACTCCCCAAAGTTCATTAATGAACTTGGGAAGAGCATCAAGGCTTTCACATGTGTGAAGACACCTTGTAAGGGATGTTGGGTAGAGTGTCATAGTACATTCCCCATCTTCCCAAAAGTCTCACACATGTGTGAGAATTTGTGGGGATGTGAGTTGAAAGATAGAATGAGAGAGTGACAAGTGTCTCTCTCTCATTCAAGTGAATTCAAGTTGAATGACTATATACTTGGATGGAAAAGAGGAAATGGATGTTACCCACTTCTCCTTTGGAGAACTCAAGTTGAGATAAAAGAAAGGATGAGAAGAGGAGGATTCCACATCTTTGAAAGGATAGTGAGCAAGATGCATTGGCTTGGAGAGGAAGACAGTCACAAGAGATCAATCCCTTCATCTAGAAGAAGAGAAAAAAAAGATAAGTTCTTCCTATTTACATTTACACTTGTCTATTGGTTATAAGAAGGTGACAATCTATGGATTATGTTTGAAAATAGAAAGTAGAGAACCTAGACACATAAAAATGGTGCTATGTTAGTTTCATCCCTTTTGTAAAAATGAGAGAGGACTCCATTTATCATCATGGAGCTAAGAGAATAACTTGCTCGGGGGTATGGCTAGAGTCCACGAGGCTCCATGATGCCATTATGGTAGGGTGGAGAGAAAGCTTGTAGTATTTGACATTATACTCATTTTATTATCAAGTCTTATTGTAAAATGAAAAGTTAGTAAATTGTTGAATGAATAAACAAATATGGAAAAGAGCAAGCTTCATTATTTTGTGTTTTATTCATAAATATTGTTGTAATATTAAGGACAAGTGTATTATGAGAAGACAAGAAAAATAAAAATAAAAATAAATAAATAAAGAGCAAGTTTTCTCTCATTGGCATGTAAAACCATTATTTCACAAATATAGATGTAGCATTGTGTGTTTATATATAAAAAAAAAAAGAAATTTATTTTACTTCTTGTTAAGACAATAAAAGTAAGTGTGAGATAGACGAAGTCTTATTTAGTTGTATGCCATTCATTATATTTCTTAAAAATCAGTTGCAAAATAAAATGTTAGTGATTGTTGTGACATGAAAAGATGGGGAAGGAGCAAACTTTATTACTTTATCTACTACCCATTGTGTTTCTGAATATTCATCATAGCCTCAAAAGTCTTATAATATGCTGCAGTAAAGAAAACATCTATACCTTGTGAAATGTAGCAAAGTACTCTCTGCAAAACCCATTAAGTAATCACTATAAAACTTTCTTATATCGTAGAATGGTTATATGCTGCATCATTGTAGTAGTATGGTAATACCCTCTCTTTCAGTTTTAATGATTATAGAATGTGTAGAAGGGAAACCCAAAATAAAATAAAATATAATAAGTCACTGAAATTGATTATTTCATTTGTAATCATGGTGTTATATATCTTTATCTTGTTGTGAACAAGTGTTATTCCTTTAGAAGGAGATAATAAATAAAATAGAAGAAAAAGTAGGGAAATGAGATTTGAATGGATTCTTGGTTATCTCATTCAGAATACACATAGTTTTCTTCTAAATCTACATAGATAACCTCAATGAATTTATTTTGCTAATCTGGACAGTTTGGAAACAAAATAAATATATGAGCAACAAATATCTTTACGTGAATATATTTGTGTAAGCCATGTTAAAAACAAATGTAGAAGTTATAAAATAATAATAATAATAATAAAATACAAGAAATTGTGCAAACTATTTTAATCATTCTGTCTGGATACTTGGGCAACAAGTGCTCTGTGTTGCAAGGGACTTAAAGACTCTAAATTAAATTGAAGAACTAATTTGTTAAAACCACTGGACAGATCTATATGTTAACAGAAAAGTTTGCACGATCTCTTCAAAAGAAAATAAACAAAAACAAACCTATTCACAACAAATACTCTACATTGAGGTGGGTCTCTGTGAAGAATGCAATCCACCACATAGAGGTGACAAGACTTCATCCTGCTAGAAAGCTTGCAACCTTGCATCAAAGTCTTTATTTTCTTGGATAGACTAAGTGTATGAAGTGAAACTTGTGTAGCATTTATGGCATCAATAAAATTAAAATCTACTGAAATCTTCTTGGACAAAGAAGTACGTAGACTCGATTGATGAAGATTGAGTTATCAACCATCACTCTGACAATCCACTTCTGAACTATCATAAACTTTTAGATTTGTGAATCCCCCCACCGCTTCTCACAAGAATTGTCCAACCATTATAAGTTATCGTCCTTCAGTTGCATTCAATGCAATAATAATAAGTGTGATTTGAGCAAGGCAATCTGTGATAGCATATCAATGGCTATCTTGCGCCCATTGGAAGATGAGTAAACAATGCTCAGTTATTCACTATTTTCTGTCATTCCTTGGGTTATGTCTTTGTCAGTTACTTGTCACTTCCCACACCGCTATTGGTACATGTTTCCTCCCCTCTCCTCCTCACAGGTGTACCATTTTACCTATCATTTTAGCAGGTTGCAACTAGCAAATAAGCTTTCAACAAGGGTTTTAGAGTATGTGGCGTCAAGGTGCAATAATTGAGACCTCTTACGATACCCAAAAAAAAAAATATTAGAAATTTGTAATAATATTAATAGCATGTTGGACTCCTTGCGTTCAAAGTAGAAATGACCATGATGTTGCAGAAGAAAAATTTTGTCCCATGAGTTTTAAAATATCTATATAACATCACATAAGATAAAATCGAATGAAAATATCCTTTAAGAGCATATGGTTTTACTTGTAAAAGAGAAGGAAACATTCCAGTAAGTTTAAATAAGACAAATCCAAGAGCAAAAGGAGGTCTACGTGGCTTTTAGGTTTATAAAAACAAAAGAAAGAAACCATTAAGAGTTTAAAATAGGTTAAGAAATTAAGCATTTTTTTTAGTAATTCCATTGTTTAGGAAAAATATAAACTTCTTTAGTTTAAATTTTTATTTTATATATGTTATAATTATCTAAGTAATTATTAAATAAGGAATGCTACTTTATCCATATATATAAATAGTTAGGTAAATGATAATTAAAATTGGTTTTAAATGTAAACATTTAAGATGGTATATATTATGGGATATGTTGATATAGATAAATATTTGATGAATTTAGAAAAAAGAAAAGAAAAGAAATTGACTTGAGCAATTACTTTTGGTTTAGGGGTATTTAATATTATTAAGAGGGAATCAATTTTCGAGTTGAGAAGTGCCCCAATATTAGCATTAAATTGATAGTAATATTGTTATTATTCCAAATATTGGCATGTAAGATAGGTAATAACAGTTTTTTTTTAAAGAAAAAAAAACAAATGTTTGAAAGACAAGTAACTTCTTTTGCTCACATCAACATGGAAATAAGGTCATTTATATAAATCTTTATATTTATCCAATGTCCAAGAATGAATCAAGGAATATGCAATGTTAATACTAGTATTAAGAAATATCAAATAAACCAAAAATAGGGAGTTGTTAATTTAGTGAAGGGGTAGTATAATAAGATTGAGTATAACATTATTTCTACTATGGTTAAGTAGTAGTAACAATATTATTGTAAATTGGAGAGTAAATATTATGGTTAATATTTTGGTTAAGTAGAGACAATGATGTCAACGTTAAAATTGAGATTTAAAATATAACACCTAATCAAACAAATAAATAAATAAATCATTAAATAAATTTTAAACCTATCATTCTCCAACTTGAATGTGCTTGTCTCAATGTTTGGGAAAACTAAATTAACTCTAGTAAACCATCTTTTAATGAAGAGCTAGAATATTCGTATTCATAAAGATATGTTAAGGAGTGACCCCCACTAGGCGTGTAGTGTGTACCATAGAGATTTAACCCGCTCCATACACATTTAGAGAGTGTTAATTAGCTTAGTTAATAAAAAAAAGTTATTGGGTTTTTCTTGCAAAAATATTAAGCATGACATTCTAAACTTAAAATAAAAAATGAGGATCCTCTGGCCTTTTATAGAACGCAAGGCTCATATAGGATAAGACAACTACATGAGAGTAAATCCAAGGGACCAATCTCATCAAGGCATGTGGAATGTTGTGACCAATAGGAGAATTGCAATCAAAGTCAATGGAAGTCAACTCCAATTACATGTTGAAACTCTTGGGGTTCTACTTTTTCATCTTTGTCAGGATTCCTTCTAAAATCAAACAAATCTACTCAAATGAAAATATTGGAAGTTCCTATGATAACAAAGTGATTAGGTGGAATTCAAACTCCTATATTTCAGGTTCCTCAATTTGAACATTCCAAGAATGAATCACCCTCATAATAGATACACTTCTTGATTGCATGCTTGAACTCCAACATCCTGGTATTCTTGTATTTAGCACATCTTTACAATGATCTTTATTCTAGCATGAGCTTCCTAAGTGCATCATCAAACCTAGAAATACCATTAGATTTGTTCACCAATATATTTTTCCTGACCGTCCATACCCAAACTTTGCATCACAATCAATATCTCCTGCAATCAGGTATGCGCAGGATCATGATGGGCAAAAAAGTGGCAATATGATGGGTATGTGGCTGACAATTTTTTTTACTAAAAATTGATGAAACGAAAAGGGTTTTTAAAGGAGATTCTCAACTTTCCACCAATATAAATTATTCTTCATTTTGAATTTAATAAGTAATCATTATTCATTCTCTATTTGAATTATGACTAAAGTCCCGATTGATAGGCTAATTGAAAAAAATCTATAACTTTCAAAAGGTGTAACATTTTTTGAATCCAAAAATTGCATCACATTCTATGCTTTGCATACTATAGGATTAAAAAGAGAAAAAAATAATTTCATGAAGTTTTGACCAAGTTAAGGTGGTCAGACATATGACTTTTTCTATTTTTTAAAAATTGTAATAAAAAAATCATAATTAATTATTTACTTGGAAAAAAATTACAAAAAAAATATACATCACATCGGGACATGAGTCTTATACTTATATCGAAAATATTATAATAAAAATATTATCATTTTATTGTGCTTAGGGTGGTCAGAAAAACACCTACTTATTTTTTCCATGAAATTTAAGTACTACTGCATTGAAATTTCAAATTTTCACCAAATATATGTATATATATATATATATATATATATTTAAACAAACCTAGTAGTTTAGAAACTATAGTCAATTTGCTACAGATTTTACTCTTACATATTTTTGAAATAATATAGATAACTTATTTAAATTTTTACATCAAGTTGCCTAATTCTGATTTTTCTGAATTTTTTGCCACTTAAATACCTATTTTTTCCATGATGATCCTGCACATACCCAATCACAAATTCCATACATTAAATCCCTTTTAAAACAATTATTTATAACATCTCATGTAAATAAAACCATTATTCAAAATTTAGTACAAAAGTCTTATAATGAACACACATTCCAAAAGTATATCATTAATCCTTATACACATATACCGGATCACCGGGATCATTAGATAAAATTAAAATTTTAACATTTCACTTCACATTGCAACCTGGTACCTGGTACCTGGTATTCAACTTTACCCACTTACTTTCTTGGACCTTGATTATACCGAAACTCCACTCTACCGAACTCCTTCATACCAGACCACTTCACACCGGACCAGAGTCTTCCACTTGAACTTGTATTACCTTTTTCCCTTTTCATGTTTCTGGTACCTAGTATCCGACACCCAAAACACTTACAATACAAAGTACTTTTATTATCAAATATTTTTCCTCTTTCACTTCCAGTGATCTTCCAATTTGCTAGCTCCTGCCATAAGAGTTATACATTTTTTCACTTGGGTCCCCAAGTATTTTCAATCTTGGGGCATGTTGTGAGACCACATAACAACTTGCAACCAATAAAACTAAATTTAAACAGAACTTGAAATTAAATCACCAGTTGTAAATCAAAACGTATACATATGTAAAACAATAACTTTCTACCTTTACCTAGATTCTGGCATAAAGAAGTAAAACTCCACCGGAAACATCTATGTGTGCTCTAATTAATCCTAGCTTTTAGAAATTAGTGAAAAGAATCAATTCATTAATATTGAACTACATAATATAGCAATCATCTAGAGCCAACCAAAGATAGAGCCTTGTTGGCAGTCAAGCTTCCATAGCCACAACAAGGTTATCTTTGTAATTCCCCCAAACATAGCTCTATTTCTAGTCAAGCATCCATAGCCCCGATAGAGTTATTTGGATAGCCCAAAGAGTTGATATCATTTTTATTTTTTTAGATATAGCAATGATAGCTTATTTTCACTTTTGATATAATTTCAATGATAGCTCTTTTATCAACTTGCAAGCAATGAAGCACTACTATTAGGTTGGGAATTACAGTGGTAGCGAAGGTTAATTTTTGATTTTTCATTCAATGTAAATCCCCTCATCAATTCACTACTTCCCAAAAAATCATTTAATAATTCCTTGTAGGTGTTTATTTCCAGCTAAATTTCACTAATGTATGTGAGATCCTAGCTAACTGTAGCTCGCTATATGTTAAAAAATATGCATAAATTAAAATTTAACAATAGACAACTTGATCACCAAATTTAAATCTAAATTTAGAAACATTAGTTACCACCCTTCTGATTAAATTTATGGCAACTTCTAGAATTTCTACTAGCTATCTCGGCTTGACAATGCTAGACTTCATTAATGGATCAGACATGTCATGATTACCTTGAAACACGATTACATTGTTCTACATTAAATTTGCATGCCTCATTCAACACATATTATTCCTTCAACTTACTTAGGTGATGATGTGTACTGCCTTTCTCGCTTCATTTTCCTATGTATTTCACACACATAACCCCTCCATAATTAATACAACTCTTTTTAAAAAAAATGGAATAACCACTATTAATTTTGAAATCTTCAACTTGCTTGATTTGTAATCTCCGTACTACTCAAATTTGAAGCAATTTCACCAAATATGTGTAAAAAATTAATTTGATTTAACATTTAATTATGAAGATTATTGTTGAGCTACCACCTTACTTATGATTTCCAAAAAAAAATTACTCAAGGCAACTATGTACCGCAACTTTCTTACAGCTCTCTATAAATTAATGCATTTCTTCTCAAATTCTCCACACTTCTCTTTTCTCTCATTTCTACTTGTTTCTGCAATTCTATAAATCTGCTCTGTGTTTTTCTATTTTGAATTTGCTTCTTAATAATGGATACTCCAATTTTCTTAGGTTGTTCTCATAGAAATTTTTTTTCTTAGGGAGTGTCACATCACAAAGGCTTGAAAAGGTCTTCATCATTAGTACTTCTAGTTTCACTGTGCCAAATTTATGCTTAGTCATTGGGGAAAGATATGTTGCATCTAGCCGCTACTTTTGTTTTTAATTTGATATAGCTTCTCACTTTGTAGCATCACTTTTGGACATTGGGCTACTTGTTGAAGACGTTCGAGGTGCTACTAACTTAATAGTGAAACTTGAATTCTTGGAGAATTTGTATACCATTTTAGTTGTTGCACATCCGACCATTGGGATTCCCTCCATGGATGATATTCCTCAGTTCCCAGAACATGGGGAAGTGGTTCCACTTTGACCCTTTCTTACTAATCTCCATATCCAAGATTTTGAAGCTCACCAGGAACTCACCTACATAGGGTATTTAGCCCTAATGGAAGAGGAGTCCCACATCAACTAAATGACTACTATCGTCTGCAACTTTTCTCACTCTATTTTTGAATCTTTTTGATTTTTTGAATGAGGATTCTGATATCTAATGTATATACATGATATACACACACACACATATATATCTTTTTTGGTGGTTTTTTCTAAAAGCATGTTTTACTATGTATGGCTTTATTATCTCTCTTTTTGAGTTCAATTTTGCAAAATTTTTGAGTTCACTCTCATGTGTAAGATAAATTTAAGCAGAATTTGCTAATGCAAAGGCCAGACAAAAGAAAAGAACAAAATAAATAAGAAAAAAAATGCTAAGAAAACCCTACAAAAAGAAAACTAACCCTAGAACTACCCTAACTCTAACATAAGAGAAAATTAACTTTAACAAAGAATTCTACTTCAATTTCTATGGCTATTTCTTCTATAGTTTTAGTATGAATTACAACAGGTTTTTCTTTAAATTCTCTTATCAAAATTTTCAATATTCTACTATAACAATGAATTATTTCAAATTTTATGTGTTTAAACATCATAAATTAAAAAGTGTACTTACCCACAATTTGGCTCAAATGTATGAAAACAATCTCATTAGAGATTGATTGCACACATTTCATCTGATGTGACCATACTATACCTTCCTCCCACTCTGGTCCATTTCCATGAACGGTTGTGTTTATTTCTTTGTTTCCTCCTCTAAAAATCTTCATATCTTCAACCCTGTCTTGAATTTGCATTTTGTTAGACCAAGATATATCACTATTTATATAGCTATCAGAGAAAGAAAAAGTTAAAACTTGATATTCTGCATCTTTTATAAAATT
Source organism: Sequoia sempervirens (assembly GCA_007258455.2). NCBI lineage: Eukaryota > Viridiplantae > Streptophyta > Pinopsida > Cupressales > Cupressaceae > Sequoia > Sequoia sempervirens. The sequence continues at coordinate 222,648,250 of VDFB02379711.1, forward strand.
AGGAAAATGTCTTTTAATAGCTGGTGAATTTCCAACTTGAAGCATAATACGCGTGTTTCCTGCTTGATTTTCCCACTTCTTCTTGTTATCTGCATTTTCCACATATATAGGAAATGATGATTCATCAATGTCGTTTCCTTGTTTGTGATAAATATCTCCAAATCTCGACATTCTCGCCTATTTTCTTGCAAAGCGTTAGAATTTTCTTTATAATAATCACAGTTTTCCAACTATTTTGGTATATCAGTTGATTTTTTAATATTTCCAACTTCACTAGGGAAAAAAAAAATCTCGTTAACAATCTCTTTCTTTTAGTAGTTAGAACTTCCCCTATTAACAAAATCACTCTATTTATGGCCAAACTTACCCTAGTTAAAAAAAATTCACACTCAATTTCACCATGGTCAGTTGTATCATGAATTATACACTTGGTGACTTCCAAAAGTAAACAAACTCAGAGGATGTAGTTTCTGATTAAATATTTTCCAAAGTTTCTTAACTTCCATAATGAAAACTAGCTTGCATTCAATTTCTCTGCAAGCTCCTTACCAAACTCAGAACCAGTGTTTTGAAAAAAAAATTCCCCAGTTCTGGAAAATGATACCTAAAATATTAAATAGAGGCCCTCCTACCACTAGTTCCTATTGACGATGATTTTACTCACAATAAATAGGGTGAATAAATTCTTCACAAAAAAACCACAAAGAGCCTATCCTTCTTGAAAGATATGGAACAAAGACAACCTAAAGGGGAATTCTACATTTACAGGGAAAAATTTGGATTTCATTCAATCCCAAGTCTTTGATAACCAGGTCATGGTTGCACTAGGGTCACTATCAAGTACTGATGTGATATTGTTGTTAATATCAAATGGATTATGGTTGCTCTTTGAATATTTTAGGTATAAGTTCCAAATTGAAACAATGAGCTTAATCATCATGAAACCAAAATATTTTCCATAACATTTCATAATATCACAAATTCTTTGCTATTACTTAAGTAGATTTAGCATTAAGCATTCAACAACTTTATGGAAAAAAACATATTTTCAATATAGTTCCTTTCATTCATTTAAATTTTGGAACATTTTCAAATATTTAAACATCTTTCTAAAACAAAACATTAAAAATACTGAAAATTAAAAGTTTCTCTTAGTTATTCTCCATGGATGCCTCAAAGAATTAATTAAAACAGAGCAAATTGCTTTATACTTCACCAAATTGCTTCACAGCTACATATAAAACAGTGTAAGATTTTAAAGAGAGGGTTTCATTTCTAGACACTGAGTAGATTTTATATGCACCCTTAAATGGCGCAACATACAATCTTGTTCAGTCGCACTAACAAAACCAACTACAAAAGATACTGAGATAGGTAGCTATCTAACAAGCTCTGATATTAATTAATATCTACGTGCATGCAAAGTTTTACATCAAAATGATTCAAAAAATAGGAAAAAAGAACAAAACTTAAAAGTTTATGCTCCTTTGACATCTACAAATTCTGAACTTAAAATAAAAAATGAGGATCCTCTGGCCTTTTATAGAACACAAGACTCAGATAGGATAAGACAACTACATGAGAAGAAATCCAATGGACCAATCTCATCAAGGAATGTGGAATGTTGTGACCAATAGGAGAATTGCAATTTAAGTCAATGGAAGTCAACTTAAATTACATGTTGAAGCTCTACGAGTTCTCCTTTTTCATCTTTCTCAAGATTCCTTCTAAAATCAAACAAATTTGCTCAAATAAAAATATAGGAACTTCTTGTGATAATGGAGTGATCAGGTGGAAGTCAAACTCTTATATTTCATGTTCCTTGATTTGAACATTCCAAGAATGAATCACCCCCATAATAGATACACTTCCTGATTGCATGCTTGAACTCCAGCATCCTCATATTCCAATATTTGGCACATATTTACAATGAACTTTATTTCAGCATGAGCTTCCTAAGTGCATCATCAAACTTGGAAATACCATCAGATTTGTTCGCCAATATGATTTTCCTAACCGTCCATACCTGAACTTTGCATCACAATCAATATCTCTTGTAATCACAAATTCCATACATTAAATCCCTTTAAGAAAAACATTTATAACATCTCATGTAAATAAAACCATTATTCAAAAGTTAGTACAAAAATCTCATAATGAACATGCCTTCCAAAAGCATATCACTAATCCTTATACACATATACTGAATCATCAAGATCATTAGATAAATTTAAAATTTTAACATTTCACTTCACATTGCAACCTGGTACCTAGTACCCTGTATTTAGCTTTACCCACTTACTTTCCTGAATTTCAGTCATACCGAAACTCCACTATACCAGACTCCTTCATACCATACCACTTCATACTAGACCAGAGTCTTCTTTTTGAACTTGTATTACATTTTGCCTTTTTTCGTGTGTCTAGTACCTGGTATCCAGTGCCCAAAACATTTACAATGCAAAGTACTTTTATTCTCAGAGATTTTTCCTCTTTTACTTTTGGTGATCTTGCAATTTGCTAGCTTCTGCCATAAGATTTATACATTTTTTTCACTTGGTTCCCCAAGTCTTTTCAATCTTGGGGAGTTTTGTGAGACCACACAACACTTAATAGCCTATCTTGATGTCGATCTTCTTTTTCTATCTCATCTTTAGTTGGATCTTCAATGTCTTCTTCATCCTCACTCTCTTCCTCTCTTCTCGGGTTAACTCTTCTCAACAATTCCTGCAATGCATTGATATGTATCTAGAGGGCTCTGAAACCCTCATCTGCCAAAGCATTTCTCCCACTAGCATTTCTAGCACCACCATGCCTATCACACATCACTCTTGGAGACATCTTGACCTCGACCCAAAATCACAAGTCCTAGTGTGAACTGCCTCATGATCGATGATTTGTCTACACGTTCAAAAACAACTCGCTCTAATACCACCCGATGAGGGTGCTAACTTGAGACACAAAATATCACACACAAAAACTAGAGAATATTATTGTATTTAGTATAATGAAATGGTTACATGCAGAGGATACCAAATCCTCGAGCTCTACAATACATGCCCTTATGAAAAATTACAGAAGCTCCATTTTTTCAGTATACACCATTTCCCTCAAAAAGCTACCCAAAAATAAAAAACTAGCCCATAAATAACTCTTTTTTGTTTTTGAGCCAAAAACAACACTCAAATTATGAGTTTTAGAGGCTTGGCACTAAAAATTACAATTTGAAATTCAAATTTTAAAACCACATTTGAAAATTAGCACATTTTGAAAATGCATCAACTTCTAGGAGCCATAACTTTTGATCTAAGATTCCGTTTGATGAACCGTTTTAACCATTGGAAATGTCTCAAAGTGAAGAACGCTAAAACCCCGCTTTGTTGATATTGATGATTTTTGGGCCCGTATGGGACCACTTAGTGACTCAAATTGGACTTGGAAGATTTTTCAAGATAAAAAGCATAAACTGAAACTTGAATAACTTTCAAATCGGAAATGATCTTGATCTGATTTTTTGGCCAAAGTGCTTTTTTTTTGTCTTGAAGCTTCCCATAAATTTCTGCCTCTTCATGCCTTCAAATTCCAAACTACTAAAAATAGAAATTGACCAGAAAAAAGTAGAAATGCAATTCTGAAAGTTGAGAACTCTTATTCAATGAAAAGGGTATCCAGAAATGCAAAAATATCTACAAAAAACTAACAAGAAAGAAACATAAAGGAAAACATATTTTTGGGTGATGTAGGATTGCTCTTACACCACTGAATGCTCATGCGTCAATGGTTCTTCCAAAAGTAATTTGGGTGTAGCTTTTCTTCTTCATATATTTTTTTTCTTCTATGGGATTTGGCACTAAAAATCAGATGAAAGCCTATGCTATTCTTGTAGCGTTGGACAAATCTTGTGAATTGGGTTCAAAACAAGTTATTTGATAGATGGATTTCCTAGTTTTGGTTTCTCTTTTGAATGAAAAGAGTACTAATGACTCTTCTTTGCAAGTTAACATCTTTTGTAGATCAGATTCTCCACTTTACTCAAAACTTTGATTCCATCTCTTTTGTTTATATTCCTTGTGAATGGAATGCTATTGTGAATTATCTTGCCAAATGGGCTTTGAGGATGATCATACATGTAATGTTTCAGATTTGGAGTTTTTATCCACTACCTATCATTAAAGTTATTTCACCTTCTTCATAATGATATGGATTTACCATTGCTAATATTGTTTTAGCATTGTCTCGTTTGTGAGTCTTTTGTTTCCCTTTGGATTTTGGATGTAGAGGTTTAGTGGTAAACCTCCTTAGATTATATTTCTTTCAACGATCGTGACTATTTGAAAATCCTTCTAAAATATTTTCTCTCTTCTTAATAAATATATTTTTATCCTTTTAAATAAATAAATAAATGTATGTACATTTAGACAATTAATTAAACAAAGTCAAAATTAGATGCATTACACTGGCGTATAGAATCACAATTGAACTGCATAAGTGTTGCCAAATTTTCCAAATGTGAAAGGTGCAGATTCAATGGAGTGCATTGCACAGAGTTCGGATTGGATGTACGCCGTCCCGCACAATATTACCATGTTCTCTGCAACCTTGTCCAATCAATGAAGGCTTGTTGATAAGGAAATAAAATGCGAGTTTTGATGCACTTACATTGCAAGATCTAACTGATAATGTGCAGCGTTAGGAACGTCTGTGTGGGAAGTCAGTTGACAGATAGGAGAAGGGAGGATGAAACTTGTCTCTAGCGCCAGTATTAAAATGAACTATATATTCCCAAAAGCCCCTTTTACCTGACAAACTAATCCTATGAATTCAGTCCACACATTATCACACCTTACCGATAAAGTGAACTATATATGAAAGAGCAGGAGGGAGTTACCAGAGTTGCAGGTTTAAGCTAGTTGTCCAACTATACACTGAGAATCCAGATTTTAAAGCTCTGCAAGTAAACAGTTTCAGCTATCTGTCCGTTTGTCAGCAAATTTGTCTTAATCGCCAGAAAAGAAATATATCGCACAAAGTATAAATTATTTTATTCAACGTAGCAGAGCTCTGGCCTTTTCGAGGAGACGGGAGTACATCTTAGTTAAAATGTGTGTACACGACTTTCAAAAACTTTTAGTTTCTGTAGCAAAGATACCTGGGAACTGTAAGAACTTAACGTAAATCAATCGTATGTCTAGATTTTTCTCACCGTCGAAAGCTGTCACTTCAAATAAGGATTAAATCTGATTGCGACAGACGAAACCATTTATTATGATTGTGATTAGTCGCTGATGAACATAATAGTTACGGCTCAGTATTAGTAATTTGCGAAATAAGTGGGGATCCCAGATCGTCAAACCTCAAAAATCGCTGGACGGTCTCCATTTCAAATGGCAGCTGCTCCGCAATTGAAGCCTGCACCATCTTCAGTGTTTAGTTTGGAGATTAGAGGAAATGTGTCAATTTCCGTCCATGATTCAATTGTTGTTTACTTTTTGTTCACTTGACCAAAAAAAAAACATATTGAAAATTATTGAAAACACCTTGAAAACTATTGAAAACACCTTAAATTTTTGTGGATTTTTATTAGTTGTCTAATGAATGGGTAGTGGTAAAGATGTAGGAGACAGAGGTTTAAAAACACCCTTTTTGAGCATTGTTTGCTTTACAGGTTCCACAAGGCGCGTTTTAAATATCTAGAAGCCTTTTTTTTCTTTTTAAGGTCCTAACTCGCTTACGAAGAAGCCCAAAAAAAAAAAAAAGAAATCGGACCTATTTTGCACTCTGCACAAATGCGCGAAGTTAGCCCTTGCGGCTACTAGTACATCTCCCCTAGAAATTAGCTTAAATTGTAAACTTTTCGATTATAATTTTTAACAGAAAAATCCAAAACAAAATTTCTCTATATTTTTAACAAGTTTTAACTAATCAAATATTATATAAATCAATGTTTTATACCATTAAATCATATAGATATATCTAGAAAACTCTTAATATGATTAGTTTAATCATTTGAAAAAAAATATCATTTATAAATAAGTCTAAATTTATATTTTGAAGTAAAATTTTTGAAGAACAAAATTTTCATACAATAGATATTAAATTTAAACTTCTTAACAAAAGACTACTTTTTGAATCATATTGATGTTGCTAGTCATACCTTATTCTTTCTACACAAATAATTCAACTTTTTACCATATAATAGATGTTAATTGACCTAAAATAGTATATAATTAAGATCCTAACCACATTATTTTAGGGAATATGGTTTCAAATGAAAAATCAATCTACAACATAAAGGCCACCAAATTCTATATAATATAACAAATAAATGAGTAATGACATCTCATCGACATATCATAATACACGTATTCTATCTTGACAGTCTCTGAATCACACGTAAAAAAACCTCTCATTAAGAAAGAATGACTACAAAATTCTAATGATGAAGTTATAGGTATGTAACAGTGATTCAATTATACAAATTTTAATATTTTTTCTAGATATAAAGGTATATGTCATTTTTGAGTTGCACTTCATGTGTATGATCTACTAGCTTGATTGTGGAATGTAACAGATGAGAAATTATTGGAGTTGCAATATTCAGGTATGTAGTTTTAATTGAACTACTGCATATGATAATAATTGAACCGTCTTTTGGAAACATTTTCTCCCATTACTTCTAATGTTCCTAGTCATTATTTAGATTTTTTTGCATGTGTGGAATCCCTATGGATGGGTCTTGTGGATCTAGGAGCTCATGTGGCCTCCTTATGAATTTCTACTAATATCAAACCTCTTAAACCATCTCCATTTGGTTGAACTTTGGGTCATATAGGGAAGAAATCATGGAAGGAATCTATAAATTCGTATTATTCTCACAAATTTCATGCTAGTGCATTCTCTTTCATGGATTCAAGTATTGATAGGTGCCTTAAGGTACCTAATCACTACATTAACCATTCAAACTCCAAGATGGGAAATTCACTAATGGGTAAATTCCTCCATGCTTACCACAATATAGATGTGGTTTGTCATTAGTTGCTAAAAAGTAAATGTTCCTAAGATGTATTAAGGTTAGTGTTTTATCCAAAGATCTATTTCTTTTTAGGTTTTGGGTAAATGGCGATATGTTTCAGAGGGTCCTAGTTGAGGAACCTTAGCTTCCATGAAAAAAATGACTTCCTCTACATAAATAAAGATTCGGTTTGGATCCCTCTATTGAATTCTATATGGTTTCCTTCAAATGGGTTAGTCTATTAGGTTTACCCCTATAATTTTTGGATGAAGATATTATAGTTGGTAGTGCTAATACTTTTTATTTTCCTTGTGGTGGACAAAATTATTAGGGATCATACATGGTTTGTCTTTGCAAGGTTCTATGTTAGTATTAAAATAAAAAAATTCCTCCCCTCCTCCATGTTAGATGCATAGGAAAACTTAGAGGGTAGGGTGAATTAATTGTACATTCAAATATTAAATCCCTCATTAGCTTTCAAACCCTTAGCAACATTTAAACCCTCATGAAGCATTAGCAAAATGTAAACATATGAAATAACAATCCAAACAAAACCAAGCACAATAGAACACTAGATTTATATGGTAAACCCTAACCAAGGAAAATCCATGGTGAAGATTAGCTCACACATATATGAATAGAAATACCAAATTACAATTAGGATCACTATGAAGGTCTCACAACCGAGAAAATAAGAAATGCTCACTATCGAGGGCTCACTTTTGAAAGGACTCACTTTTTGGAATAAAGATTAAAGAAGACCATTACATAGAGATTCACTATCTAAGAGCAACAAGAAAAATACACCACTACAAATTTGCACCATCCACAACCTTTGGCTCACTGCCTCTAGCAACTTCAGGCACATTGAAAATATAGACACCTTCTTAGTACATTTGAAGTCCTTGACATTAAGCTTGCACTCAGATCACCACACTTGAACACATTCACATCTCACACATTTCCTACACACACCACACACATCTCCAACAATTCACCTTGCATAATTTATACCAACCACAACCTTAAAAACCTTTTCCATGTCAACCACAATGAAACATACGCACCTCAAATGTGCATCCACTAAATAGGTTAGCACTAAACTCTTCCATAGCGGAAAGAAGTGAAGGTAGACCACACCAAGGGTTAACTAGGACCCAAATCTACATTGAAACACTTCACCACACTTTCAAAAAAAACATAAAGTCTCCACAATTAGTGCTAGCACCTAGGTTCACCAAACCTGCACTACCACTAACAAGCAACAACATACACGATTCTCCAAGTTTGAAAGTAACATGCGGACTAGAAAGAAACACTTCACAACATCCATACAATATTCCAAAATATTATAACATCATCAAAATATTTTGCTACACTACGAAAACCACATTTAATTGAGAACACCATTATTCTATTCAACCAAACATATTGCCATATAACATAACTTAGAAATCCAGACTTGTGAAATAGTTGAACAATAGAAACTTTGAGGGAAGGAAGATATAGACAATATTAGCATGTTGTCTAATCTGCAAGACAAGAAACCTTACTCCAAAGAAATGTGGATAAATCTCATTTCTTCCAAACAAACTTTTACATAGATGAACACACTATCAAACACATCTTCTAGACTACAAAAATAATTAGAAACCTTAAACTTTGGATATAGCACCTTTGAACACCTCTGATCATCACATCGAAATCACACAAACATGTCTTCAACCATGAATAAATTTAGACCACAACACTGAAGACACCTCTATCACAGTACACACCCTTTAATTCATTTTTTTTGAAAAGCACTTGGAAACCAAGTGAACTAGTTTCACCAGTAACACCCACTCAACACTACAACACCTGCAATCTCTCGATCTACATTACTTGCTCATCACCACACTAGAGGTTGACATCAGTGACAACACTAAAGGCAACATAGTGCAACACACTCACTACTCACATAAATGATATTACTACAACAATCTTCTTGACCATACTGTGGAATCAAGATCCTAGCACCTGCAAAACACAATAAACAAACACATTAGAAGATTCAAATGCAAGCTAAGATCAAAGTTCCCCATAAAATCCATTAGCAATGCTCAAAATAGGAATAAAATTAAGAACACAATGAAAAAGTAAGGAGATGGATCAAATCCTATTAAAAAAATGCAAACTCTTGATCTTATGGGGGAGTTAGTGTCAATTTGATGTGGAAATTGTCCCTTTCCCAACTCCTACGCAAGATTTTGATGATTTGGTGATGATTGCTTCAAATGAACTCCATGGAGAAAACCTACAATAACTTAGCTATGCCTTGATGAAATTGATGAAAATGCTAATGCTTGAAGATGAAATTGAGTATAGTAAGTTTTCTCAAATTGTGGATGATCAAATGAGGAGAGAAACCTCTTATTTATAGAAAGACAAGATGGAGAAAAACCCAAAATGAAGCAATGTGGGACTAAATTTCAACCAATGGCCAAATGCCACTTGTCAAGATGTGAATGGGCCAAGGATGTGCACATTTTGATGAATGTGCCCATAAATGCAATTAGGTGGAATTTGAAAATAGTGAAATGACATGTAAGAGGGAAAAATGAATGTCTTAAATGCCACTTGGCTCAATGCATAAGATGGAATAAATGTCTTGTTGGAAGGACAAAGTCCACTTGGAAGGATTTCAAATTTGAAGGAATATTCTCTGAAAGATGCCAAGTTGAGAGAAAATAGAGATTTAATAAATGGATTAAATGTATTTTCATGTGCAAGTGGCAAAAGCTAGAGGATGGGACATGGATTAGAATTAAATTAATCAAGGGTTAATTAATTTAATGAGGGATTAGATGATGTGACTAATTGATTTAGATTTATGGGTTGATTTAAATCAAAAGATGAGAAGAATGTGATTTAGAGATTAATTAAATAAAGATTTTTAATTTATTTAATTAAAGGGGATGAATGTTAGATTAGATCAAATAAGGTTTAATTTATTTAATTTAATAAGATGAATTTGGAGATTTAATCAAATAAAATGAATTATTTAATTAAATAGAGATATCGGGTTAATTAGATCAGATTGATTGATTTAATTAACAAGAGAGAATGACTCAATCAGATAAATGATTTATTTAATTAAGGGATGAAAACTGATGAATTTAATCAAATAAGGGTATCCGATTAAATGGTTAGACCGAGGGATGATTAAGGATGAAACAATGTTAGTAATCGGGATCAAACATGTAGTGTCAATCAATACATTTTACGTGTCTACATTTTTCACCTCTTTGAAGCAATGCACTTGCTACGCTGATTCAAAGAATAAACTATCTTGATCAAAATCCAAAAAAAAATTGTTTTCAAAACTTGCCCCATTGTTTCCTTAGTGGGTGAAAATATGCCAATATACTGCCCCCTCGAGAGATTAGATGAAAAATTCAACTTTTTGGGTGATCCTGCGAAAAAAGAGGACAAGGTGCCCGACAGGTCCAGAAAGGCTCTAGGAGGTCAAAAAATGAGATAAAAGGGAAAAAAAATGCAAAAACACCCCTTGAATGGACAAAAACGGGATCGAGGGACCAAAACCTGATAGGACGGCTAAATAGGGTCAAAAAACCCTAATTTTTAGGCTTAAATAGGCCTTGAGGGACCACTTCCAATTCATTTTCACATTCACCCTTAAGAGATTTTGCAACTTTGAGCTCTGACATACTCACGATATGTCATGATGATAGCTTCCCCTGCACATTTCTGACTGAGTACAGACACACTAGAGGCTTCCTGGAACTGGACCACCAGTGAGTCAACTTGACCCGGCCTTGTTTTCGATTTTTGTGCACATTTAATGCTTTAGGAAACTAGGTCCTTAGGAGTTGTTTAATATTGCACTGCTGAAAAGTTTAAATGGTAGCGCTCGGCCTCAAACTGTGTCGTTGTCATGAGTACCGACACCGCAACATAGTTTGGAATTTGGGTTTAAATTCCAAACCCAACCGCATATGCAAAGTGCACCACCGTGGTCCTCTTTGAAATTAGGGTTTACTCTTAAACTGAACCGCCTTCTTAAAATGCAACATCATGGCGTAGTTTGGGAGTTTAAAGATTATAGCAATGTAGTTTGGAGTTTGCAAACTACACCGTCCTCATAGACAATGATGTTGAGGTTGTTTCGGGATGCCGAGACAAACTAGGATCATGATTTTTTTGATGAATTTTAACATAGTGACTTTCCTAATGTAGGAGGAGTTGAGAGTGATCTATGCATGTGAGCACAGGTCCCGAGAGCTTTTCGGCACTTTGGATGATCTAACTAAGCAACAACAAGACCAGCTAGGGTGGATTGGACTTTGGTACATTGTCTATGCACCACCCATTCAGACACACCTGGGCATGCTAACAACACTCACTAAGAGATGGCACAGTGAGACATCCTCTTTCCACCTCCCGACAAGTGAGGCGACGGTCACACTAGAGGACGTGTGGTGAATCCACAAATTGACCATCCATGGTGAGTGGGTGATATATGACACGAATTCCTGGAGGGAGGCCTGCTATGACATTATGGACCTTGATCAGCTTGTTTTTTGCGAGGGTCAGATCGAGTTAGAGTGTTATAAGCTCTCTGTGTCACCCTTCTTCCTTGTCATTGCAGCCATTATATTGAGTCTCGTTGCAATAGATCGATAGGGCCGATACTTTATTCCTGGATGGGAGCTCACTTGGGAGCACATGATTTGGCAATGGACACTATTTTTTTGGGGGTCAGTTCTTCTAGCCTCACTGTACATAGGCTTGCACGAGTTTTCCTACCTTGATGGCCAAGCACTTGGGGCTAGCGTTACACTTCTGCATGTCTGGGGTTGGGAGCACATTGTTGTGCTCCGTCTGAGATTTGTTCTAGTTCCCATGGAGCCAGATGATCTAATTTTCTGGTGATACAAAGGAGGTGTCTCATTCACCCACATAGGACAACACGAGATTCCTCACTGGAGGAGATTTTTTGATGACATAAGAGCATTTATATGGTGGCCATATCTTGGATGGCTTGCATGGTTTGACGATGTTCAGTAGCTCTTCTTCGCTTGACATGATAGACTGATGCAGGACAAGGAGCACACGATGCTCGAGATGTACCTACCAGGCAGAGTATAGAGATAGTTCGAAGAGCCACACGATAGGCCAGATGATCAGTATGTGGCCATTTTTACATGAACTATGAGCAAGTTCTCCTAGGGCCATTATATTCCTATGCATGAGGTAGTGTAGAGCTTTATGTAGTTGGTGGCCAGGCCGTGGCCATATGATCAGGGGCAAGTTGATGTAGGGACCATGCAGGCATACATGGATTGGCTTACATCACCTATGCGACTAACAATGCCAGGGACACCATCTTCTCAATGCAAAGCTAGAGGTAAAGGGGCAAGTTGAGGTCGAGGGAATGGAGATGGGGACCGAGGAGGCAGAGGACCACTGCTTGATCAGGATAGGGGGCCCCAGGATTAGCCACTCCTAGATCCGTAGGTGGGGGAGTAGAGATATCATGTCCCTCTGCGGGACCAGGATCATGGATGATAGGATAGGGTCCCAACACCACCTAGAGACAGGGACCAAGACCAGCCACCTATGCAACCACCTCCCCAGCCAAATCCTAGAGATGGCCAAATTTTGTAGTTATAGGAACAGGTGCAGGCACTGACATCCGAGAGAGATCAGCTACAACTAGAGCGGGACCAGGCAGTCCAACAGAGATCGACTGCAGAGCTACAGGCAGCGGTAGATATGGGTCGATGATAGTAGATTGAGAGCATGCCTGCATCCTCCTACCAGAGCACAGTATCACTTCGAGCACACAGGGAGGCCATCCAGGAGGCTAACTATTACAGGTTACATTATTATTAGGTTGTGCCATGAGCATCCTGAGTGCCCGACTTTTCATAGTGGACCATCCATAGACCTGCACAGGATCACAGAGAGAAAGTAGGTGGCAAGGGCAATAGCCAATAGGGTTAGGCCTTTTTTTTATCGAGACAGTATTATTTTTGTGCTCCATGGGCTTGCTTTTTATAGCCCCATGGGCCATTGTACTCTATTGACATACACATGTACATTGATCCAATTTTGTACCATGACAGTGTAGTTATTTTGATGATATATATATATATGATGGCGTTGATTTGATGCTATATGATGTGTTCTATTCTAATTCTATGCTCTATGGATACCTTTACTTTCTATATGCTATTCAATATGATGCAATGATGCTTATGCCATAATGTTATGTGATGCTATGATGTGCATGATCTTCTATGTGATGATGCAAATGTGATGAGATGTTTTCTTTTTCAATATCTTTTTTGATGTACTTTTCATGATGTATGCAAAATTCTATGGTATGCAATATGCTTAGACTAATGGATCTATAATGTTATGCTATGATTAATGATCAGATGCTCGTAATTTTTTCATGTATGATATGCAGTTATGATGTTATGATGGTGACATGATGATATGATATGTTGAAATGATGTTATATATGTGCTATGATATGCAAATGGATGCTTATATGTGTTATGGGATGATTATGCAATGTTATGGTACGATGAGTTAAAATGATGCTATGATGATGCAAATATTTATAATGCTATGGGATGATTGCTTTCATGTTTATATAATGGATGCATATGTACGATTTATGAAATGCTCTAAATAACCAATGTATATTATAGATGGATGGAAATGCAATGCATGTGTAATGTTTATTTTTTTCTATGTGATATGATATGTAGTATGCAATATGTTAACAATTTTGTGGATCCAGGATGAATGCAATGATGATGATGATTTGTGATTAACTGTCATGATACCATGTTAGCGCGAAAAGTAAGAGATAGAAGAAAAAATGAGATTCCAATAAGACACAGGATGATGATAATGATGATGATTAATTGCCGAGGAGTTGAGATTTTCAAAGGGACAATTACCTTATGTTTGATTACACACATAAGTACAATGCATCAAGGTATAAAGAACTAAGATGGCATTGTACCTAGTGTGATGGAATTTGACTCGAAAATTAGATAGGAGTATTCTTGTTCACTCCTGGCATACAAAACCTTATTCAAAATGCAGTTTAGATATTCCAGACATCTCAGACCAAAACATAGAAAAGAAAGCCTTCCTATGTGGTCAACAAGATACCTAAAACATCCTCCCTACACCTGAATAAAGTATGCACGACCAAGGTTATATTGCAAAAATATCCAACAAGCTTAGCAGACAAAAGATAATGATCGTTGCCCCATTCCTATCTCTCTAAATCCTTTGTTTGGACATCATCGAGAGGTCATTGGAATGAGAAAAATAAGATAAATCAAAAGAGAAAGACAAAACAAATAAGTTGATGTTCTTCAAAACCACTAGCCAAGACTAAACTACAGTGATGCCTGATGTTGATGTCCATTGCAGGAAGGATGCATCCTAGGACATGACGATATCAAATGATTTGATATGAGACTGATTGGATGATAAGATATTGACACAAAGAGTTGACCAACTTGTTTACGTACTGACCTAGACTTGAGACTTTGACATTTAGGTTTTCACTTTTGACCTGCTAGACTTGTTTCCAACTATTTCACAAAAGGTTGAGGGTGATGATTGATTATTATGAGTGATGTTTGTTTTTTGGGTGAAAGCGAGATGAGACAGATGGATTTTTTTATTTTACTTTTCAAATATTTGAATGTTTTTGGAGTTTTCTGAAATGTTTTGAGGTTGTTTTTGGTATTTTTGAGATTTTTCAAATGTTGTGCTTTTTTGAATTTTTAAATGTTTTGGCGTTTTCCAAGATTTTGACCAAGATTTTGACCTAAAGACCTATCCTAGGGGCCTCGAGGGCTGATCAATAGATTATCCTTGCCTACGTTATACACGCAGAGACCACGTAGTTCGATTGACACATACTCAATTATTAATGAGATATGAACAAATGGAGTGCCAGTTTATTATGACGGACTCCTAAAGGACTAACCTAAGTGTCTCAGGGGATGATCAATGATCAACCTTGCCTACGTTCAAGGATTAGAGACTCGTAGTTTGACAAGACGACTCTATTTTTTGACTTTTTTGACATTTTGACCTGTTTTAGGATTTTGAGATGTTTTTTTATTTTTTGATGTTTTTGGATTTTTTTGATTTTCAGGGACTTCAAGAATGTACACGAATATGATTTGATGAGAACATACCCCTAGCATGATGCAATAGACTACTCTGATAGAGGCAGGAAAAATTGACCTTGAGAATGGGCTGAGTAGTACTAGGAGGGATCATGACACGAACACAAGACCAAGCTATGATGTAGATGCCAAACAGATGGATGATGGATGATGAAAGCATAATGGATGGATGATGCAGAATGAGTCAAAAAGATCCTAGTGGATGGAAAGTGCTTATTTACATGAGGTGCCTATTTTCCAGGTTTTCACCAAGGTACTTGCCCAAAGCGCCACCGAAGTGGTTTTCACTAGACGATTTTTTTCTTTACTGTTTTTTTTTATCCTTTTTCTGATTTTTTTTTTTTGTATTTTTGTATTTTTTTTGTTGTCACCATGATGCCTGTTTTCTAGGTTTCCACCAAGGTGACCATTTTTTCAAGACATTTTCTGAATTTTTTTTGCTTCTATACTTTGAAAGATTTAGGCATAAAACTTTTTAAGATGAGAGTTGTTGATGGGTTCCTACAGATGATCCCCTTCAAGTGTTGATAATTGATATGCCCCTGAATTATAGCTCATTGTGATGATGAAAGGTCCCAACCAATTGGGTTCAAATTTTACTTTGTCCTTTGGATTTGGGACGTTCTTCTAGTTCTCCTTTAGCACAAGTTCTCTGACTTGAAAGGTCCTACTCCTGATCTTTTTGTTATAGCTCCTCTTGAGTCAATTATGATAGACTTACAAATGATTTAAAGAATCCATATACCACTCATCTAGTAGCTCCAGCTCATTTAGTCTTATTACTCAGTATTCTTCATCCATGATTAGGTTTTGTAGTGATATTCTCAATGACGAGAGCTCGATCTCAATAGGTAATATGGCTTCTAATCCGTAAACTAGGGAAAATGGGGTGGCACCTATTGGTGTGTGGATGCTAGTTTGATAGGCCTAGAGGGCTGGTTTTAGTTGCAAATGCCAGTCATGACCTGTGTCATTGACTGTTTTCTTAAGAATCTTCATAATGGTTTTATTGGTTGCTTCTACTTGGCCATTGCCTTGGGGATAATATGGGGTGGAAAAGCGATGTTGGATTTTGAATTTTTTGCATAGGTCACATACATCTTGATTCTTGAAAGGTGTCCCATTATCTGAGATAATAGCTTGGGGAACACCGTATCAAAATATTAAGTAGTTCAGGATGAACTTTGATATCTACTTTCCAGTGATGTATGTCATGGGGATGGCTTCCACCCACTTGGTAAAGTACTTAGTGGCGGTTATGATAAACTTGTGGCCACTGGATGAGGTGGGAGTTATTTTTCCAATGAGATCGAGTCCTCACTGCAAAAAGGGCCATGGTGTGATGATGGGATGAGGCTCTTGAGTTGGAGCATGGATGAGGTCCCCATGTTGCTGACATTGTAGGCACCTTTTGACATAGTCATGTGCTTCTCTTTCCATTGTAAGCCAATAGTTACCCATCCTCAACAATTTCTTGGCCAAGGTCATTTTGCTTGAGTGTGAACCAAAAATACTGTTACACACCTGGGTTAAGGAAATCAATGCATCCTGAAATTTTAAACAATGTATTAGGGTTCCTTCTATGCTCCTACGGTAAAGGGTATTTCCTAGGATGACAAATTAGGATTCTTTCTTGACAAAGGTTCTTTTTAGGCTTGAGGGTAAGTCAGCGGGTAGGACCCCTATTCGCAAGTAGGTATAAATTTCATGGTACCATGCATCATCAGGACCAATGATTTTGCACACAAATTCTAACTCGGGTACCTCGAATGCGACCACGAAGAAGCTGATCTACCAAGAATTCATGTCTTGAGATGTTGTGAGGGATGTCCAGTGGGGATCCAATCATTGCCATGGTGTCTACTGCTCTGTTGTTTGCTATGGGAATCTACTCAAATGTGATATCAATGAATGATTCTTTGAGGCTCTCTACCAAATTTTTGTATGGAGTTAGCTTATCATCCTTTGTTTGGTACTCATCATTCACTTGATTTATTATCAGCTGGGAGCCTCTGTATACTTTGAGGGCCATGATGTACCATTGCACTGCTATTCTGGGACCTATGGTTAAAGCCTCATATTCTACAATGTTATTAGTGTAGGGGAATGCCAATTTGTAGGATCTAGGTATATAGTCCCCCTATGGGGTGATGAAGAAGACACCAACTCCTGATCCATGCTGCGTATAGGAACCATTAAAGTAGAGTTTCCAATGGTTAGCTATGCTGATATTGAAGATGGATTGATCCATAAATTCTGAGATGAGTGGATTCTCTGAATACATGGTTGCTTCTACAAGCTGGTCTATGATCACTTGGCTTTTGATTTCCTTATGTTCCACGTACTCGATGTTGTACTTAGATAGAATCATGACCCACTTAGCCATCCTTCCTATGAGCATTTCCCTTGATAATAGGTACTCTAGGGGGTCAATCTTGGTGATGAGTTTGATTTTGTGTGCCAACATGTAGTGTCTAAATTTCTATGAAGCAAATACTACTACTAGACATGATTTTTCAATTAATGAGTAGTTTAACTCATGCCCGACCATTGTGCGGATGATGTAATAGATGACCCTTTCTGTCTCATTTTCATCGTGTTGAGCTAGGACAACATTGAGGGCTACTATTGTTGCTGATACATAGAGGATTAATGGCTTTCTCTAGATTGGTGGCATGAGGACCAGAGGTGTGAGCATATATTATTTGATTTTGTTGAAGGCTTCATCACATTTTTCATCCCACTTGAATGCTACCCCCTTGTGGAGTAGGTGAGAATAAGGGATTTGCTTGTCTTCCGATTGTGCTATGAATCTATAGATGGACTGGAGCCTTCCTTGCAGGCCTCTCAACTATTTCAATGTTTTGGGTGATTCCATCTCGAGGATTTCCTTTACCTTAGAGGGATATATTTCAATACCCCTCATTGACACTATATATCCCAATAGCTTTCCTGACTATATGCCAAAGACACACTTCTTTTGATTTAAACAGACCTTGTATTCCTCTAGCCTATTGAAAATAGCACTCAAAGTTATTATGTGATCTCTCCTCTTTCTATATTTTTCTAGTATGTCATCAATGTAATCTTGCAAAGTTTTATGGATCATGTCATGGAATATTAACGTCATGGCCCTTTTATAGGTGGCCCTAGCATTCTTTAATCTGAATGGCATCATGTTCCAGTAGTAGGTGCCCCATGGACAAGTTAAGCTTATTTTGTGTTGATCTTCTTTGGAATTCATTATTTGGTTGCACCCAGAGAAACCATCCATTAGAGAAAGCATTTCATGTCCACTGTCATGTCTACAATCATGTCAATGTTGGGCAATGTGAAATCGTCTTTCAGACATGCTTTGTTTAGGTCTCTGAAATTCATGCAGATTCAGATGCCCCCATCAGGTTTTGAAATAGGTACCAAATTTGACACCCACTCTGGGTAGTCGATTGTTCATATAAATCCTACATCAAGTAGCTTCTTCAATTCAATCTTGATTAATAGAGCAATTTGAGGATGCATTTTCTTGAGTTTTTGTCTAATGGGCTTTGCTTCGGAGTAGATGATGATGGACCACAATCTCTAGATCAAGCCCGAGCATGTCAACATAACTCCATGCAAATTTGACCTTTCTCTCCTATTAGAAGGCTGCTAGGAGCTCTTGTTCCTCTAATAGTAATGATTCAACATAGAATGCGATGTGTAGGGTTTCTTATGTTCCTAAGTTGATTGGGTTGCATTTTTCGGCTAGGACTGTTGATATTTCCAGATGTAGAGCTTTGAGAGGAAGATTGAATCCCCCATCCTTGGGTGCCTCAGAGAGGTTTTTACCATTGGATGCATCCTTTATTTTTACTATTTTTAGGTCAGAGAGTGTCATAGTGTGGTTTTCACTCAAGGACCTAGAGATTATTCTCAATTTTTTTCTTTTGCGACTGAGGGATTCATTCGTTTCCCCATAGTATGCATGTGTGTCTAGCTTGATGATGAATCTTGCTTTATGATCCACACATGGAATATTATCCCGCACTCCCATGAATTTTGAGAACGCCTCATCATTTTTGAATGTGTCCAAAATTGGTGGTCCTCGTTGGTCATAATTGATGAGTTGGGGGTAAACTAGGTTGATTTCATGGTTTTGACTGGTTGTCTCAAATGACACGATACTAAGCATAAGGATAGAGGAATTTTTGAAGAACTTAGGTAAATTAGTTATGGCATCTTCCTCATCACTACTACTACAGACATTGGTTATGTCGAATGTGAAATTATCTTAGGGTAGACCAGTGGATACAGGAAATTGAAGGGCGACTGTTGTTTGCTGAGGAGTTTTGAACTTCTTAACTAGGGGATTTTGGCCACGTATGGTTATGCTTGGAGTGGTTCATCCAAGGCCAAGATTTTTCATTCACATCTTAGGAATGATGGGTATTAGAATCCCGTTGTCATTTTTTCCAAGCTTTTTGTTTCTATTATAGCCCATTGTGAGCATCATTTGTAAACCCTTACTGTTATCATCCATAGGTAGATTGGCTACCAGTTTATTGTCTTGGTACAGGAGATGGGATGGGTTCTCTTCTAATATCTCTCAGCCTAGATCTCCCCGGCTTCAGAAGTTGGAAGAGCCTGTTGTGAATGTTTGGGATGTTGAAGCATCCTTTGATTGTGGTCATCCCCGTGACCTAGGAGATTGTGGTAACTCTCCTACCACGAAGGCATTCTTTTGGATTGTATAGTGTCCACATCCATTGTCTTGAATAATGACCTTGATGTTAGAGAATGCGGGGATGGCAGGTGTCTCTATCACAAAAGTGGAGGCGAGAGTAGTTGGGTTAATGTGTGGGGTTGATGGGCCTTCATCATTCTTTGGCACTTGGGGGATTTTGTAATATTTGGCTTCTAGGCTCTTGTAGTAACAAAAAGGTTTGGAATCCCCATGGATAGTGACCTCTTCGCCTTGGTATGTGAATTTGACACATTGGTGGAAGGTTGATGCCACTTCTTTCCTCGCATGGATCCACGAATGCCCTAGGAGAATGTTGTAAGGAAAATCGAGGTCAAGGACCTGACATGTGGGTATATGCAGGATCATGGTGCGCCAAAAAGTGGCAATATTATGAGGGTATGTGGCTGACGACTTTTTTTTCACCCTAAATTAATGAAACGAAAAGGGTTTTTAGAGGAGATTCTCAGCTTTCCAAAAATATAAATTATGATTTAATTTGAATTTAATAAATAATTATTATTCATTTTCTATTATAATTATGACTAAAGTCCTGATCGATAGGCTGATTGAAAAACATCTATAACTTTCAAACAGTATAATATTTTTTGAATCCAAAACATGCGTCACATTCTATGATTCACATACTATAGGATTAAAAAAGAAAAATTAAATTTCATGAAGTTTTGACCAAGTTAAGGTGGTCAGATAGAATATTTTTATATTTTCTAAAAGTTGTAATAAAAAATTCATAATTAATTATTTACTTGGAAAAAAATTACAAAAAATATGCATCACATCCGACATGAGTCCTCTACTTATATATAATATCTTACAAAAAAATATTATCATTTTATTATGGTTAGGGTGGTCAGACAGACACCTACTTCTTATTTTCCCCTGAAATTTAAGTACTCTGCATTGAAATTTCAAATTTTCACCAAATAGATTTTATTTATTTTTAAATAAACCTAGTATTTTAGAAACTACATTCAATTTTCTACAAATTCTATTCTTACATATTTTTGAAATAATATAGATAACTTATTCAAATATTTACGTCAAGTTGCCTAACACTAATTTTTCTGAATTTTTTGCCACTTAAGGGCCTGTTTTTTGCACGATGATCCTGCACATACCCATGTGATTTCCATAATTGTTTGCCCTACTTGGATAGGGAGTTGGATAGTGCCCTAAGACACTCTCTCTTGATCATTGTATGCCCTGATTATGATGCCTTTTCCTTTTTCAATGGAATCCTCTGAGATTCCCAGATTCTTTATGAGGTTGAGGGAATAAATGTTTAAACCTGCACCTCCATCCACAAAAACCCTCTTGACTTTGTTCTTATATACTAGGACCTCCAAATGGAGTGTGCAATTGTGAGATGGTTGGGCAGGAAATTCTTGATCGAAGAATGTAAGAAGATTTGGGGTAATGATGTTTCCAACCATAGCTTGGAATTGTTTAGTATGAAGATCCGCGAAGATGATGGATGAGGCTAATGCTTCTTCAAGGATCTTTTTATGGGCTGATGATATCTTTAGTAAATCCATGATGGATATTTGAGCTAAATTTCTTTTCAATTGATCAAGGACATTATAGCCACTAGGAACGGATCTCGGGTTGGAAGTAGGTGCTCTAGGAGGCTGAGATGACCATGCGATGGTAATTTTTCTACCTCTTGTGGTGACTCCACAATTAGCATGGGCTCCTTTAATGGTGATAACAAAACAATAACCATCTAGGGATTGTACGACATTGTCGTATACATGATTGAAAATTTTGAATGTTCCCTTCCCCTTATCATTTTTATTGTTCCCTTTATTGTTATGATTGGGCATCAGATTTGTGTAGATTTTGAGATTCTGATTTCCCGCTGGTTGTTCTACATTTATGATTTTTTTTATCAATGAGGTCCTAGATGAGGTTTTTTAACCTCTTTCAACTATTAGTGGTGTGCCCTTTGATTTTGTGAAAGTCACAGAGCTATTTTTCATTATACCAGGGTGGTTTCACTTCTGGTTCGTGGTAATTCTCATAGGTGGGAGCCTTGATGACGTTTTCGTTTATCAATTTCTTCATGATGACCTTGAGTGGTTCCCCAAGGGCAGTGTACTTCCACTTGGTGGGATTTTTGTTTTATGAGGGTGGTCCCCCTTGATTTTCTAGGTTATTAACTTGATTGTTGGTTGGTTGGTGTTGTAATACCGTGTTGGTTTGGATGTTGTTTTGATCATTATTTTGTAGTTGTTGGTAGGTTTGGTTGTTTTGCCTCTGAGCACTAATCTCATGACCTTAGCATCAACCACACCATCATTTGTGACATTTTTTTCCCTTTCCCATGTGTGAGGTTTCTCGTTATAGTTACTAGATGTGCGATTGTGTTGTTGTTCTGGATATGTGGGCATCCCTCCTTATGAAATAAGGGCTCATTCAATGTTAAGTGCCTTAGGGATTAATTGATCATATGTGGTGATACCTTGCACCTTGAGATGGAATGACAAGGCTCCTTCAAGATTGGGGATGATGGTACAAACTTGTTCTCCTGGCATGACACATTTGCTCTTATTGGCCTTGGATCTCCATCATTGTAGGAAGGAAGAAAATGATTCATTCTTTCCTTATTTAAGGGATGATAGTTCCTCTAGACTAACCTCCATACTGATATTGAATGCATAATTTTTATGAATGCATCTACTATCTCTTGAAACTTCTTGATGCTTGGAGGAAAGCAAGAAAAACACTCCATGGTCTGGCCAGCCAAGCTTCTATGAAATAACAGCATCAAATATGTATCGTCATATGCAACTTCCATGCAATGAACTTGGAATTCCCTCATGTGATTTTCAGGGTTTCTCCTCCCCTAGTATTTATCAAATTTGGGGATCTCAAATCCCTTTGGGAATAGTTTCATTACAAGGCTCCTCTCAAATAGATAGAGACACAAGTTGTTGGGTGTCTTTATGTTTTCCCTAATTGAAGATCAAGTACTTGTTGTGATAGTAACTTGATCTGTGTTGCTGCATCATTTTGTGGATCAGGGGGTGGGATGAAGGTGTTCTATGGTGGTTCAGTTGTTGGAGGAATGGGTGGATTGGTTGGTGTGTTGGTGGATGGTGCTTGCACATTCTGCTCCACCAAGTATGCTTGTACTTGATGTTGTATCAACAACGCTTGTTGATCCTATTGCTGAGATTTCTATTGTTGTTGGGCTACTAGTTGGGTTGCTTCTTAATGCTCTTGGTATTGTTTCAACACTTGTTGGTATGCTTGTTGTTGGGCTACTTTTTGTTGTGCAAGGTACTATGCTTGTGCTTATGCCTGCGCCTGTTGAGCTTTGTATTGGGCGCGAGCTTGCACGTGTGCCTGTGCTTGGGATTGTTCTTGTTGGGTAGCTTGCTATTGTTGTAATAGGGCTTGGGATTGAGAAACCTTCTACACTTGCTGTAATTTTTGTGCTTGTTGTCTGGCTTGAGTAGCTTGTGATGCTTGAGTAGCTTGTTGTGTAGCTAATTGTGTTTGCGCTTGCTGAGCGGCTAGTTGTACAACTTGTCAGTTTTGGATTTGCTCAAGTTCCTTTTGATAGGAAACTTGTTGAGCAGCTTGTGATGCAATACTTTATTGGCTTGATGTATTTGTGTTTGGTGGTGGTGGCAGCAAATTTGGTATAGTGTTTGTTGCTATGGTGAGAGGTATCGTCATCTTGATGATTGGGATTTGGGTGGTGGATGGTGTGATTGATATGCTTGGTCCTTGAGAGACCATGTTTTGAGATACTTGGGGGGTGGTTGATGATGTGATTGTGGTGTCTTGTGTTATTAAGATGGTTTCCATCTATTTTTGCAATGTCGATGACAAGATGGGAGGATTCTATATGATATTTTGATTAATGATCGGAGGGTTGATTTGATTTTGTTGATTAACATTTGGTAAAGGGGGAAGCCCTTAACCGAGAGGTGATGTGGATATTGATGGAAAAGGGGGGAGTGGTGGAAAAGTGAGTGGCATACTCCCTTGGGGGAATGATGAAGATGTAGGGTCAAAGATGGTCCCTGGTCCAATTAAGTGTCCTTCTCCTTGCAAGGTTATGGGGAGAGAAGTTTGAGGTGTTATGTGAAATGATGATGATGGGTCATTAGGATCGTGAAAGGTGAGGGGGACATATGGATGTGATGGATTTTGTGGGATGGATTTCCCCAAGATTTTGTTTGCATCCAAATATTGATTATTCACAAGGGGGTGTCTTTGTAATGCATTAAGAAATGAGCTCCCTTTGTTAACAATGGGTTGAGTTGGAGCAATGAATGATGTAATTTGGGGGATGGGTTGAGTGATGCTTTGGAATGGAGGTGTAGATGAGATTGGGGGTATGGATGAAATTGGAGGAATGACCCCAAAAGGTGGTTCCACAATGGTACTCACATCAAAATTGGAAGGGATTTTAGCCCCTTGTTTTCCTAATTCAAGCATGTATAGTGAGGGATTGAATCTCATCATGATGTTGATGATTCTATGATTCTTGATATTTTGGACCATCTTAGTGATCTCATCTTGTGTCATTCTGAAGGTATTATTAGTGATATCCTCTACTTGACCTTCCTCTTGAGGATTTTGTGATGATGAAGGAAATTTTGTTAAAGTATTGCTTGATCAAACAAGATTCATCTCATAATTTGTTTGGCTTAGGTCACTTGAAGTGGATGTTTCTTTGTTGGCTTCCATGTTCCTCTTGTGTTGAGATCTAGTTTGTAACATAAAATAGGGATAAATTTTCAAGAATGTGGGAGAAAAATCTCTAATTCTTTAGATTGATCTAACTTTAGGTAAAAAACAAAAAAATTAGGATGATTTAAGGATCAAAGGTATGATGGTGCAATGCATGAAAGGTGGATGATATGGATGATTTAGAACTCTATAAATATTGAAGGAGATGTTAAACTTTAGGACTTGGAATTGATGTTTGATTTTGATTTGGGATTAGATTTGATTAAATTTGGATTTGGATAGTGAACTCATAAACTCTAAGAGGTTAGATGATGTCCTAGATTAAATTTTTCCTCAAGATGCTAATTTGACTAAGTGTGAGAAGAAGGATTCATCTAAACATGCCTAACCAAACAAGATGATTTTTTCTTGGATTTTGATTTTGGATAATGAACTATTAAACCCCAAGATGTTAGATGTTATCAAGGGATAGACTTGTCCACAAGGTTTGATAATTAGATTAAATTTGTGGAGAAGGATGTATTTAAACACATCTAATAAAACAAGATGATTTGGATTTTTTTCAAATGATTTTCCCAAAGCTTAACATGGAGGATTTTTTTCCAAAATTTTCAAGAGTTGATGGTGAGATGTTTTTTGTTTGATGTTTGAAAGATGGATGAAGGTTTGATTTTGATCCTACGTGTACCTAAAAAGACTCTTGCTTACAAGACCTCAGTTTTGAAGAGCATGCTTTACTCTAGACAAGGTGTTCAAATTCCCGAAAAATATTTGGATTTTGTTGATAAAAGAACTCATACAAATTAGGATTGTTTCTTGAAGATATTATGTAAAAGTTAAAAAATAGTCTTTGTCTGAATTCGTATACTGTAGAAAAATGCTTTTTATGATCTTATGGAATAAGAGCTTCTGACTTTGGTTTCTGGATTTTGATCTTGCATGAAATCATTTGAGACACATGTGTGGGGTTCAATTGTTCTTAGCTTTTCTTAGTGAGTTATTTTTACCACAAAAAATTCTTGATTAGGTTTTGAACTAGATGTGTAATGTCTTAACTTCTTATCATTCCACAAAGTATATCATATGGAACTTCAATGAAATAAGGGAAAAAGTTACCTATTGTTGACTTTAGTAAGAAAATCGAGATGTAGATCCAAATGTTTAGAAACCTTTAAGGATAGAATCCCTAGGGCAAGCAATAACACTTGAATTTTTTCAAAGATATTTGCTTCCTAAAGGGTTTGAAATTTGATGAAAAATGTTGAATGTTTGTTTTCCCAATGTTCATGAGCAAGCAAAGTGTTTTGATTTCAAGAACAATCACAACCCTATGGATATGAAAGACTATATTTGTTGAATCCCCACTTGGACAAGTCCAACTAATCCTACTTTCAGTGAATGGTTAGATGCTTGACCACACAGGCTCCCCCTTACAATGCACTCGCTTCTCGAGTCAGCCAAGCATCAATACCGATGAATCTCCCATGTCATACTTTCCATCTCTACTAAAATCTATAAAAGTGGGGTGGCTTCAGAACGACCGTTCTTGCACCAAAAAATAGATCAAGGATTTTGGCCTTTTCTAAACAAGGGTTTTAATGTGGTCATTCCATTTGTGGGGAACCATCCATGTGGCGAGAGACCATTTCTTCCCTTCTCATTGGAATAATCCTTGTGATATTGTCCTTTATTCCAATATCCACACTTATATCCCAGGTGGAAGTCACTTGGCTTTAGCGTGTTCTCGGTTGGGTCATTCCCTTGGGTGATTACTTTTTCCCACAAGGAAAGCCCTCTAAGATTAAAAATGGCAAGCAAAAATATCTGTAACTCAATCAATCTTTGTTGTGAAACAAAGAGAGAGAATGTACACAATATGCTCCACTCACACTTGCAATATTTGTTCAATTTTAAAGTTCAAATTGAAGTGTGTGGGAAATTACTTACACAACTTAGTGTCACCAAAAGGCCTTTTGATTCTCAAGATGTTTGTGAGGCATGAGAGAAGCACATACGTCCTTTTAATGATATTACTTTGAGTAAGTAATTACAAAAAAAAGAACAACTTGTTCATTTTAAATCCACAAAGCAATGATTTGATTCTTTTAGTGCACTAAAATGAAATATGGGTATGTGCAGGATCATCACGGAAAACATAGGTCCTTAAGTGGCGAAAAAATCTGAAAAAATAAGAGTTAGGAAACTTGACGTAAAAATTTGAATAAGTTATCTATATTATTTCAAAAATATGTAAGAATATAATCTGTAGCAAATTGAAATTAGTTTCTAAACTACTCAGTTTATTTAAAAAAGAAAACTATTTGGTGAAAATTCAAAATTTCAATGTAGTAGTACTTAAATTTCAGGGAAAAATAAGTAGGTGTTTTCCTAACCACCCTAACCACAATAAAATGATAAGATTTTTTTATAAGATTTTAGATATAAATAGAGGACTCATGTCGAGATGTGATGCATATTTTTTTAAAAAAAATTTCCAAGTAAATAATTAATTATGAATTTTTTATTACAACTTTTAAAAAATATAAAAACTCGTATGTCTGACCATCTTAACTTGGTCAAAACTTCATGAAATTCAATTTTTTTTTTTTAATCCTAGAATGTGATGCATGTTTTGGATTCAAAAAATTGTGATACCATTTGAAAGCTATAAATGTTTTTCAATCAGCCTATCAATTAGGACTTTAGTCGTAATTCAAATAGAAAATGAATAATAGTTATTTATTAAATTCAAAGTAAAGCATAATTTATATTGGTGGAAAGCTGAGAATCTCCTTTAAAAACCCTTTTTGTTTCATCAATTTTGGGTTAAAAAAAAATTGTCATCCACATACCCATCAAATCGCCACTTTTTGGCCCATCATGATCTTGCACATACCCATATGGAAATTGTTTTGTTCAATTGTTAATCCTCAACCAAATCTAGTGAGTATGTCCTAAAGTTCATTTTTAAGCCCTTTGTAGTAAAAATTGAAATGTTCTTTTTAGAGCCCAAAAGAAATTTAGTACATCCTAAGCACATGAAAGATAAATTTTTTTTAAGAGAAATTGTGAATTCTCTAAGAGTGTTAAACAAAAATTAAAGTGTTCAAAAACACTTGGTATCATGAGAGAATGATGTCATTATGCCTCTTTCAATATTTTCTTTCTCCTTCACTTTGATTAGACCAATGTACAAAAAACTAGTTCGAACTACAAAACAGAGGTCAGGAAAGCAATTAATAACCCTAATGATCAGAATTAAAAAACCACATGTCATAAAAAAATGAGATTTCACTTTTTACTTCCTTTCAACATTGGAGTCTGCATGGATGATGTAGTTTAAGGAATCCAATGGTGCTATATGGCACCACTAATTCTACAAGTGTCGCTCTGCAACAAAACAAAGAGCATGATTGTGTCACACTTTTGACCAAAGGTGCAGTTTGAAATTTAAAAAAGTCAGTGGCCCCGAATTAACCCAGTGGTGGAATTTAAAAATTTGAATCTTGGGCGAGAAAGAGAGAGTGTCACAGATTGAAGTTTGAAGTGGTGCTTTATGGCAATGCTGGTGTGATAGTGGTTCTATAGTGCGACGTTGGTATGCTAGCGATGCACTTCCCTATAGACACACAAAAACCTAAAAAAACACATAATTGTTGAGAAAAATGTGATATAAATGTGAGATTTTCCCTCCTACTACCAAAATGTGGAACCAAGATCCTAGCACCTACAAAACACAATAAACAAGCACATTAAAAGATTCAAATGCAAGCCAAGATCAAAGTTCCCCATAAAATCCATTAGCAATGCTCAAAATAGGAATAAAAATAAGAACATAATAAAAAAGCAAGGAGATAGATCAAATTGGTCTGTGCAGGATCATCATGGAAAAAACAAACCCTTAAGTGGAAAAAAATAGGTCCTTAAGTGGCAAAAAAATATGAAAAATAAGAGTTAGGAAACTTGATGTAAAAAATTTAATAAGTTATCTATATTATTTAAAAAATATGTAAGAATAGAATTTGTAGCAAATTGAATGTAGTTTCTAAACTGCTAGGTTTATTTAAAAAAAAAATCTATTTGGTGAAAATTTGAAATTTCAATGCAATAGTACTTAAATTTCAAGGAAAATAAGAAGTACAGTGTGTCTGACCACCCTAACCACCATAAAATGATAATATTTTTTTTATAAGATTTTAGATATAAGTAGAGGACTCATGTCCCGATGTGATGCATATTTTTTTGTAAGTTTTTTTTTAGTAAATAATTAATTATGAAATTTTAATTACAAATTTTTAAAAATATAAAAAAATTGTATGTTTTACTAACTTAACTTGGTCAAAACTTCATGATTTTTTTTTTTTTAAAATTCTATAGTATGTGAAGCATATAATTTGACACATGTTTTGTATTAAAAAAATGTGATACTATTTGAAAGCTATAGATATTTTTCAATCAACCTATCAATCAGGACTTTAGTTGTAATTCAAATAGAAAATCAATAATTATTATTTATTAAATTCAAAGTAAAGCATAATTTATATTTGTGGAAAGTTGAGAATCTCCTTTAAAAACCTTTTTCGTTTCATCAATTTTGGGTAAAAAAAAATCCGTCAGCCACATGGGCCATCATATCACTTACATATCGCCATTTTTTGGCCCATCATGATCCTACACATACTAAAATCCTATTAAAAATATGAAAACTCTTGATCTTATGGGGGAGTTGGTGCCAATTTGATGTTGAAATTAACCCTTTCCAAACTCCTATGCAAGCTTTTGATGATTTGGTGATGATTGATCCACTTGGTGATTGCTTCAAATGAACTCCATGGAGAAAACTTGCAATAACTTAGCTATGCCTTGATGAAATTGATGAAAATGCTAATGCTTGAAGATGAAATTTAGTATAGTAAGTTTTCTCAAATTATGGATGATCAGATGAGGAGAGAAACCTCTTATTTATAGAAAGACAAGAAGAAGGAAATCCCAAAATGAAGCAATGTGGGACTAAGTTTCAACCAATGGCCAAATTCCACTTGTCAAGATGTGAATGGGCCAAGGATGTGCACATTTTGATGAATGTGCCCATAAATGCAATTAGGTGGAA
Source organism: Sequoia sempervirens (assembly GCA_007258455.2). Lineage (NCBI taxonomy): Eukaryota > Viridiplantae > Streptophyta > Pinopsida > Cupressales > Cupressaceae > Sequoia > Sequoia sempervirens. Next base: position 222,678,054 of record VDFB02379711.1, read on the forward strand.
TTTGAAAATAGTGAAATTACATGTAAGAGGGAAAAATGAATGTCTTAAATCCCAGCTGGCTCGATGCATAAGATGGAATAAATGTCTTGTTCGAAGGACAAAATCCACTTGGAAGGATATCAAATTTGAAGGAATATTCTCTAAAAGATGGGAAGTTGAGAGAAAATAGAGATTTAATATATGAATTAAATGTATTTTCATGTGAAGGTGGCAAAAGCTAGAGGAAGGGACATGGATTAGAATTAAATTAATCAAGGTTTAATTAATTAAATGAGGGATTAGATGATGCGACTAATTGATTTAGATTTATGGGTTGATTTAAATCAAAAGATGAGAAGAATGTGATTTAGAGATTAATTAATTAAATATTTTTTATTTATTTAATTAAAGTGGATGAATGTTAGATTAAATCAAATAAGGTTTAATTTATTTAATTTAATAAGATGACTTTAGAGATATAATCAAATAAAATGAATTATTTAATTAAATAGAGATACAGGGTTAATTAGATCAGATTGATTGATTTAATTAACAAGATAGAATGAATTAATAAGATAAATGATTTATTTAATTAAGGGAGGAAAATTGATGAATTTAATCAAATAAGGGTATTCGATTAAATGGCTAAACTGAGGGGTGATTAAGGACAAAATAGTGTTAGTAATCGGGATCAAGTGTGTGGCGTCAAACAATACATTTTATGTGTCTAGACATACTAGAGGTGACATCAATGTGACATCAAAGTTCTCAACACATCCATACATGAAACTGATGAAAACACTACATGACAACTCTACCAATAATCTTCAACAGTCTCCCCAACTATATTGGAGGTTGACATTAAGGGCAACACCAACAATCTTCCAACAATCTCCCCCTTTGTTATTGATGGTAGTACTAGCTCTAAAAACCCATTGACAACAAAAGTAACTATCATCAACAACACCAACTTTGCATCAAGAAGCACTCCCCCTTACTGGGGCATCGCTTACACTTCTTTTCTTTGTGTCTTTCAGACACTATTCTCTCCTCTTTGTATTATCTCCTCTTTGTATTCTCTCCCCTATCTTGAGGAGTTTTTAAAAAATAACCCCCCTTTATCTCTCCCTAATTTTTAGACATTATATCTCCTCCTTTGACATCAATAGAAAATGGTAGCAATCTCTCCCTTTGTCATCACCTAAAATCTTCACTTTAGGCAACACCAAAAAACTACTTTCTCTCACACTTCAACTTTCTCTCTACTGCTTTCTCTCCCTCTTAAGGGCACAAGATATGCTCCACTTGACTTCACCAACCAAAAATACTTCTACCTACTCCCACTTAGAGGTAGCCTTCACCAATCCAGGAAAAATAATTTATCTTGAAATGCTTCCTAGATAGATGCACCAACTTATGCATCTAGTTGAAAGGAGGGGTAGTAACCCCTAACTTCTATCAGAGATACTCGAAAGTATATTTTGGAAGAGCCATTGTAAAATATTTTCAAATTGACCCTTTGTAGGCACATACTCCAAATTCACCTCATTATTTGCAACTTTCTCTCTTAGAAAGTGATACCAAATAGAGATATGCTTTGTTCTTGAATGCATCAATGAGTTCTTTGAAATATTGTTAGCACTTGTATTATCACACAATATATAAATAGGTTCATCATATGATACTCTGATATCCTTCAATTTCTACTTCATCCATAACACCTATGTGCAACATATTGTTTCTACAATATATCCTATCTAGATATAGTAGATAATGACACTAAATCTTGCTTCTTACTCATGAAAGACACCAATCTGCATCTATATATACAATCAAAGAGAATTTAGTATCCTTGTGATACCATAGATCAAAATATGGACTGCCCTTCAAGTATCTAAATATTCTTTTGACTATTGCCACATTTAATTCTCTGGAATCTTCTTGAAATCTTTCCACAATACAAACCACATGCATGATATATGGTCTAGTAGTAGTTAGATATAGTATTCCACCAATCATTGATCTATCTTTGGAGATTCATCATTCTTGAATAATTTACAAGTGACCATAGGATTACATACCAGTTATGAATCGTTCATTCCAAACTTCTTCAACATTTCCTTGACATAGTTTGTTTGAGAAATGAAAACACCTTTTTCTAATTGATTGATTTGTAGCCTAAGGAATAAACTCATCTCCCACCACATTAACATCTCAAACTCTTTACATCTCTTCTACAAACTTCTTACACTTATGGGTCAGTGCACGATCATGGGAGTCCAAACTAGGCCCCTAAGTGGTAATGAAAATTTAGAAAAAGTAGGGTTAGGCAACTTGACATAAAAAGTTTGAATAGGTTATTAACATAATTTGAAAAATATGTAAGAAAAATTTTTGTAGCAAATTGAATGTAGTTTCTAGGATTCAAGTCCTTTTTTGGATAAAAGTAAATCTATTTTGAAAAATAAATAAATTTCGATGGAGTGGTATTAAATTTTTAGGAAAAAGATAAGAAGCAGGTGTATGTCTGACCACCCTAAGTACAAGATTTTTTTTTTTGAAACTTTCAATATATGTAGAGGACACATGCCCAGATGTTCCAGATTTTTTTTTGTAGTTTTTTTGCATGTAAATAATTAGTTATGATTTTTCTATTAGAACATTTCAGAATTATTAAAACATGTCTATCTGACCACCATAACTTGGTCAAAAATTTATGAAATTCATTTTTTTTAATCCTATAGTATGTGAAGCATAGAATGTGACACATCGTTTATGTTTGAAAAATGTGAAGTAGTTTGAGAGTTATAGAAGTTTTTCAATCAGCTTATCAATTAGGACTTTAGTCATAATGTATGTAGAAAATCAATAATAATTATTGATTCAATTCAAAATAAGGAATATCTTATATTGGTGGAAAGCTGAATTTTTTTTCTATAAACCCTTTTCATTTCATGAATTTTGAATAAAAAAAGTCATCAACCACAAGGGAAAACTTCAAAAAAATAACCAAATTTTGTAAACACATTTTTTGGGTTGACTTTCTAGGTTAGGCAATCCCAAACCAAATTCTGAGCCAAATCTTGAACCTACTAATTTCATCAGAAAAAAATAGATATTCATTCATAATAGATATTCATTTAGAAACAAATATCTATTACTAAACGAATATATGTTACCTGTATTATCTATAATACATAATATTTTAATATATACTAATATACTAATATATATTATATATTATATATTATATATTATATATTATGTATTATACAATATATATTATATTATACATTATATATTATATTATATATTATATAGTATATTATATATTATATACTATATATAGTATATATATTAAATATTAAATATTATATTAATTTTATGTAATAAATATTATAAAATATATTTAATACATAGTATATATAATAGATTTATTGATGTGCATCCAATTCACAAGAGAGAGCGGGGGAGACTTGAGAGAGAGAGAGAGAGACCTTAGAGAGCTCGAGGGAGTGGGAGGGACTTGAGAGGTAGAGGGAGAGAGAGAAAGACCTAAGAGGGAGTGAGAGACCTAAGAGGGATGGGGATAGAGAGAGTTGAGAGGGAGAGAGAGAGACCTAAGAGGGATGGAGAGAGGGAGAGAGAGAGAGAGAGGGAGAGAGAGAGAGAGAGAGAGTTGATGGAACCCTCATAAAAAATCTCATGTTCCATTGGTTTGGGATAAAGCATTTCCATAGGTGTTAGTTTGGTTGGATGAGACTAGGGTCTAGGGTTTTGTATGAGGTGTTGTTTTACTTTGAATATTTTTCCTCATATCTCAACCTCTAGTCTTGTAGTTTATTCCTTTGTTGACTTGATGAGGCCCATTCACAGTCATGTTAAAATTATTTGAGTCATTGAATCCCATGAAGTAACTAGCCCCTCATACTTAGGTCTATGAAACTCCTTTATTTTATAAGGTTGACTGATTGACCTTTGTAACTGAGGGTAGTTTCTAAGTGTTATATTAATCAAGCATATTCAATGCAAAAGACAATAAACCGAAAGTCCTATCGAGTACAAAGGAAATCAAATAATAAAACAATTATACCTATTTCTCGAAACTTCTGTGATTACCTCCATAGTACCTTCTTACTTGCTAGATGATGCTTTGCCCTCAGATCCATTGTGCGAGCAATATGCAAATGTCCAAGTCCTACAACAAGCCTTGAAGGATTTGATAAATGCCTAAAGTCTATGCCTATGACTATGACAATATAAGTGAAAATGCCTATGCCTAAACAATGTTAAGATTTGATCAAATGAAAATAATAAATGCTATGAGAAATCTAAGAATGCAAGTAAATAAGTAATACGCTTATAATATGTCTACTCATGTGTGTGTAATCGAAAAGTGAGAGGAAAATGGCATTTTATAGAAAATGCCATTTTGAATGGACGGGTGAGATTAATTCATGATCAGAACCTAAAATGAAAGGTCTAGATTAAATCTGAAAAATTCCTAATTAGGGTTAGGGAAAATTCATTAATCGAACGATCAAAATAATATCTCAGATAATTAGATCGACAGTGGAGAATAAATGAGATAAATTAATTAAGAAATAAATATTTTCGAAAAAATAAGAAGATAAGAGTTGGACTGAAGATCAGATTTGGAAAATCAAGAATCTGCCCGATTACTTGATTTTTGGAAGATTAGTTACCATTTTAAATTAAATTAATTCAAAATAATGATTTTGTGAGACAATAAATAATCTTTTTCAGATTATTTACCAAAATGGACTGCCAGTAAAGAAAGTGATGACATTTTAAATAATTTCATTTATTTAAAATGAGAGGAATATTAATTTTGACAATTAAATAATTAAAGATAATTATTTAATTTAGCAGATAAGATTAATTAATTAAATAAATTAATCAATTCATTTAATTATGACAGTTAGTGACATATTAAATAAATAAATAAAAGTTATTTATTTAATAATCAGGAAGAAATATATGACAAAGAGGAATTAAATAAATTAAGAAATTTATTTAATTATGGGAAGACTTAGACAATTAATGACTTATTTAATAAATAAATAAAATTTATTTATTTAATAATCATGAAGAATACAAAGACATGAATTAATTAAATAATTATGAATTATTTAATCAATAGTCGAATGTGGACCAAGGACATAATTAAACGTATTAATTATGCTAGGATGAAAGTGGTAAAAATGAAGCTTGCTGGCCTAGGTCATTTTTAAGTGTCTACAACCTTGTTTGGCCTTTACATCCTTTGAATAAAATAGTTTTAAGTCTTTTAATTCCTTATCTTATGTCATCCTAGGTGTTCCCGTTTCTCAATACAACTTATGAGCATGTGGAAAACTGTTCCACTTAAGTTCTTCCAACTGCTTTCACTCATCACTCATCATGGATAGCTTTGTGAATGAATGATTTGCATTAGCGATGTGTGATGAATGATGTTTCCTTTATACTGTGTATCATGGACAGGTTGTGAGTTTTGTGTTTTAAATTGGAAATGTGTGATAACCCTTCATGCTCTTTTCATTTTATTCTATTGCTATTGCAGATTCATTGTAAACTTTGAGCCTCAAAGTAGTGATGTGTGATGTGGTCATGTGTTCCAATATTCTATCACTGATTTGAATTGCTCTTATGAGGGATGTTTCTTGTGCCTTTTATTTTCAAGTAGGTACACATGGCTTAATTTTGTTTCATGGCCTTTTCTCTCCCATCGCTGATGTGATCTAGAATTTGAAGTATGAATCAGTGATACATAATGGCAAATGAACATGATCAAAGATGGGCCTTAATTCAATGGCTAAGATCTCATCACATGGATTCTCACATTATTGATAGGACTTGTAGAGGGTGAAATGTACCAGGGATGAGTGGTGGCCTGCAAATAAGACACAATGTGGAAACATCATGAAGACATCATTTAAAGCAAAAGAGAAAGTACTATGGTGAAAGGAGAGCCACCAATATGGTTTTAAAGTGAGATGATCAATGACCAGGGTTTAAAAATGAATGGCTAAGTGTCATTTCACTCATATAAGCTTTCCATCAACCATTAATGGTGTTATGCTACATTTCCCAGCCGTAAAGAATGTAGTTGGCTTGTTTTGTACACATTTGGAATTGCTTAGGAGTGAAGAAGACAACCAGATTCTAAAGAAAGAGTGTGAGGCGCTCCAACAAGCAATTGCAAAAGCATTAACATCAAATTTTTACCTAGGTAAGTTAATTGTCATATCTCCTCCTATCAAGTATATTGAATTGTGCTAGTCTTAAAATTAGTAGGGAGTTGAAACATAAGTTTTCTTAGGGTTTACTCATTAAGCATCCTTAATTAGGGTGGTAAGAATTACATAAGGATTAGGAGGATTTTTTTCTACAAATTGTTGTCTTGGAATTTAAAACTTGGTAGGTCTCTTTGATTAATAAAAAATAGTAAACCATAGTCTTGTGACATTGCAAATATGAGTGAACTAGGACCTAGTGAGTCTAGCATTAGGCTTGAGAGAAAACCTAAGAAGAAAAGAGTTAAGAGCCATATGACCCAGGATGTTTCACCCACGATTAAGCCAAATGAACCTGAAACATCTAACCCTATGCAAGATTTCCCTACAACGTCTACAAGGTCAAAGAGTGTGAAGAAAGATTAGAACAGATTCATGGATGGTGCCTCAGGAGACATAAATGAGGGTGGGTCACGAATTGGAAAGAGACCTATAGGGAAAGTTGTTGTGACAAGAGGATTAATTGGCATGGCTAGTGAAATTGGAGAACTGGCCTAGCCTTAGAGTGGATGGAATTTATTTTTATATGCTTTTAACAAGAGATATTCTAAGAGGTTGGCTTGTTACCTATGGGGCCTTAACCTCAGAAGATAGTAATAGCTAATATGTTTGTGGAAGTGGATGGGTGATCCCACAAAGCTTGTTTACAATTTCTGGGAGATTCTATTTTTTGTTGAAATCACATATTTTTAGAAAATATAACGATTTATGCCTTTAAAAGTTTCATTTAAAGCATTCCAATTGAAGAGGTTTTGATCAAACTACCTTAGATCAAACCCCGTTGGATAGAACCCTGCTAGTTTTAAACCATACCTATAATGAAGTCTCCTTTACACCTATCAAAATGCTGATAAAAAATAAATTTTGATTTACCTTTTGGGGGATCAAATGAATTCATTTAAAATTTATTTTTTGTAAGTATGTAGTCCTTATTATAATATTCCCAAAAAGTATAATTTTAAATAAATTTAATTTAATTATTATATTTATTTTTTATTTCTTGTGAATGTAGGTTTTTGATCGAAAATCAAACTCTCTGTTCTGGACATGTGAAAAAATAGAAGATTTTCAATTTTTTTTTGAAAAATATGAGTGCACTAGATATTGAAGTCCTTGATCCAACAAAAAAAAAATTGAATTTCAATATATACAAAATAAGTTACGCATTATACGATCGCGCTATGTCTGAATTGTAATCGGTTTGACTTCAAAACTTGATTAAAGAAAAAATATTCAATAAAAAACTATCTAACCAAGTGGAAGCACTAGATATTGGAGTTACAAATCTAAATTCAAAAAGAATTAGAATTTTATCCTTCATGGAATTTATTTTTTGCGTTATACGGTGAGCGTCACTTTTTAAAAATGTTGTTTTATGAAAAAAACTAGTTTTCGAGGGAGATGGAAAAAGAAGTGCAATCTTATTCTAATTTTTTTAAAAAAAAATATTTAGAATCTACAAATAAAATTTCATGAAACTCTAGTTTGCATCATCTTCAAATTCCTCACTGTTTAGCCGCTATAGGTTCCCGAAAGTGAAGATTTAGTTAAAAAAAATTATTTCAGTGTCCAATTTGGCCAAAAATTGTAAACCACTATTGTGGGATCACGCGGATGTGATGATGGAATTAGTTGACCATTATGATCCAACAAACAAGAAGATCAAGAGTGAACATGGCACTCTAGTCCACAAGGTAACGAGGGATAAAATTATGGAGGTATTTGGGTTAAACCCAAGTTATATAGTTTGCATCAAGTGTGTGGATTTATATGGTGAGTATGAGTAGAACATATTTGCATTCATAAGTAGATTTCTTGTAGGGCATAGAAATAGCAACGAAATATTTTTACCTAAGGATATATAGATTCCTTTAAGTGTGAAGAATTTTTTTACTATTTCAAGAACACATATTATTGCTTGAATCAAGTTCTGGCTCATAATTTTGATGCTAGGATAGCCACTGACTTGTTTGTGATGGTGAAAGATATATAGAGTCCAAATCGGAACATGAGTTTTGATTATGTTGCTTATATTGTAGAACAAATGCAAATGATTTTATCAATCTAAAGAAGGAAATTCTCCCTCTATCTTTTCCACATTATTCTCTATTGATGCATATGCTATTGTTTGTGGGTTAGGAGAAATGGAAAGAGAAGCTGAGATTAAGACAAAAGGATAATGAGAATAATGATTTTCCAATCCAAATGTGGACACATATTTGGGACCAAGATTGTCCAAATTCCAACTATTTGATGTTTTGTAATGTCATCAGGTTTAGTATTCTAGAGAGTTTGGGTGTGGCACCCATTCAT
>VDFB02379711.1:222686762-222726833 GCA_007258455.2 Sequoia sempervirens
ATTTATTTAATTAAGGGAGGAAAACTGATGAATTTAATCAAATAAGGGTATCCGATTAAATGGTTAGACCAAGGGATGATTAAGGATGAAACAATGTTAGTAATCGGGATCAAACATGTAGTGTCAATCAATACATTTTACGTGTCTACATTTTTCACCTCTTTGAAGCAATGCACTTGCTACGCTGATTCAAAGAATAAACTATCTTGATCAAAATCCAAAAAAAAATTGTTTTCAAAACTTGCCCCGTTGTTTCCTTAGTGGGTGAAAATATGCCAATATACTGCCCCCTCAAGAGATCAGATGAAAAATTCAACTTTTTGGGTGATCTTGCGAAAAAAGAGGACAAGGTGCCCGACAGGTCCAGAAAGGCTCTAGGAGGTCAAAAAATGAGATAAAAGAAAAAAAAAATGCAAAAATACCCCTTGAATGGACAAAAACGGGATCGAGGGACCAAAACCTGATAGGACGGCTAAACAGGGTCAAAAAACCCTAATTTTTAGGCTTAAATAGGCCTTGAGGGACCACTTCCAATTCATTTTCACATTCACCCTTAAGAGATTTTGCAACTTTGAGCTCTGACATACTCACGATATGTCACGATGATAGCTTCCCCTGCACATTTCTGATTGAGTACGGACACACTAGAGGCTTCCTGGCACTAGACCACTAGTGAGTCAACTTGACCCAGCCTTGTTTTCGATTTTTGTGCACATTTAATGCTTTAGGAAACTAGGTCCTTAGGAGTTGTTTAATATTGCACCGCTGAAAAGTTTAAATGGTAGTGCTCGGCCTCAAACTGTGTCGTCGTCATGAGTACCGACATCGCAACATAGTTTGGAATTTGGGTTTAAATTCCAAACCCAACCGCGTATGCAAAGTGCACCACCGTGGTCCTCTTTGAAATTAGGGTTTACTCTTAAACTGAACCGCCTTCTTAAACTACAACATCATGGCGGAGTTTGGGAGTTTAAAGATTATAGCAATGTAGTTTGGAGTTTGCAAACTACACCGTCCTCATAGACAATGACGTTGAGGTTGTTTTGGGATGCCGAGACAAACTAGGATCATGATTTTTTTGATGAATTTTAACATAGTGACTTTCCTAATGTAGGAGGAGTTGAGAGTGATCTATGCATGCGAGCACAGGTCCCGAGAGCTTTTCGGCATTTTGGATGATCTGACTAAGCAACAACAAGAGCAGCTAGGGTGGATTGGACTTTGGTACATTGCCTATGCACCACCCATTCAGACACACCTGGGCATGCTAACAACACTCACTAAGAGATGGCACAGTGAGACATCCTCTTTCCACCTCCCGACAAGTGAGGCGACGGTCACACTAGAGGACGTGTGGTGAATCCACAAATTGACCATCCATGGTGAGTGGGTGATATACGACACAAATTCCTGGAGGGAGGCCTGCTATGACATTATGGACCTTGATCAGCTTGTTTTTTGCGAGGGTCAGATCGAGTTAGAGTGTTATAAGCTCTCTGTGTCACCCTTCTTCCTTGTCATTGCAGCCATTATATTGAGTCTCGTCGCAATAGATCGATAGGGCCGATACTTTATTCCTGGATGGGAGCTCACTTGGGAGCACATGATTTGGCAATGGACACTATTTTTTTGGGGGTCAGTTCTTCTAGCCTCAGTGTACATAGGCTTGCACGAGTTTTCCTACCTTGATGGCCAAGAACTTGGGGCTAGCGTTACACTTCTGCATGTCTGGGCTTGGGAGCACATTGTTGTGCTCCGTCTGAGAGTTGTTCTAGTTCCCATGGAGCCAGATGATCTAATTTTCTGGTGATACAAAGGAGGTGTCTCATTCACCCACATAGGACAACACGAGATTCCTCACTGGAGGATATTTTTTGATGACATAAGAGCATTTATATGGTGGCCATATCTTGGATGGCTTGCATGGTTTGACGATGTTCAGTAGCTCTTCTTCGCTCGACAGGATAGACTGATGCAGGACAAGGAGCACACGATGCTCGAGATGTACCTACTAGGCAGAGTATAGAGATAGTTCGAAGAGCCACACGATAGGCCAGATGATCAGTATGTGGCCATTTTTACATGAACTATGAGCAAGAGCTCCTAGGGCCATTATATTCCTATGCATGAGGTAGTGTAGAGCTTTATGTAGTTGGTGGCCAGGCCGTGGCCATATGATCAGGGGCAAGTTGATGCAGGGACCACGCAGGCATACATGGATTGGTTTACGTCACCTATGCGACTAACAATGCTAGGGACACCATCTTCTCAATGCAAAGCCAGAGGTAAAGGGGCAAGTTGAGGTCGAGGGAATGGAGATGGGGACCGAGGAGGCAGAGGACCACTGCCTGATCAGGATAGGGGGCCCCAGGATTAGCCACTCCTAGATCCGTAGGTGGGGGAGTAGAGATATCATGTCCCTCTGTGGGACCAGGATCATGGATGATAGGATAGGGTCCCAACACCACCCAGAGACAGGGACCAAGACCAGCCACCTGTGCAACCACCTCCCCAGCCAAATCCTAGAGATGGCCAAATTTTGTAGTTATAGGAACAGGTGCAGGCACTGACATCCAAGAGAGATCAGCTACAACTAGAGCGGGACCAGGCAGTCCAACAGAGATCGGCTGCAGAGCTACAGGCAGCGGTAGATATGGGTCGATGATAGTAGATTGAGAGCATGCCTGCATCCTCCTACTAGAGCACAGTATCACTTCGATCACACAGGGAGGCCATCCAGGAGGCTAACTATTACAGGTTACATTATTATTAGGTTGTGCCATGAGCAGCCCGAGTGCCCGACTTTTCATAGTGGACCATCCATAGACCTGCACAGGATCATAGAGAGAAAGTAGGTGGCAAGGGCAATAGCCAATAGGGTTAGGCCTTTTTTTTATCGAGACAATATTATTTTTGTGCTCCATGGGCTTGCTTTTTATAGCCCCATGGGCCATTGTACTCTATTGACATACACATGTACATTGATCCAATTTTGTACCACGACAGTGTAGTTATTTTGATGATATATATATATATATGATGGCGTTGATTTGATGCTATATGATGTGTTCTATTCTAATTCTATTCTCTATCGATGCCTTTACTTTCTATATGCTATTCAATATGATGCAATGATGCTTATGCCATAATGTTATGTGATGCTATGATGTGCATGATCTTCTATGTGATGATGCAAATGTGATGAGATGTTTTCTTTTTCAATATCTTTTTTGATGTACTTTTCATGATGTATGCAAAATTCTATGGTATGCAATATGCTTAGACTAATGGATCTATAATGTTATGCTATGATTAATGATCAGATGCTCGTAATTTTTTCATGTATGATATGCAGTTATGATGTTATGATGGTGACATGATGATATGATATGTTGAAATGATGTTATATATGTGCTATGATATGCAAATGGATGCTTATATGTGTTATGGGATGATTATGCAATGTTATGGTACGATGAGTTAAAATGATGCTATGATGATGCAAATATTTATAATGCTATGGGATGATTGCTTTCATGTTTATATAATGGATGCATATGTACGATTTATGAAATGCTCTAAATAACCAATGTATATTATAGATGGATGGAAATGCAATGCATGTGTAATGTTTATTTTTTTCTATGTGATATGATATGTAGTATGCAATATGTTAACAATTTTGTGGATCCAGGATGAATGCAATGATGATGATGATTTGTGATTAACTGTCATGATACCATGTTAGCGCGAAAAGTAAGAGATAGAAGAAAAAATGAGATTCCAATAAGACACAGGATGATGATAATGATGATGATTAATTGCCGAGGAGTTGAGATTTTCAAAGGGACAATTACCTTATGTTTGATTACACACATAAGTACAATGCATCAAGGTATAAAGAACTAAGATGGCATTGTACCTAGTGTGATGGAATTTGACTCGAAAATTAGATAGGAGTATTCTTGTTCACTCCTGGCATACAAAACCTTATTCAAAATGCAGTTTAGATATTCCAGACATCTCAGACCAAAACATAGAAAAGAAAGCCTTCCTATGTGGTCAACAAGATACCTAAAACATCCTCCCTACACCTGAATAAAGTATGCACGACCAAGGTTATATTGCAAAAATATCCAACAAGCTTAGCAGACAAAAGATAATGGTCGTTGCCCCATTCCTATCTCTCTAAATCCTTTGTTTGGACATCATCGAGAGGTCATTGGAATGAGAAAAATAAGATAAATCAAAAGAGAAAGACAAAACAAATAAGTTGATGTTCTTCAAAACCACTAGCCAAGACTAAACTACAGTGATGCCTGATGTTGATGTCCATTGCAGGAAGGATGCATCCTAGGACATGACGATATCAAATGATTTGATATGAGACTGATTGGATGATAAGATATTGACACAAAGAGTTGACCAACTTGTTTACGTACTGACCTAGACTTGAGACTTTGACATTTAGGTTTTCACTTTTGACCTGCTAGACTTGTTTCCAACTATTTCACAAAAGGTTGAGGGTGATGATTGATTATTATGAGTGATGTTTGTTTTTTGGGTGAAAGCGAGATGAGACAGATGGATTTTTTTATTTTACTTTTCAAATATTTGAATGTTTTTGGAGTTTTCTGAAATGTTTTGAGGTTGTTTTTGGTATTTTTGAGATTTTTCAAATGTTGTGCTTTTTTGAATTTTTAAATGTTTTGGCGTTTTCCAAGATTTTGACCAAGATTTTGACCTAAAGACCTATCCTAGGGGCCTCGAGGGCTGATCAATAGATTATCCTTGCCTACGTTATACACGCAGAGACCACGTAGTTCGATTGACACATACTCAATTATTAATGAGATATGAACAAATGGAGTGCCAGTTTATTATGACGGACTCCTAAAGGACTAACCTAAGTGTCTCAGGGGATGATCAATGATCAACCTTGCCTACGTTCAAGGATTAGAGACTCGTAGTTTGACAAGACGACTCTATTTTTTGACTTTTTTGACATTTTGACCTGTTTTAGGATTTTGAGATGTTTTTTTATTTTTTGATGTTTTTGGATTTTTTTGATTTTCAGGGACTTCAAGAATGTACACGAATATGATTTGATGAGAACATACCCCTAGCATGATGCAATAGACTACTCTGATAAATGGAAAAATTTGACCTTGATAGGTGAGTAGTGGAGGGATCATGACACGAACACAGAACCAAAACTATGATGTAGATATAAACAGAATGGATGATGGATGATGAAAAGCATAATGGATGGATGATCGAGATGGAGTCAAAAGATTTCAGATGGATGGAAAGTGCTTATTTACATGAGTTACTGGTACTGGAGTTTTCCGCAAGGTACGCAAGTGCCACGAAGTGGTTTTCACTAGGCGATTTTTTTTTTTTTCTTTCTTGTTTTTTTTTTTTATCCTTTTTCCGATTTTTATTTTTTTTTTGTATTTTGTATTTTTTTGTTTTTGTTGTCACACCATGATGTGTAATACACGTTTTCTAGGTTTCCGGTGTTCATTTTTCAATTTTTTAGCCTACTATACACTGAAAGATTTAGGCATAAAACTTTTTAAGATGAGAGTTGTTGATGGGTTCCTACAGATGATCCCCTTCAAGTGTTGATAATTGATATGCCCCTGAATTATAGCTCATTGTGATGATGAAAGGTCCCAACCAATTGGGTTCAAATTTTACTTTGTCCTTTGGATTTGGGACGTTCTTCTAGTTCTCCTTTAGCACAAGTTCTCTGACTTGAAAGGTCTGATCTTTTTGTTATAGCTCCTCTTGAGTCAATTATGATAGACTTACAAATGATTTAAAGAATCCATATACCACTCATCTAGTAGCTCTAGCTCATTTAGTCTTATTACTCAGTATTCTTCATCCATGATTAGGTTTTGCAGTGATATTCTCAATGACGGGAGCTCGATCTCAATAGGTAATATGGCTTCTAATCCGTAAACTAGGGAAAATGGGGTGGCACCTATTGGTGTGTGGATGCTAGTTTGATAGGCCTAGAGGGCTGGTTTTAGTTGCAAATGCCAGTCATGACCTGTGTCATTGACTGTTTTCTTAAGAATCTTCATAATGGTTTTATTGGTTGCTTCTACTTGGCCATTGCCTTGGGGATAATATGGGGTGGAAAAGCGATGTTGGATTTTGAATTTTTTGCATAGGTCACATACATCTTGATTCTTGAAAGGTGTCCCATTATCTGAGATAATAGCTTGGGGAACACCGTATCAAAATATTAAGTAGTTCAGGATGAACTTTGATATCTACTTTCCAGTGATGTATGTCATGGGGATGGCTTCCACCCACTTGGTAAAGTACTTAGTGGCGGTTATGATAAACTTGTGGCCACTGGATGAGGTGGGAGTTATTTTTCCAATGAGATCGAGTCCTCACTGCAAAAAGGGCCGTGGTGTGATGATGGGATGAGGCTCTTGAGTTGGAGCATGGATGAGGTCCCCATGTTGCTGACATTGTAGGCACCTTTTGACATAGTCATGTGCTTCTCTTTCCATTGTAATCCAATAGTTACCCATCCTCAACAATTTCTTCGCCAAGGTCATTTTGCTTGAGTGTGAACCAAAAATACTGTTACACACCTGGGTTAAGGAAATCAATGCATCCTGAACGTTTAAACAATGTATTAGGGTTCCTTCTATGCTCCTACGGTAAAGGGTATTTCCTAGGATGACAAATTAGGATTCTTTCTTGACAAAGGTTCTTTTTAGGCTTGAGGGTAAGTCAGCGGGTAGGACCCCTATTCGCAAGTAGGTATAAATTTCATGGTACCATGCATCATCAAGACCAATGATTTTGCACACAAATTCTAACTTGGGTACCTCGAATGCGACCACGATAAGCTGATCTACCAAGAATTCATGTCTTGGGATGTTGTGAGGGATGTCCAGTGGGGATCCAATCATTGCCATGGTGTCTACTGCTCTGTTGTTTGCTATGGGAATCTACTCAAATGTGATATCAATGAATGATTCTTTGAGGCTCTCTACCAAATTTTTGTATGGAGTTAGCTTATCATCCTTTGTTTGGTACTCATCATTCACTTGATTTATTATCAGCTGGGAGCCTCTGTATACTTTGAGGGCCATGATGTACCATTGCACTGCTATTCTGGGACCTATGGTTAAAGCCTCATATTCTACAATGTTATTAGTGCAGGGGAATGCCAATTTGTAGGATCTAGGTATATAGTCCCCCTATGGGGTGATGAAGAAGACACCAACTCCTGATCCATGCTGCGTATAGGAACCATTAAAGTAGAGTTTCCAATGGTTAGCTATGCTGATATTGAAGATGGATTGATCCATAAATTCTGAGATGAGTGGATTCTCTGAATACATGGTTGCTTCTACAAGCTGGTCTATGATCACTTGGCTTTTTATTTCCTTATGTTCCACGTACTCGATGTTGTACTTAGATAGAATCATGACCCACTTAGCCATCCTTCCTATGAGCATTTCCCTTGATAATAGGTACTCTAGGGGGTCAATCTTGGTGATGAGTTTGATTTTGTGTGCCAACATGTAGTGTCTAAATTTCTATGAAGCAAATACTACTACTAGACATGATTTTTCAATTAATGAGTAGTTTAACTCATGCCCGACCATTGTGCGGATGATGTAATAGATGACCCTTTCTGTCTCATTTTCATCGTGTTGAGCTAGGACAACATTGAGGGCTACTATTGTTGCTGATACATAGAGGATTAATGGCTTTCTCTAGATTGGTGGCATGAGGACCAGAGGTGTGAGCATATATTATTTGATTTTGTTGAAGGCTTCATCACATTTTTCATCCCACTTGAATGCTACCCCCTTGTGGAGTAGGTGAGAATAAGGGATTTGCTTGTCTTCCGATTGTGCTATGAATCTATAGATGGACTGGAGCCTTCCTTGCAGGCCTCTCAACTATTTCAATGTTTTGGGTGATTCCATCTCGAGGATTTCCTTTACCTTAGAGGGATATATTTCAATACCCCTCATTGACACTATATATCCCAATAGCTTTCCTGACTATATGCCAAAGACACACTTCTTTTGATTTAAACAGACCTTGTATTCCTCTAGCCTATTGAAAATAGCACTCAAAGTTATTATGTGATCTCTCCTCTTTCTATATTTTTCTAGTATGTCATCAATGTAATCTTGCAAAGTTTTATGGATCATGTCATGGAATATTAACGTCATGGCCCTTTTATAGGTGGCCCTAGCATTCTTTAATCTGAATGGCATCATGTTCCAGTAGTAGGTGCCCCATGGACAAGTTAAGCTTATTTTGTGTTGATCTTCTTTGGAATTCATTATTTGGTTGCACCCAGAGAAACCATCCATTAGAGAAAGCATTTCATGTCCACTGTCATGTCTACAATCATGTCAATGTTGGGCAATGTGAAATCGTCTTTCAGACATGCTTTGTTTAGGTCTCTGAAATTCATGCAGATTCAGATGCCCCCATCAGGTTTTGAAATAGGTACCAAATTTGACACCCACTCTGGGTAGTCGATTGTTCATATAAATCCTACATCAAGTAGCTTCTTCAATTCAATCTTGATTAATAGAGCAATTTGAGGATGCATTTTCTTGAGTTTTTGTCTAATGGGCTTTGCTTCGGAGTAGATGATGATGGACCACAATCTCTAGATCAAGCCCGAGCATGTCAACATAACTCCATGCAAATTTGACCTTTCTCTCCTATTAGAAGGCTGCTAGGAGCTCTTGTTCCTCTAATAGTAATGATTCAACATAGAATGCGATGTGTAGGGTTTCTTATGTTCCTAAGTTGATTGGGTTGCATTTTTCGGCTAGGACTGTTGATATTTCCAGATGTAGAGCTTTGAGAGGAAGATTGAATCCCCCATCCTTGGGTGCCTCAGAGAGGTTTTTACCATTGGATGCATCCTTTATTTTTACTATTTTTAGGTCAGAGAGTGTCATAGTGTGGTTTTCACTCAAGGACCTAGAGATTATTCTCAATTTTTTTCTTTTGCGACTGAGGGATTCATTCGTTTCCCCATAGTATGCATGTGTGTCTAGCTTGATGATGAATCTTGCTTTATGATCCACACATGGAATATTATCCCGCACTCCCATGAATTTTGAGAACGCCTCATCATTTTTGAATGTGTCCAAAATTGGTGGTCCTCGTTGGTCATAATTGATGAGTTGGGGGTAAACTAGGTTGATTTCATGGTTTTGACTGGTTGTCTCAAATGACACGATACTAAGCATAAGGATAGAGGAATTTTTGAAGAACTTAGGTAAATTAGTTATGGCATCTTCCTCATCACTACTACTACAGACATTGGTTATGTCGAATGTGAAATTATCTTAGGGTAGACCAGTGGATACAGGAAATTGAAGGGCGACTGTTGTTTGCTGAGGAGTTTTGAACTTCTTAACTAGGGGATTTTGGCCACGTATGGTTATGCTTGGAGTGGTTCATCCAAGGCCAAGATTTTTCATTCACATCTTAGGAATGATGGGTATTAGAATCCCGTTGTCATTTTTTCCAAGCTTTTTGTTTCTATTATAGCCCATTGTGAGCATCATTTGTAAACCCTTACTGTTATCATCCATAGGTAGATTGGCTACCAGTTTATTGTCTTGGTACAGGAGATGGGATGGGTTCTCTTCTAATATCTCTCAGCCTAGATCTCCCCGGCTTCAGAAGTTGGAAGAGCCTGTTGTGAATGTTTGGGATGTTGAAGCATCCTTTGATTGTGGTCATCCCCGTGACCTAGGAGATTGTGGTAACTCTCCTACCACGAAGGCATTCTTTTGGATTGTATAGTGTCCACATCCATTGTCTTGAATAATGACCTTGATGTTAGAGAATGCGGGGATGGCAGGTGTCTCTATCACAAAAGTGGAGGCGAGAGTAGTTGGGTTAATGTGTGGGGTTGATGGGCCTTCATCATTCTTTGGCACTTGGGGGATTTTGTAATATTTGGCTTCTAGGCTCTTGTAGTAACAAAAAGGTTTGGAATCCCCATGGATAGTGACCTCTTCGCCTTGGTATGTGAATTTGACACATTGGTGGAAGGTTGATGCCACTTCTTTCCTCGCATGGATCCACGAATGCCCTAGGAGAATGTTGTAAGGAAAATCGAGGTCAAGGACCTGACATGTGGGTATATGCAGGATCATGGTGCGCCAAAAAGTGGCAATATTATGAGGGTATGTGGCTGACGACTTTTTTTTCACCCTAAATTAATGAAACGAAAAGGGTTTTTAGAGGAGATTCTCAGCTTTCCAAAAATATAAATTATGATTTAATTTGAATTTAATAAATAATTATTATTCATTTTCTATTATAATTATGACTAAAGTCCTGATCGATAGGCTGATTGAAAAACATCTATAACTTTCAAACAGTATAATATTTTTTGAATCCAAAACATGCGTCACATTCTATGATTCACATAATATAGGATTAAAAAAAGAAAAATTAAATTTCATGAAGTTTTGACCAAGTTAAGGTGGTCAGATAGAATAGTTTTTATATTTTCTAAAAGTTGTAATAAAAAATTCATAATTAATTATTTACTTGGAAAAAAAAATTACAAAAAATATGCATCACATCCACATGAGTCCTTCTATCATATATAATATCTTACAAAAAATTATTATCATTTTATTATGGTTAGGGTGGTCAGACAGACACCTACTTCTTATTTTTTCCCTGAAATTTAAGTACTACTGCATTGAAATTTCAAATTTTCACCAAATAGATTTTATTTATTTTTAAATAAACCTAGCATTTTAGAAACTACATTCAATTTTCTACAAATTATATTCTTACATATTTTTGAAATAATATAGATAACTTATTCAAATATTTACGTCAAGTTGCCTAACACTAATTTTTCTGAATTTTTTGCCACTTAAGGGCCTGTTTTTTGCACGATGATCCTGCACATACCCATGTGATTTCCATAATTGTTTGCCCTACTTGGATAGGGAGTTGGATAGTGCCCTAAGACACTCTCTCTTGATCATTGTATGCCCTGATTATGATGCCTTTTCCTTTTTCAATGGAATCCTCTGAGATTCCCAGATTCTTTATGAGGTTGAGGGAATAAATGTTTAAACCTGCACCTCCATCCACAAAAACCCTCTTGACTTTGTTCTTATATACTAGGACCTCCAAATGGAGTGTGCAATTGTGAGATGGTTGGGCAGGAAATTCTTGATCGAAGAATGTAAGAAGATTTGGGGTAATGATGTTTCCAACCATAGCTTGGAATTGTTTAGTATGAAGATCCGCGAAGATGATGGATGAGGCTAATGCTTCTTCAAGGATCTTTTTATGGGCTGATGATATCTTTAGTAAATCCATGATGGATATTTGAGCTAAATTTCTTTTCAATTGATCAAGGACATTATAGCCACTAGGAACGGATCTCGGGTTGGAAGTAGGTGCTCTAGGAGGCTGAGATGACCATGCGATGGTAATTTTTCTACCTCTTGTGGTGACTCCACAATTAGCATGGGCTCCTTTAATGGTGATAACAAAACAATAACCATCTAGGGATTGTACGACATTGTCGTATACATGATTGAAAATTTTGAATGTTCCCTTCCCCTTATCATTTTTATTGTTCCCTTTATTGTTATGATTGGGCATCAGATTTGTGTAGATTTTGAGATTCTGATTTCCCGCTGGTTGTTCTACATTTATGATTTTTTTTATCAATGAGGTCCTAGATGAGGTTTTTTAACCTCTTTCAACTATTAGTGGTGTGCCCTTTGATTTTGTGAAAGTCACAGAGCTATTTTTCATTATACCAGGGTGGTTTCACTTCTGGTTCGTGGTAATTCTCATAGGTGGGAGCCTTGATGACGTTTTCGTTTATCAATTTCTTCATGATGACCTTGAGTGGTTCCCCAAGGGCAGTGTACTTCCACTTGGTGGGATTTTTGTTTTATGAGGGTGGTCCCCCTTGATTTTCTAGGTTATTAACTTGATTGTTGGTTGGTTGGTGTTGTAATACCGTGTTGGTTTGGATGTTGTTTTGATCATTATTTTGTAGTTGTTGGTAGGTTTGGTTGTTTTGCCTCTGAGCACTAATCTCATGACCTTAGCATCAACCACACCATCATTTGTGACATTTTTTTCCCTTTCCCATGTGTGAGGTTTCTCGTTATAGTTACTAGATGTGCGATTGTGTTGTTGTTCTGGATATGTGGGCATCCCTCCTTATGAAATAAGGGCTCATTCAATGTTAAGTGCCTTAGGGATTAATTGATCATATGTGGTGATACCTTGCACCTTGAGATGGAATGACAAGGCTCCTTCAAGATTGGGGATGATGGTACAAACTTGTTCTCCTGGCATGACACATTTGCTCTTATTGGCCTTGGATCTCCATCATTGTAGGAAGGAAGAAAATGATTCATTCTTTCCTTATTTAAGGGATGATAGTTCCTCTAGACTAACCTCCATACTGATATTGAATGCATAATTTTTATGAATGCATCTACTATCTCTTGAAACTTCTTGATGCTTGGAGGAAAGCAAGAAAAACACTCCATGGTCTGGCCAGCCAAGCTTCTATGAAATAACAGCATCAAATATGTATCGTCATATGCAACTTCCATGCAATGAACTTGGAATTCCCTCATGTGATTTTCAGGGTTTCTCCTCCCCTAGTATTTATCAAATTTGGGGATCTCAAATCCCTTTGGGAATAGTTTCATTACAAGGCTCCTCTCAAATAGATAGAGACACAAGTTGTTGGGTGTCTTTATGTTTTCCCTAATTGAAGATCAAGTACTTGTTGTGATAGTAACTTGATCTGTGTTGCTGCATCATTTTGTGGATCAGGGGGTGGGATGAAGGTGTTCTATGGTGGTTCAGTTGTTGGAGGAATGGGTGGATTGGTTGGTGTGTTGGTGGATGGTGCTTGCACATTCTGCTCCACCAAGTATGCTTGTACTTGATGTTGTATCAACAACGCTTGTTGATCCTATTGCTGAGATTTCTATTGTTGTTGGGCTACTAGTTGGGTTGCTTCTTAATGCTCTTGGTATTGTTTCAACACTTGTTGGTATGCTTGTTGTTGGGCTACTTTTTGTTGTGCAAGGTACTATGCTTGTGCTTATGCCTGCGCCTGTTGAGCTTTGTATTGGGCGCGAGCTTGCACGTGTGCCTGTGCTTGGGATTGTTCTTGTTGGGTAGCTTGCTATTGTTGTAATAGGGCTTGGGATTGAGAAACCTTCTACACTTGCTGTAATTTTTGTGCTTGTTGTCTGGCTTGAGTAGCTTGTGATGCTTGAGTAGCTTGTTGTGTAGCTAATTGTGTTTGCGCTTGCTGAGCGGCTAGTTGTACAACTTGTCAGTTTTGGATTTGCTCAAGTTCCTTTTGATAGGAAACTTGTTGAGCAGCTTGTGATGCAATACTTTATTGGCTTGATGTATTTGTGTTTGGTGGTGGTGGCAGCAAATTTGGTATAGTGTTTGTTGCTATGGTGAGAGGTATCGTCATCTTGATGATTGGGATTTGGGTGGTGGATGGTGTGATTGATATGCTTGGTCCTTGAGAGACCATGTTTTGAGATACTTGGGGGGTGGTTGATGATGTGATTGTGGTGTCTTGTGTTATTAAGATGGTTTCCATCTATTTTTGCAATGTCGATGACAAGATGGGAGGATTCTATATGATATTTTGATTAATGATCGGAGGGTTGATTTGATTTTGTTGATTAACATTTGGTAAAGGGGGAAGCCCTTAACCGAGAGGTGATGTGGATATTGATGGAAAAGGGGGGAGTGGTGGAAAAGTGAGTGGCATACTCCCTTGGGGGAATGATGAAGATGTAGGGTCAAAGATGGTCCCTGGTCCAATTAAGTGTCCTTCTCCTTGCAAGGTTATGGGGAGAGAAGTTTGAGGTGTTATGTGAAATGATGATGATGGGTCATTAGGATCGTGAAAGGTGAGGGGGACATATGGATGTGATGGATTTTGTGGGATGGATTGCCCCAAGATTTTGTTTGCATCCAAATATTGATTATTCACAAGGGGGTGTGTTTGTAATGCATTAAGAAATGAGCTCCCTTTGTTAACAATGGGTTGAGTTGGAGCAATGAATGATGTAATTTGGGGGATGGGTTGAGTGATGCTTTGGAATGGAGGTGTAGATGAGATTGGGGGTATGGATGAAATTGGAGGCATGACCCCAAAAGGTGGTTCCACAATGGTACTCACATCAAAATTGGAAGGGAATTTAGGCCCTTGTTTTCCTAATTCAAGCATGTATAGTGAGGGATTGAATCTCATCATGATGTTGATGATTCTATGATTCTTGATATTTTGGACCATCTTAGTGATCTCATCTTGTGTCATTCTGAAGGTATTATTAGTGATATCCTCTACTTGACCTTCCTCTTGAGGATTTTGTGATGATGAAGGAAATTTTGTTAAAGTATTGCTTGATCAAACAAGATTCATCTCATAATTTGTTTGGCTTAGGTCACTTGAAGTGGATGTTTCTTTGTTGGCTTCCATGTTCCTCTTGTGTTGAGATCTAGTTTGTAACATAAAATAGGGATAAATTTTCAAGAATGTGGGAGAAAAATCTCTAATTCTTTAGATTGATCTAACTTTAGGTAAAAAACAAAAAAATTAGGATGATTTAAGGATCAAAGGTATGATGGTGCAATGCATGAAAGGTGGATGATATGGATGATTTAGAACTCTATAAATATTGAAGGAGATGTTAAACTTTAGGACTTGGAATTGATGTTTGATTTTGATTTGGGATTAGATTTGATTAAATTTGGATTTGGATAGTGAACTCATAAACTCTAAGAGGTTAGATGATGTCCTAGATTAAATTTTTCCTCAAGATGCTAATTTGACTAAGTGTGAGAAGAAGGATTCATCTAAACATGCCTAACCAAACAAGATGATTTTTTCTTGGATTTTGATTTTGGATAATGAACTATTAAACCCCAAGATGTTAGATGTTATCAAGGGATAGACTTGTCCACAAGGTTTGATAATTAGATTAAATTTGTGGAGAAGGATGTATTTAAACACATCTAATAAAACAAGATGATTTGGATTTTTTTCAAATGATTTTCCCAAAGCTTAACATGGAGGATTTTTTTCCAAAATTTTCAAGAGTTGATGGTGAGATGTTTTTTGTTTGATGTTTGAAAGATGGATGAAGGTTTGATTTTGATCCTACGTGTACCTAAAAAGACTCTTGCTTACAAGACCTCAGTTTTGAAGAGCATGCTTTACTCTAGACAAGGTGTTCAAATTCCCGAAAAATATTTGGATTTTGTTGATAAAAGAACTCATACAAATTAGGATTGTTTCTTGAAGATATTATGTAAAAGTTAAAAAATAGTCTTTGTCTGAATTCGTATACTGTAGAAAAATGCTTTTTATGATCTTATGGAATAAGAGCTTCTGACTTTGGTTTCTGGATTTTGATCTTGCATGAAATCATTTGAGACACATGTGTGGGGTTCAATTGTTCTTAGCTTTTCTTAGTGAGTTATTTTTACCACAAAAAATTCTTGATTAGGTTTTGAACTAGATGTGTAATGTCTTAACTTCTTATCATTCCACAAAGTATATCATATGGAACTTCAATGAAATAAGGGAAAAAGTTACCTATTGTTGACTTTAGTAAGAAAATCGAGATGTAGATCCAAATGTTTAGAAACCTTTAAGGATAGAATCCCTAGGGCAAGCAATAACACTTGAATTTTTTCAAAGATATTTGCTTCCTAAAGGGTTTGAAATTTGATGAAAAATGTTGAATGTTTGTTTTCCCAATGTTCATGAGCAAGCAAAGTGTTTTGATTTCAAGAACAATCACAACCCTATGGATATGAAAGACTATATTTGTTGAATCCCCACTTGGACAAGTCCAACTAATCCTACTTTCAGTGAATGGTTAGATGCTTGACCACACAGGCTCCCCCTTACAATGCACTCGCTTCTCGAGTCAGCCAAGCATCAATACCGATGAATCTCCCATGTCATACTTTCCATCTCTACTAAAATCTATAAAAGTGGGGTGGCTTCAGAACGACCGTTCTTGCACCAAAAAATAGATCAAGGATTTTGGCCTTTTCTAAACAAGGGTTTTAATGTGGTCATTCCATTTGTGGGGAACCATCCATGTGGCGAGAGACCATTTCTTCCCTTCTCATTGGAATAATCCTTGTGATATTGTCCTTTATTCCAATATCCACACTTATATCCCAGGTGGAAGTCACTTGGCTTTAGCGTGTTCTCGGTTGGGTCATTCCCTTGGGTGATTACTTTTTCCCACAAGGAAAGCCCTCTAAGATTAAAAATGGCAAGCAAAAATATCTGTAACTCAATCAATCTTTGTTGTGAAACAAAGAGAGAGAATGTACACAATATGCTCCACTCACACTTGCAATATTTGTTCAATTTTAAAGTTCAAATTGAAGTGTGTGGGAAATTACTTACACAACTTAGTGTCACCAAAAGGCCTTTTGATTCTCAAGATGTTTGTGAGGCATGAGAGAAGCACATACGTCCTTTTAATGATATTACTTTGAGTAAGTAATTACAAAAAAAAGAACAACTTGTTCATTTTAAATCCACAAAGCAATGATTTGATTCTTTTAGTGCACTAAAATGAAATATGGGTATGTGCAGGATCATCACGGAAAACATAGGTCCTTAAGTGGCGAAAAAATCTGAAAAAATAAGAGTTAGGAAACTTGACGTAAAAATTTGAATAAGTTATCTATATTATTTCAAAAATATGTAAGAATATAATCTGTAGCAAATTGAAATTAGTTTCTAAACTACTCAGTTTATTTAAAAAAGAAAACTATTTGGTGAAAATTCAAAATTTCAATGTAGTAGTACTTAAATTTCAGGGAAAAATAAGTAGGTGTTTTCCTAACCACCCTAACCACAATAAAATGATAAGATTTTTTTATAAGATTTTAGATATAAATAGAGGACTCATGTCGAGATGTGATGCATATTCTTTTTAAAAAATTTCCAAGTAAATAATTAATTTGTGAATTTTTATTTATTAAACTTTTAAAAAATATAAAAACTCGTGATGTCTAACCATCTTAACTTGGTCAAACTTCATGGAATTAATTTTAATCCGAATGTGATGCATGTTTTGGATTCAAAAAATGTGATACCATTTGAAAGCTATAAATGTTTTTTCAATCAGCCTATCAATTAGGACTTTAGTCGAATTCAAATAGAAAATGAATACGTTATTTATTAAATTCAAAGTAAAGAATAATTCTATATTGGTGGAAAGCTGAGAATCTCTTTAAAAACCTTTTTGATTCATCAATTTTGGGTTAAAAGTTGTCATCCACATACCCATCAAATCGCCACTTTTTGGCCCATCATGATCTTGCACATACCCATATGGAAATTGTTTTGTTCAATTGTTAATCCTCAACCAAATCTAGTGAGTATGTCCTAAAGTTCATTTTTAAGCCCTTTGTAGTAAAAATTGAAATGTTCTTTTTAGAGCCCAAAAGAAATTTAGTACATCCTAAGCACATGAAAGATAAATTTTTTTTAAGAGAAATTGTGAATTCTCTAAGAGTGTTAAACAAAAATTAAAGTGTTCAAAAACACTTGGTATCATGAGAGAATGATGTCATTATGCCTCTTTCAATATTTTCTTTCTCCTTCACTTTGATTAGACCAATGTACAAAAAACTAGTTCGAACTACAAAACAGAGGTCAGGAAAGCAATTAATAACCCTAATGATCAGAATTAAAAAACCACATGTCATAAAAAAATGAGATTTCACTTTTTACTTCCTTTCAACATTGGAGTCTGCATGGATGATGTAGTTTAAGGAATCCAATGGTGCTATATGGCACCACTAATTCTACAAGTGTCGCTCTGCAACAAAACAAAGAGCATGATTGTGTCACACTTTTGACCAAAGGTGCAGTTTGAAATTTAAAAAAGTCAGTGGCCCCGAATTAACCCAGTGGTGGAATTTAAAAATTTGAATCTTGGGCGAGAAAGAGAGAGTGTCACAGATTGAAGTTTGAAGTGGTGCTTTATGGCAATGCTGGTGTGATAGTGGTTCTATAGTGCGACGTTGGTATGCTAGCGATGCACTTCCCTATAGACACACAAAAACCTAAAAAAACACATAATTGTTGAGAAAAATGTGATATAAATGTGAGATTTTCCCTCCTACTACCAAAATGTGGAACCAAGATCCTAGCACCTACAAAACACAATAAACAAGCACATTAAAAGATTCAAATGCAAGCCAAGATCAAAGTTCCCCATAAAATCCATTAGCAATGCTCAAAATAGGAATAAAAATAAGAACATAATAAAAAAGCAAGGAGATAGATCAAATTGGTCTGTGCAGGATCATCATGGAAAAAACAAACCCTTAAGTGGAAAAAAATAGGTCCTTAAGTGGCAAAAAAATATGAAAAATAAGAGTTAGGAAACTTGATGTAAAAAATTTAATAAGTTATCTATATTATTTAAAAAATATGTAAGAATAGAATTTGTAGCAAATTGAATGTAGTTTCTAAACTGCTAGGTTTATTTAAAAAAAATTATTTGGTGAAAATTTGAAATTTCAATGCAATAGTACTTAAATTTCAAAGGAAAATAAGAAGTACAGGTGTCTCAACCAATTCCTAACCACCATAAAATGATAATATTTATTTTATAAGATTTTAGATATATAGAGGACTCATGTCGATGTGATGCAAATTTTTGTAAGTTTTTTCAAATAATTAATTATGAAATTTTAATTACAAATTTTTAAAAATATAAAAAAATTGTATGTTTGACTAACTTAACTTGGTCAAAACTTCATGATTTTTTTTTTTAAAATTCTATAGTATGTGAAGCATATAATTTGACACATGTTTTGTATTAAAAAAATGTGATACTGTTTGAAAGCTATAGATATTTTTCAATCAACCTATCAATCAGGACTTTAGTTGTAATTCAAATAGAAAATCAATAATTATTATTTATTAAATTCAAAGTAGCAAGCAATTTATATTTGTGGATTTGAAATCTCCTTTAAAAACCTTTTTCGTTTCATCAATTTTGGGTAAAAAAAAATCCGTCAGCCACATGGGCCATCATATCACTTACATATCGCCATTTTTTGGCCCATCATGATCCTACACATACTAAAATCCTATTAAAAATATGAAAACTCTTGATCTTATGGGGGAGTTGGTGCCAATTTGATGTTGAAATTAACCCTTTCCAAACTCCTATGCAAGCTTTTGATGATTTGGTGATGATTGATCCACTTGGTGATTGCTTCAAATGAACTCCATGGAGAAAACTTGCAATAACTTAGCTATGCCTTGATGAAATTGATGAAAATGCTAATGCTTGAAGATGAAATTTAGTATAGTAAGTTTTCTCAAATTATGGATGATCAGATGAGGAGAGAAACCTCTTATTTATAGAAAGACAAGAAGAAGGAAATCCCAAAATGAAGCAATGTGGGACTAAGTTTCAACCAATGGCCAAATTCCACTTGTCAAGATGTGAATGGGCCAAGGATGTGCACATTTTGATGAATGTGCCCATAAATGCAATTAGGTGGAATTTGAAAATAGTGAAATTACATGTAAGAGGGAAAAATGAATGTCTTAAATCCCAGCTGGCTCGATGCATAAGATGGAATAAATGTCTTGTTCGAAGGACAAAATCCACTTGGAAGGATATCAAATTTGAAGGAATATTCTCTAAAAGATGGGAAGTTGAGAGAAAATAGAGATTTAATATATGAATTAAATGTATTTTCATGTGAAGGTGGCAAAAGCTAGAGGAAGGGACATGGATTAGAATTAAATTAATCAAGGTTTAATTAATTAAATGAGGGATTAGATGATGCGACTAATTGATTTAGATTTATGGGTTGATTTAAATCAAAAGATGAGAAGAATGTGATTTAGAGATTAATTAATTAAATATTTTTTATTTATTTAATTAAAGTGGATGAATGTTAGATTAAATCAAATAAGGTTTAATTTATTTAATTTAATAAGATGACTTTAGAGATATAATCAAATAAAATGAATTATTTAATTAAATAGAGATACAGGGTTAATTAGATCAGATTGATTGATTTAATTAACAAGATAGAATGAATTAATAAGATAAATGATTTATTTAATTAAGGGAGGAAAATTGATGAATTTAATCAAATAAGGGTATTCGATTAAATGGCTAAACTGAGGGGTGATTAAGGACAAAATAGTGTTAGTAATCGGGATCAAGTGTGTGGCGTCAAACAATACATTTTATGTGTCTAGACATACTAGAGGTGACATCAATGTGACATCAAAGTTCTCAACACATCCATACATGAAACTGATGAAAACACTACATGACAACTCTACCAATAATCTTCAACAGTCTCCCCAACTATATTGGAGGTTGACATTAAGGGCAACACCAACAATCTTCCAACAATCTCCCCCTTTGTTATTGATGGTAGTACTAGCTCTAAAAACCCATTGACAACAAAAGTAACTATCATCAACAACACCAACTTTGCATCAAGAAGCACTCCCCCTTACTGGGGCATCGCTTACACTTCTTTTCTTTGTGTCTTTCAGACACTATTCTCTCCTCTTTGTATTATCTCCTCTTTGTATTCTCTCCCCTATCTTGAGGAGTTTTTAAAAAATAACCCCCCTTTATCTCTCCCTAATTTTTAGACATTATATCTCCTCCTTTGACATCAATAGAAAATGGTAGCAATCTCTCCCTTTGTCATCACCTAAAATCTTCACTTTAGGCAACACCAAAAAACTACTTTCTCTCACACTTCAACTTTCTCTCTACTGCTTTCTCTCCCTCTTAAGGGCACAAGATATGCTCCACTTGACTTCACCAACCAAAAATACTTCTACCTACTCCCACTTAGAGGTAGCCTTCACCAATCCAGGAAAAATAATTTATCTTGAAATGCTTCCTAGATAGATGCACCAACTTATGCATCTAGTTGAAAGGAGGGGTAGTAACCCCTAACTTCTATCAGAGATACTCGAAAGTATATTTTGGAAGAGCCATTGTAAAATATTTTCAAATTGACCCTTTGTAGGCACATACTCCAAATTCACCTCATTATTTGCAACTTTCTCTCTTAGAAAGTGATACCAAATAGAGATATGCTTTGTTCTTGAATGCATCAATGAGTTCTTTGAAATATTGTTAGCACTTGTATTATCACACAATATATAAATAGGTTCATCATATGATACTCTGATATCCTTCAATTTCTACTCCATCCATAACACCTATGTGCAACATATTGTTTCTACAATATATCCTATCTAGATATAGTAGATAATGACACTAAATCTTGCTTCTTACTCATGAAAGACACCAATCTGCATCTATATATACAATCAAAGAGAATTTAGTATCCTTGTGATACCATAGATCAAAATATGGACTGCCCTTCAAGTATCTAAATATTCTTTTGACTATTGCCACATTTAATTCTCTGGAATCTTCTTGAAATCTTTCCACAATACAAACCACATGCATGATATATGGTCTAGTAGTAGTTAGATATAGTATTCCACCAATCATTGATCTATCTTTGGAGATTCATCATTCTTGAATAATTTACAAGTGACCATAGGATTACATACCAGTTATGAATCGTTCATTCCAAACTTCTTCAACATTTCCTTGACATAGTTTGTTTGAGAAATGAAAACACCTTTTTCTAATTGATTGATTTGTAGCCTAAGGAATAAACTCATCTCCCACCACATTAACATCTCAAACTCTTTACATCTCTTCTACAAACTTCTTACACTTATGGGTCAGTGCACGATCATGGGAGTCCAAACTAGGCCCCTAAGTGGTAATGAAAATTTAGAAAAAGTAGGGTTAGGCAACTTGACATAAAAAGTTTGAATAGGTTATTAACATAATTTGAAAAATATGTAAGAAAAATTTTTGTAGCAAATTGAATGTAGTTTCTAGGATTCAAGTCCTTTTTTGGATAAAAGTAAATCTATTTTGAAAAATAAATAAATTTCGATGGAGTGGTATTAAATTTTTAGGAAAAAGATAAGAAGCAGGTGTATGTCTGACCACCCTAAGTACAAGATTTTTTTTTTTGAAACTTTCAATATATGTAGAGGACACATGCCCAGATGTTCCAGATTTTTTTTTGTAGTTTTTTTGCATGTAAATAATTAGTTATGATTTTTCTATTAGAACATTTCAGAATTATTAAAACATGTCTATCTGACCACCATAACTTGGTCAAAAATTTATGAAATTCATTTTTTTTAATCCTATAGTATGTGAAGCATAGAATGTGACACATCGTTTATGTTTGAAAAATGTGAAGTAGTTTGAGAGTTATAGAAGTTTTTCAATCAGCTTATCAATCAGGACTTTAGTCATAATGTATGTAGAAAATCAATAATAATTATTGATTCAATTCAAAATAAGGAATATCTTATATTGGTGGAAAGCTGAATTTTTTTTCTATAAACCCTTTTCATTTCATGAATTTTGAATAAAAAAAGTCATCAACCACAAGGGAAAACTTCAAAAAAATAACCAAATTTTGTAAACACATTTTTTGGGTTGACTTTCTAGGTTAGGCAATCCCAAACCAAATTCTGAGCCAAATCTTGAACCTACTAATTTCATCAGAAAAAAATAGATATTCATTTAGAAACAAATATCTATTACTAAACGAATATATGTTACCTGTATTATCTATAATACATAATATTTTAATATATACTAATATACTAATATATATTATATATTATATATTATATATTATATATTATGTATTATACAATATATATTATATTATACATTATATATTATATTATATATTATATAGTATATTATATATTATATACTATATATAGTATATATATTAAATATTAAATATTATATTAATTTTATGTAATAAATATTATAAAATATATTTAATACATAGTATATATAATAGATTTATTGATGTGCATCCAATTCACAAGAGAGAGCGGGGGAGACTTGAGAGAGAGAGAGAGAGACCTTAGAGAGCTCGAGGGAGTGGGAGGGACTTGAGAGGTAGAGGGAGAGAGAGAAAGACCTAAGAGGGAGTGAGAGACCTAAGAGGGATGGGGATAGAGAGAGTTGAGAGGGAGAGAGAGAGACCTAAGAGGGATGGAGAGAGGGAGAGAGAGAGAGAGAGGGAGAGAGAGAGAGAGAGAGAGTTGATGGAACCCTCATAAAAAATCTCATGTTCCATTGGTTTGGGATAAAGCATTTCCATAGGTGTTAGTTTGGTTGGATGAGACTAGGGTCTAGGGTTTTGTATGAGGTGTTGTTTTACTTTGAATATTTTTCCTCATATCTCAACCTCTAGTCTTGTAGTTTATTCCTTTGTTGACTTGATGAGGCCCATTCACAGTCATGTTAAAATTATTTGAGTCATTGAATCCCATGAAGTAACTAGCCCCTCATACTTAGGTCTATGAAACTCCTTTATTTTATAAGGTTGACTGATTGACCTTTGTAACTGAGGGTAGTTTCTAAGTGTTATATTAATCAAGCATATTCAATGCAAAAGACAATAAACCGAAAGTCCTATCGAGTACAAAGGAAATCAAATAATAAAAC
Organism: Sequoia sempervirens; assembly: GCA_007258455.2. Taxonomy (NCBI): domain Eukaryota; kingdom Viridiplantae; phylum Streptophyta; class Pinopsida; order Cupressales; family Cupressaceae; genus Sequoia; species Sequoia sempervirens. The sequence continues at coordinate 222,710,435 of VDFB02379711.1, forward strand.
AATTATACCTATTTCTCGAAACTTCTGTGATTACCTCCATAGTACCTTCTTACTTGCTAGATGATGCTTTGCCCTCAGATCCATTGTGCGAGCAATATGCAAATGTCCAAGTCCTACAACAAGCCTTGAAGGATTTGATAAATGCCTAAAGTCTATGCCTATGACTATGACAATATAAGTGAAAATGCCTATGCCTAAACAATGTTAAGATTTGATCAAATGAAAATAATAAATGCTATGAGAAATCTAAGAATGCAAGTAAATAAGTAATACGCTTATAATATGTCTACTCATGTGTGTGTAATCGAAAAGTGAGAGGAAAATGGCATTTTATAGAAAATGCCATTTTGAATGGACGGGTGAGATTAATTCATGATCAGAACCTAAAATGAAAGGTCTAGATTAAATCTGAAAAATTCCTAATTAGGGTTAGGGAAAATTCATTAATCGAACGATCAAAATAATATCTCAGATAATTAGATCGACAGTGGAGAATAAATGAGATAAATTAATTAAGAAATAAATATTTTCGAAAAAATAAGAAGATAAGAGTTGGACTGAAGATCAGATTTGGAAAATCAAGAATCTGCCCGATTACTTGATTTTTGGAAGATTAGTTACCATTTTAAATTAAATTAATTCAAAATAATGATTTTGTGAGACAATAAATAATCTTTTTCAGATTATTTACCAAAATGGACTGCCAGTAAAGAAAGTGATGACATTTTAAATAATTTCATTTATTTAAAATGAGAGGAATATTAATTTTGACAATTAAATAATTAAAGATAATTATTTAATTTAGCAGATAAGATTAATTAATTAAATAAATTAATCAATTCATTTAATTATGACAGTTAGTGACATATTAAATAAATAAATAAAAGTTATTTATTTAATAATCAGGAAGAAATATATGACAAAGAGGAATTAAATAAATTAAGAAATTTATTTAATTATGGGAAGACTTAGACAATTAATGACTTATTTAATAAATAAATAAAATTTATTTATTTAATAATCATGAAGAATACAAAGACATGAATTAATTAAATAATTATGAATTATTTAATCAATAGTCGAATGTGGACCAAGGACATAATTAAACGTATTAATTATGCTAGGATGAAAGTGGTAAAAATGAAGCTTGCTGGCCTAGGTCATTTTTAAGTGTCTACAACCTTGTTTGGCCTTTACATCCTTTGAATAAAATAGTTTTAAGTCTTTTAATTCCTTATCTTATGTCATCCTAGGTGTTCCCGTTTCTCAATACAACTTATGAGCATGTGGAAAACTGTTCCACTTAAGTTCTTCCAACTGCTTTCACTCATCACTCATCATGGATAGCTTTGTGAATGAATGATTTGCATTAGCGATGTGTGATGAATGATGTTTCCTTTATACTGTGTATCATGGACAGGTTGTGAGTTTTGTGTTTTAAATTGGAAATGTGTGATAACCCTTCATGCTCTTTTCATTTTATTCTATTGCTATTGCAGATTCATTGTAAACTTTGAGCCTCAAAGTAGTGATGTGTGATGTGGTCATGTGTTCCAATATTCTATCACTGATTTGAATTGCTCTTATGAGGGATGTTTCTTGTGCCTTTTATTTTCAAGTAGGTACACATGGCTTAATTTTGTTTCATGGCCTTTTCTCTCCCATCGCTGATGTGATCTAGAATTTGAAGTATGAATCAGTGATACATAATGGCAAATGAACATGATCAAAGATGGGCCTTAATTCAATGGCTAAGATCTCATCACATGGATTCTCACATTATTGATAGGACTTGTAGAGGGTGAAATGTACCAGGGATGAGTGGTGGCCTGCAAATAAGACACAATGTGGAAACATCATGAAGACATCATTTAAAGCAAAAGAGAAAGTACTATGGTGAAAGGAGAGCCACCAATATGGTTTTAAAGTGAGATGATCAATGACCAGGGTTTAAAAATGAATGGCTAAGTGTCATTTCACTCATATAAGCTTTCCATCAACCATTAATGGTGTTATGCTACATTTCCCAGCCGTAAAGAATGTAGTTGGCTTGTTTTGTACACATTTGGAATTGCTTAGGAGTGAAGAAGACAACCAGATTCTAAAGAAAGAGTGTGAGGCGCTCCAACAAGCAATTGCAAAAGCATTAACATCAAATTTTTACCTAGGTAAGTTAATTGTCATATCTCCTCCTATCAAGTATATTGAATTGTGCTAGTCTTAAAATTAGTAGGGAGTTGAAACATAAGTTTTCTTAGGGTTTACTCATTAAGCATCCTTAATTAGGGTGGTAAGAATTACATAAGGATTAGGAGGATTTTTTTCTACAAATTGTTGTCTTGGAATTTAAAACTTGGTAGGTCTCTTTGATTAATAAAAAATAGTAAACCATAGTCTTGTGACATTGCAAATATGAGTGAACTAGGACCTAGTGAGTCTAGCATTAGGCTTGAGAGAAAACCTAAGAAGAAAAGAGTTAAGAGCCATATGACCCAGGATGTTTCACCCACGATTAAGCCAAATGAACCTGAAACATCTAACCCTATGCAAGATTTCCCTACAACGTCTACAAGGTCAAAGAGTGTGAAGAAAGATTAGAACAGATTCATGGATGGTGCCTCAGGAGACATAAATGAGGGTGGGTCACGAATTGGAAAGAGACCTATAGGGAAAGTTGTTGTGACAAGAGGATTAATTGGCATGGCTAGTGAAATTGGAGAACTGGCCTAGCCTTAGAGTGGATGGAATTTATTTTTATATGCTTTTAACAAGAGATATTCTAAGAGGTTGGCTTGTTACCTATGGGGCCTTAACCTCAGAAGATAGTAATAGCTAATATGTTTGTGGAAGTGGATGGGTGATCCCACAAAGCTTGTTTACAATTTCTGGGAGATTCTATTTTTTGTTGAAATCACATATTTTTAGAAAATATAACGATTTATGCCTTTAAAAGTTTCATTTAAAGCATTCCAATTGAAGAGGTTTTGATCAAACTACCTTAGATCAAACCCCGTTGGATAGAACCCTGCTAGTTTTAAACCATACCTATAATGAAGTCTCCTTTACACCTATCAAAATGCTGATAAAAAATAAATTTTGATTTACCTTTTGGGGGATCAAATGAATTCATTTAAAATTTATTTTTTGTAAGTATGTAGTCCTTATTATAATATTCCCAAAAAGTATAATTTTAAATAAATTTAATTTAATTATTATATTTATTTTTTATTTCTTGTGAATGTAGGTTTTTGATCTGAAAATCAAACTCTCTGTTCTGGACATGTGAAAAAATAGAAGATTTTCAATTTTTTTGAAAAATATGAGTGCACTAGATATTGAAGTCCTTGATCCAACAAAAAAATTTGAATTTCAATATATACAAAATAAGTTACGCATTATGCATCGCTTATGTCGAATTGTAATTGGTTTGACTTCAAAACTTGATTAAAGAAAAAATATTTAATAAAAACCATTCAACCAAGTGGAAGCACTAGATATTGAGTTACAAATATAAATTCAAAGAATTAGAATTTTATCCTTCATGGAATTTATTTTTTGCGTTATACGGTGAGCGTCACTTTTTAAAAATGTTGTTTTATGAAAAAAACTAGTTTTCGAGGGAGATGGAAAAAGAAGTGCAATCTTATTCTAATTTTTTTAAAAAAAAATATTTAGAATCTACAAATAAAATTTCATGAAACTCTAGTTTGCATCATCTTCAAATTCCTCACTGTTTAGCCGCTATAGGTTCCCGAAAGTGAAGATTTAGTTAAAAAAAATTATTTCAGTGTCCAATTTGGCCAAAAATTGTAAACCACTATTGTGGGATCACGCGGATGTGATGATGGAATTAGTTGACCATTATGATCCAACAAACAAGAAGATCAAGAGTGAACATGGCACTCTAGTCCACAAGGTAACGAGGGATAAAATTATGGAGGTATTTGGGTTAAACCCAAGTTATATAGTTTGCATCAAGTGTGTGGATTTATATGGTGAGTATGAGTAGAACATATTTGCATTCATAAGTAGATTTCTTGTAGGGCATAGAAATAGCAACGAAATATTTTTACCTAAGGATATATAGATTCCTTTAAGTGTGAAGAATTTTTTTACTATTTCAAGAACACATATTATTGCTTGAATCAAGTTCTGGCTCATAATTTTGATGCTAGGATAGCCACTGACTTGTTTGTGATGGTGAAAGATATATAGAGTCCAAATCGGAACATGAGTTTTGATTATGTTGCTTATATTGTAGAACAAATGCAAATGATTTTATCAATCTAAAGAAGGAAATTCTCCCTCTATCTTTTCCACATTATTCTCTATTGATGCATATGCTATTGTTTGTGGGTTAGGAGAAATGGAAAGAGAAGCTGAGATTAAGACAAAAGGATAATGAGAATAATGATTTTCCAATCCAAATGTGGACACATATTTGGGACCAAGATTGTCCAAATTCCAACTATTTGATGTTTTGTAATGTCATCAGGTTTAGTATTCTAGAGAGTTTGGGTGTGGCACCCATTCATAGGCTTCCAAGATTACTCAAAAACATCATGTGCCCAAATGATTTGGCCAGAGCAACTACAAAGAATAATTGGGAAGATTGGTTTTTTCACTCAAAATATACTCTAATAGGGGATTATGGAGCCAAAGTAGCACAACACTGCTTGCTCCTATATATCTTTGAATGATTGGAACTTATGGGGTTGATGTGGAAAATAAATTTATGGACCTATAATTTTTCAAAAAACCTAGGAAGGGCAATGTGCTAGTGCCCCAATGTTCCTTTTCCTACTTTAAAGCTATTGCCATGGAGGCATATAAGAAATTTGGAATAATGGTGAATAACCTCAGGTTACCTATTGATGAAGTTAGGAATTTTGACCTAGAAGGTTTTATGGATGCAAAGATAAGAGACAAGGGTTTGTTTGGGTTCTCCCACCATTTCTTGTACATAGATGATGTGTTGAGAAACTTGATTAGTGATGGGGCCATTATATCTAGAAAAAATTAATGGATATCCATCTGTGACATTGAGGAGAGAATTATGAAGAGAAATTCTTTATATGTGAGTCCGTATGATGTAATAGAGAGTCCTTTTGAAAGGGATTTTGCACAGTTAAAGGATTATCAGAGTGGTGATTTTAAGGCAAAGGTAAAGGAGGTTGTTGAGAGACCACAAGCTCCTCTATAGTAACAACCATAGGCTATGGATATTCTAGAGCATCCTACAGATGTACAAGGAGAATATGTTCAAATAATTGGGGAGGAAAAAATGATAGAGCATGTGCCTAGTGATGAGGAAGTGGAGAAGAAATTCCCTCCTCCCAATAATAACGATGCTCTTGATTAAGAGGTTTCCCAAGATAGAATTGTCCAATGGCATTACGATGAAAAGGTAGATGATGATCCTAGGATCAAGGCCTATGATGAGTTCCTTGCAGATGATACATTTGTGCAATCTAGGGAATTCAAAGAATTCATGGTTCAACAGAGAAGAAAATAAATAAAGGAGAGGCTTGAATGAGAAAAGGCTAATGTTGATCCTTCTCAACAAGAAGAGGCCGAGAAGGTAGATGAATAAAATATTATGGTTGAGGTTGCACCTATTACTCCTACCGAGGCCAAGAATATTATCACTGAAAGTGGTATGATGTTAATATCAGGGTGAATTCTCACCTAAGCTATTGCACTTGAATGCAATAAGAAGAGACCCTAAGGGTTCTATATTTGAGGAGCATTTTGAAGACAAGTTGTTTGGATCTAGTTATATTCTAAAATTGCATACTCTTACAATTTGGTCCATGGCACCCAATACTAGCAAGTATGAGGTTGCTAAGCCTATTGAAAAGGTCATTGGTTCCATGGTAGTGAAGAGAGCTATAGATATGACTCTTGTCCAAGTAGATAAGTTAACTGTTCATGCTACAATGCTTAGTGCAGATACAACACAAATTTCTCAAAAGAAATATGATTCCTTGTTGAAAGCATACAATAAGGGTTTGGATGAAATTAATAAGATGAGAGCCACTATTCAGGCTAGCCAGTCAATAAGGGGATTTCCTTTTCCATCCTCTTCTTCTTCAGACTTATCCATGCAAGATAGGGAAACATTAGCCTTAAGGATTAATGATAAAGATTGAGAAGGAAAATGTCAAGAAGGCCAAATTTCAAACTGTTAAGGTGGTGAATGACATTTTTGAGCATGTGTTGAAACATAGGGTAACAAAGCTTGTGAATAGAGCTAATGATTTTTGGGATGCCTATACGAACATCCATGAAACAAACATAAGGTATTTGCAGTTTCAGGAAGCTTTCTAGAATGAATGGAGCAAATGCAGCACTAGGGTAGGGGCATTAAAATAAATGATGTCTAAGATGTGAGAAGATCTTGAACCTCCTACAAATGTCCCTAAAATATTACAAGCTATTGACCCGGTGAATGAAATAATAGCTTTTCATGGAGAGTTATGAATGTAACTCTAGAAAAAATTGAAAATATTTAGAGAAATGGAGGAGTTCAGTATGCCTGCAATATTGAATAACAAAGGTGAGTTAAAGGAGTTTGATACATGGAAGAATTACCTAGGAGGTCTACTCCCATAGGGTAAGATGATGTTGAATCTAGTTGATTATTCCATGTTGAAACCTAATGTTGATATTATGGCTGGGGTTGAAACGAGAATGTATACTTTTATCAAAGAGGCTAAAGCCTTAATTGATGCAAGGTATAATCAACATAGAACAAAGATACAAAGTTTATTTGATGCAAAATGGCCCACTAAGGATGAATACAACACATGGTTGGAAAATTTTACTGAGTGAGCTTGTATGTGTGAAGGTGATGATAAACATGGTGAATAACAGATATGAGAGACAATGTATAGCTTGGAAATAGTATGGAATAGGCTTTCATTGAAGTATTTTAAAATATTTTTCTCTCCCTATCAAGAAGGTTCATGGCACAAATGCTGAATTGGAGGAGTCATTCTTCCTTCTTTCTATTTTTTTTCATGCTTTTAGAGTATTTGTTGACTAGGCATGCACATGGTTAACATTTTGGCTTGTAAAGGAGATGTTAAAATTCTATTGCAATGAGTGGAAGGTTCCTCTTGGAAGGCTTGCATATCTTCTTCAACAAATTAAAATAACTTTTTTCTTATATGCTTTCCCCCCACTTTGCAAAGTGCAAATATAACCATTTGGAGAATTTTGAAATTAAAATTTAAATGTATGTCAAATGCAAATGTGACTTTGATTGTAATTTGGCATGATGCTTGTTGCTCCCATGTTTCTATAAATTTGATTTCAAGGCCAATTACAAAGGTCTTTTGATGGTTAAGAATTTTTTTAGCTCATGTACGAGTAATTTTGATAATTTCAAGCACAGAGAAATAGATTAGTGTTAAGTCTTATGAATGTATTCAAATTTATAATTGTAGACACTAAAAAATTCCTAATTGATACTATGCATTTGACTTTGATAAATTAACACCACTTCTTCCTAAATCACTTCAAATTCAACAATTAATTAAATAATCGTCATTATTTAGTTGAATTCAACAAATTCAACTATTAATCAAATAATTAAATTTATTAAATTTATTCACCCTTCTTTTAACTAATTTTCATCACATTTAATTAAATCAAATCATTTAATTAAATCCCCTTAAATCCTCTCATTTGATTAAATCAATCAAATCAAATTTCACAATCTCTTAATCCATTCCAATTAATTAATTCTAAATTAACTAGTCCTAAATCACTTTCTAATCATCATTAATAATTCTTCCAACTTTTAACTCCTCAAGAGTTAAATCAACCCATGGTCAACTAACCAGGTTGTACATGAAAATAATTTCTATTGATTATCTAATTCCTCTATTTATCCTCACAAAGGCATATTCCAAGGAATATTCCTCTCAACAACCTCTCATTCAATTTCCCTCCAAAGGTTTTCAAATACCTTTCACATCCTCAATAACTCCTCTTAAAATTCAATAAACTCTCTTACATCCTCTCAAATCTTAACTATATTCATTCAATTCTTCTTACAACCTTTCAAATCCTCAACCATTTTCATTTACTTCTCTTCCATCCTCCTCCACTCACATATTTCCCAAAATGTGCTCCAACATCCTCCAATAGAATTGTGACACTTGACACATTCTCAATGGCTCCCATTGCATGCCACATTCATAAAATCCTCTCATTCTTCATCCCTTGGCTTCTATATATAGAAGCATCCTTTTCACAATATGAATCCAAAACTTCAAGCATTATTACTATAGCCATTTTCACTTCATAGCAATTACCATTTTCATCATTTTTAGCTAAGTTATCATCATTTAGAGTCAATTTCACACTTGGAGTCAAATTCAACATCAAATCTTATCAAAGGGGTTGGAAAAGGGATTCATTCCACATCAAAGGATCACCACTCCCCCTATGAGATTAAGGTTTAGCTAGTTCAATTTAGATTACATGCTATCTTTGTTTGGTATATGCTTATTTCCATGTTTTCTTCTTGTTTTAGCTAAGAATTTCATAGGGAATACTAGATTTGGCTTTCTAACATGACTAATCATTGTTTGATTTTCTTATGTTAGCTTGTTGTAGGTTTGGTGTTCACTTTTTGATGCTAGAAGGAGGGATAACCACTTTGTTTTGATGAATATCACCTAAAATTTCATGTTTTTGCAACTATAGGAAAGTGACGCCACCTCTGATTCATACAACGTCACATTTGTGAACTTCTAGATTGTCGCTTTCAGAAACAGTGTCACCTTTGCTATGTCACATCGCATTTGCATGCCTCTCTCACACTGCATATGCTTCAATGTCACCTTTGACACTTTTTTTGTCTATCTTTTCTTTCTAGTTCCATAGAGTGTTGCTTCTAAAATTGTGTCACATTCACTATCTTTGTCCTCTGTAGAGCATCATATTTGAATTCACCAATGTGTCACATTTTCTTACATCGTCACTTTTGCATAGTTGTAGAGCATCACATTTGCTGTAGAGCATCACCTTTGTAGGAAGGGAGGAAAAATGAGTTAGAGACTTAAAATAATTTCTTAATTCTCATTGTAATAGCTTAGGCTTTCCAATTGTGCATTTTATTTCTTGTTCTAGGACTAACTAGATTTATTTTGGGCATAAAATTTACAAACAACTCAAGCTTTGCCAAAGTTCGTTAAAATTGAACCATAGAAACTTACTAGAATTTGAATTTTGGGTTAAAATTGAACAAACAACTTCATACTTGGTTTTGGTGCTCTAAAAAGAACTCATCATTGCTTTGAGGATTAAAATGAACTTGTGTTTTCCTTGCTTTGTAATTTTTTACAAGGTGTGTCATTCGAATGCATATGCAATTCTCTCGTGCTTCACAATGATCCTAAGAATCAAAAGCATTCTAGTGACATAGGTTGTCTAAAATTACCCACATATTTCAATTTGGAGGTAAAATTGAACAACCATGTGAGTGTGAAGGAAAGGTAATGTATGTGTTCCCTCCTAAGTGCTTTATGCAAACTAGGTGGTCAAACTACAAATGTACTTCTTCACTATTGTCTATCTATAGAGAGCCTACCTTGGTGGGAAAAAGTACACACCCTAAGGGAATGACTCAAGCAGTAACGGGCTAAAGCCAAGCTCTTCCAATCACTATATAAAAACGTGTTTGTGACAAAAGTCATTAACAATAGGTGTGAATGTGTCATACTGACAAGTGTCACCCATAGTATCCATGTGATATGTAAAATACTTCCTTAGGGAAAGGACTGGGAGGCCTCTTGAATCACCATAGTCTTGATCTAATCTTGCTACGTGTATGTCCACCTTGAATGGAAGCCCTTATTACAACCTACTTGTTTAAAATCCAAAATCCTTACTATTTGTTGGTGCAAGAATGGTTATTTTGAAGCTGCCCCACATTTGTACTATTCAAAGTAGAAACAAAATAAATCCTTCTAATCTCCACATTTTAAGGATTTTGAGATTTGATGGTCTGGAGAAGTGTGTTCCATGGAGGGGAGCCAGTGTCACCAAATCTCTAGTTCACTTTGTATCATTGTTTGGAGAAATCCAAGTGGGGACTCAACAAATATTGTCTTTTCTATCCTAGGGTTGTGCAATTTGTGAGTCACTCAAATAAATTTCTTATATCTCAAAACTTGAAACAAACATTCAACAAGTCATCAAAATTTCAAACCCTTTGGAAAGAGAAAATACCCTTGAAAAGCCCACATATTACTGCTTTTCCCTAGGGATTCTATCCTTAGAGGCTTCTAAATATTTGGGACCATATCTGAATTTGCTCTCTCTAAAGTCAACCTAGGAAAACTATGCCCTTGATTGTTTCACTTTCACATAATGGACCTTGTCGAATGAAAATGAATTGAGACATAGACAATTAGTTTGAAAGCTAAGCAAGAAGTGTTGATGTGCTAAAAAGAATCCATTTAATCAACATAAAATACAATTGAACCCCACACATGTGTTTGTTCAAATAATTTCTCACAAAATAAAAATATCAAAACCAAAGTCTATCCAACGTCATAAGCGTCTTAGTCCAAAGGCTCTCAAGAAACATCTTTCAACACTTTACGAAGTTAGAGATAGATTGGTCTACAACTTTTACAAATGTGCTTCAAAGGATAATCCAAACTTGTACTAATTCTATTATTGTCAAAATCTAGGTCTTTTCCAATGTTTTGAGTATCTCACATTATAGAGTTGAAACTTTTAGAGGTATATCATGTTCTTCAATACCTTGGTCTTGTAAGCAAAGTCTCTCTAGGTTCATCTAGGATCAAAACCGACATCTTCATTTGTCACCATCACCAATCAAATCCCATCTCAAAAAATCTTAGAGCCTTGTAAAAATAATTCATGCTATACTTTTGGTAATCGTCAAAATCAAAATCAAAATCAAAATCACCTTGTTTGGCTAAGCATGTGTGGATGAATCCTTCCTCATATAGGGTAAGTGCAGGATCATCATGGAAAAAAAAAGCCCTTAAGTGGCGATGAAAATTTAGAAAAATCAGAGTTAGGCAACTTGACATAAAAATTTGAATAAGTTATCTATATTATTTCAAAAATATGTAAGAATAGAATTTGTAGCAAATTGAATGTAGTTTCTAAACTGCTAGGTTTATTTTTAAAGAAAATCTATTTGGTGAAAATTTGAAATTTCAATGTAGTAGTACTTAAATTTTAGAGGAAAAATACATGAGGTCTGCCCAATTATCCTAACCACAATAAAATGTGATAATATTTTAGGATATAAAGTGAGAGACCTATGTCTCATATGTGATGCATATTTTTTTCAGAATTTTTTTCCATGTAAAATAACGGCTCTGTGAATTTTCATTACAACTTTAAAAATATAAAACTCATATGTCCACTAAATCACTAACTCTGTAGGTAAAAAAAATTCATTAAATTATTTTTTAACTCTATAGACATGGGTTTGAGAATGTGACACATTTGGATTCCAAAAATGCATACTTCATTTAAGCTATAGATGTTTTTCTAATCATTTATCAATCGACTCTACTCGTAATTCAAATAGAAAATGAATAATAATTTTTTATTAAATTCAAAGTAAAGAAGAATTTAGATTGGTGGAAAGCTAAGAATCTCATTTAAAAACCCTTTTCATTTCATCAATTTTGGGTAAAAAAAAAGTTGTCAGCCACATACCCTACTCATACCCATCATATCGCCACTTTTTGGCCCATCATGATCCTGTACATACGTTACACTTAGTTAAATTGTCACCTTGTTGAAAAGTTTATTCTGAAATAAAATATAACATCTTGTTGTTTATAAGTTCATTATCCAAAATCAAATCAAGTTAAATCTAAACCAAAATCCAAAAGTCCTAAAAGTCTAGTATTCCTCCAAAGTTCTTAATAGTTCAAACACCCATATCATTCATCATTCATTTATCTCATCACCAACATTCAATCCTTAATATACTAGATTGTCTTTTTCTACCTAAAATTTTAGAACAATCGAAGGAGTTAGAGGTTTACCTCCCATATTCCTAAAATTTGATCCTTATTTTATGGTCCAAACAAGATCTCAACATAGGAAAAGCATGGAGAAAAACAAAGAAACATCCACTTCAAGTGACTTGAGTCAAACTGCATCTGAATTCAACCCTATAGGATCTAATAACCCCCCACTTAACCTTCCTCAACTACGAAAAAATATTTAAGAGAGAGGTTTCCAAGTGGACGATGTCACTAACAATTACCAAGGGATGTCTCAAGATGAAATCTTGGAGCTAGTCCAAAATCTTGAAACACACAAAATTCTCAACATAGTTATGAGACTCAATCCCACACAATATATGTTAGCATTAGAAAAAGAAGGGGCTAAACTCCCTTTTGATTTTGTTGTGAGCACTATTTTGGAACAACCTCTTGGGAATATTCTGTTGGTATCATTCACACCTTCCTTCGAAAATTTCATCCAACCCATCATACAACCAACATCTTCTCACACTCCAATTCAACTCATGATCACCAAGGGGAGTTCATTACTCCAAGATCTTCAAACACATCCCCTTGTAAACAACCAAAACTTGGACTCAAACACAATCTTGGGTATGCCAAACACCATCGTGCAAGACCCAAAACATCCATATGTCCCACTCATTTTCCATGACACCAACAATTCATCCACCTTTTCTGCATCACCAACATATTCTCTTGATACAAAAGTCTCTCTCCCCATGATATCACAAGGACAAGTGGGATTATTTGGACAAGGGGGAAATTTGGATGCATCATCACTTTTACAAGGGGAAACACCTCCAATCCTCCCATCATTTCCTCTTTTAACATCAACATCCACACCAAATCAAGGTTTAGGGAAACCCCCTTTACCCAACATACCAATCCAAAACTAATCTAGTCAAATAAATCCACCAATCATTAATCAAATCAACACATTGGTCATTACCAAATCCTCCAAGCATACCATTGATATCACAACACCAAGTGGAACCAATCCAATCATCTCAACCAATCATCATTCCATCTACGAAACCTCAAACTCTCCAAAACATGGTCTCCCGAGGACCGAACATATCAACCATACCATCTACCACACAATATCTTGTCATCACTCAACAAGAACCTCCCCAACCAACTTAACAAAATATTTCCACCTCATCTCACACCATTCTACCAAATCCCCCACCTCCACCACAAAATCCAAACATGGAAAATCAATATAGTATCACATTGCAAGCAACCCAACAAGCCTATCAAAAGGAACTTCAACAATTCCAAATGCACACAAGCTGCACAAACTACGCAATAAGCCACACAACAAGCACAATAGGCTACCCAAGCACAAGCCTAAGCTTTATTGCAGTAGCAACAAACTACACAAGCTGCACAATCTACACAACAAGCACAAGCTCAAGCCCAAGCTCAAGCTCAAGCAGAGGGTCAATACCAAGTGCAACAAGCCCAAGCACAAGCCTTGTTACAGCAGCAAGCTTATAAGCAAGCTTTGTAACAATACCAAGCACAACAATAAGCAACTCAGGTACAAGCCCAACAATAAGCATTGTTGGCACAACATCAGCAAGACCAACAACAAGCATTGCTAGCACAACAACAACTATAGGCATACCAACATGTGCTACATGCATAGAAAAAATTACATCAATCTCCCACACACACACAAACAATTTCCTTGAACATGAACATGAAAACCATCCCACCTATCACCCAAGCAGTTGTACCACCCCAAAACACATTCATCCTACCATCGGATCCATAAAATTATTTGTCTACACAAATTAAACTACTCACACAACAAGTGCTAGACATACAATAGGAAAGATAGCAAAATCACAAGGGAATTTGTGCCCCTATCCATTTGATAGAAGCATTGTGATGATTCCATTCCCACAAGGATTTGAGATACCAAAATTCAACAAATATTGTGGGACTAGCAATCCTAAGGATCACATTAAGGAATTCCGTGTACACTATATGGAAGTCACATATGATGATTCTTATCTAATGTGACTCTTCCCTCAGAGTTTGGCTAGTCCAACAATGGAATGGTTCTCTTGCCTTCCCCTCATAATTAAAAAGTTCCAAGAAATTATGGACTTATTCATACAAAATTACTCATTTAACATAGGAATGAACATGAGCTTGGAAGAATTGTCCAGCCGAAAACAATCCAAGGGAGAAACATTCACATCCTTCTTGCAACGATGGCGATCCAAGGGCAACAAGAGAAAATGGGCTATGCCAGAAGAACAACAAATTGATACTATCATCTCCAACCTAGAAGGGACCTTGTATATTCATTTGAAAATGCAATGCATACAACCTATGACCAATTGATTCCCAAGGAGATCAACATCAAAAGATACCTTATAGCACAAGGAGGCACACCTACATATCAGGATAATCGACCATCAACAAGTTATAATGATAAACCTCAAACATGGGAAAAGAATAAGAATGTCACTAATGATGGTGTCGTTTATGCCAAAGTTATTATTAGCACCCCAAGGTAGAATACACAAACAAAAACGTATCAACAACCACAAGTCAATACCAAAACAACACACAAGCCAACCCATCATCACAACAACCCAACAATCAAGCATTCAACAACCTAAATGCTCAAGGGGGACCACCCCCAAAGAACAAATACCCCTCTAAATGAAAATACACACCACTTGGGGAACCAATCGAATCTTTCATGCAACAATTGGTGCAAGAAAATCACATAAAAATCTCTATTTATGAAAATTATCAAGAGCCTCAGGTAAAACCACCATGGTATCATGAGAAACATTTATGTGATTTTCACAAAATAAAAGGACATACAATAGCTAGTTGCATGAGACTCAAGAATCTTATCCAAGATCTCATTGATGACAAGACCATAACCATTGAACAACCCACAAGGAGTCAAGATCTTAAAATATACATGAATTTGATGCCTAATCAGAATAAAGGAAACAAAAATGGTAAGGGAAAGTACAATAATGTGAACCATGTTTACAACCATGTTGTTGCATCCTTGGATGTGTGGGTCACAGTTGTCAATATCAAAGGATATATAGATGACTATGGAGTCACCACATGTGGCAGAAAAATTACCATTGTAGGACCATCGCAACCACCAAAGGCATCAGTCACCAATCCAAAGTCAATCCCTAATGGTTATAATTTCCTAGATCAACTGAAAAAGACCCCCACCTAGATTTCCATCATGGAGTTACTAAATTTTTTTCCTGTACATAAGGAAAACCTAGAAAAGGCACTAGCTACATCCACCATCCCAACAAATCTTGATGCAGACCAATTCCAAGCTATGATCAGACATATCACTACACCACATATCCTAACATTATCTAATTAGGATTTCCTAACCCAACCATCTCATAACCTTACACTCCACCTTGAAGTCTTAGTCCACAAAAATAAAGTCAAAAGAGTCTTGGTTGATGAAGGTACAGGTTTAAATATTTGTACTCTCAAACTAATAAAGAATATAGGATTCTCTGAAGATTTCATTGAGAAAGGTAAAGGTATCACTATTAGGGCTTATGATGATCAAGAAATGGTATCTCAAGGCACCATTCAACTCCCTATTCATGTAGCGCCAACAATCATGGAGGCTACTTGCCAAGTCCTTGACCTTGAACTCCCCTACAATATCCTCCTGGGGCACCCATGGATCCATGGGATGCAAGCTGTCGCATGCACTTTCCATTAATGTGTTAAGTTTCCTTACCAAAACCAACAAGTCACAGTCCATGGTAATCCTAGACCATTTTATTATTGCAAAAATCTAGAGGCCAAGTATTTTAAGATCCCCAAAGTCTCAAAGAATGATGAGGGACCCACATATCCTTATATAGACCAATCCAGCCTAGCCTCCACTTCTGAGAAAAAGACACCTTCCATTCCAAACATCCTAGATGTTAAGTTTATTATCCAAGATAATGGTTGTGTAGACTATAAAATGAAAAAGAGCGCCTTTGTGATAGGAGGGTTACCTCAATCTCCTAGATCCTATGGGAAGCCCCAACCAATCGACATAGCATCCCAGACCTTCAAAGTAGAACCTACCACCTTCAGAAAATGGGGAGACCTAATTAAAGAAGTGGTAGATAAAAAATATGTATCAATCTTGCTATATCAAGATAAAAGACCTATATCAGACCTCCCCATGGAGGAATGCAACAAAGGTCTTCAACTATGTGGATGAGCCTACAACAAAAATGAGAAGCTCAGGAAAAATGACAATGACCTATTAGAACCTATTATTCCTAAGAAGTGCATGAAGAATCTTAGCCTTGGATGTACCCCTATGAAGATAACCATTC
>VDFB02379711.1:222726933-222757099 GCA_007258455.2 Sequoia sempervirens
GGTTCGTTTTGGGTTCAGTCATACAAAAACATATATAAATCAGAAATATATGCATATTTGCAGTAGAAATCAAGTTTAGAATACGCCACCATATTAATAGTCAAATAACATAGCAAAAATACACCACCACTTTCATAGTCAAATATTAAAATATTAGCGATACTCGAATGTCATGATATAAAATTATAAACTAAAGTTCAAACATAAAAGTGTCAAGTGTTTACAATCAGCCATTATTATCTATTGATCAATCAAAAGTGTTCATTTTCTCAGGAAGGAAAACAAGAAAACAAGTTGTTACATAATTATTTTCATGGATTGCGGAGTGTTTCAAAACCTTTTTCTTTGCATCGAAGAATCTCAATGGATTTTTGGGTGTCCTTTCCTTGGAATGGAACTATCCTGAGCCATGAATGATTGACTAGGAACTGTGAGAAATAAATAAGATAAATCACATGCAACTTGTTGTAGTTTCTTTCCTTGGGAAAAAGGGTAAAGTTTGCTTTTTAGGGAGAATCTCCTTTAGAGTTTGAACGCATTGATAATTTTCAAGATAGACTTAGCCAAATATGTCATCTAGGTTTGAAGCTTTTAGGTAAAATAATTGCTTCTTAAAATGTTGTTCAAAATTCAAGATGCAGGCTCTCCTCATCTCATGACTATCATTGCTTCAAATTAAGAATTTTCAATCCTTTATGGTCTAGACAAGAGAAGTATGGAGTAGTGTTCCAATGCTAAAGTCTTATTGTGAATCTATTTGCTATGAGTGGTTCAAAAATGAGGAATCTGTCTTCTACACCAAATGAGAAATATTTACAATATGTGCTAGGAAGGAATAAGTCCATAAGATCGAGTATGCAAGAACTGAGAATTGCAAAATTGGCTTACATTTGACTTCCAAACACATAAATTTTCACACTTTTCGATGTTCACACATAAGTCAAAAAATATATGTGTGTAAGTTGTAAAGTATACACTTGAATACACGTAACTCATATCTATTGAACCATGAATTTATAATTTGCAAATATGGACACCATCGATAAAAATATTTGTATTAAGCAAATAGCCATGTACGCATACATCAATAAATGTCGATATAAGTTAAAAATATAGTTACAAAATAGTCATATATGCTTACGAGAATGCCATATAGGCATACAATGTCAAATATATCCAACACAAAATATGTACAAAATTGCCATGTAAGCATACAACAAAGGGCTCTGTGCATTCAAAATTAATTTCTCTCCATGCTCTGGTTCAAATACAATTTTTCCTTTGCTAGTAACCATAGGTATGTAATAAGTCACACCATTTTTACTGTGTGTTTCGAGGAGTGCTCCCTGCCACCCTCCTATTGTTTAGCTCGCGGAAGTTTCAACCGGCGCTAATAAGAAGTAAAGACATTAATATATAGAAATTACATTATAAAAAAAATTCAATATATTTTAACAAAAATAATCACCTACGTTCATCTCACTCCATCACTTCCTCGATGAAATATTTAAAAATAATCGATGTTCGGGGCGGTTTCAAGCCCTATATAAACCATCCAAATAGGGAATTAAACCACGAATCAATAATGGTTTTGATTTTTCATTAGAACTAGTTCATCTTATAACATAATGTAAATTGAATTTAATTTGTTCTACACCTCCTATTAGAGTTTCATCGAGGATTGTATAGCAGAGGAAACACCAATATCCATTGCCCCAATAATGTTTGGCGGTGTTTTTGTCACCAACATCTGAAAATAAAACAACAAATTATTCAATCACAAAAAAGTTACAATAGTGATCCATGTGATGACTTATAATGTATGAGATCTAATGAACAAAATTTTGAGTACAAGTATTAAATAGATATATTTCTAATTATTAGTTATTGAATTTGAAGTAATGCTTTGATTTTAAATGATTTGTGTAATGCAATGTAAGGTCAACAATATGAATATAAACTACACAAATATATTAAACTTAGAATTCATTACTTAAGTTCTCTTTAAATTCTATATTACCTCTATGAACGTTTGATCAAATATACTGGCACTAGAGGTGTTTCCTTGAAACCTCCAATAGTACCCTGTTCAACATCCAAAATCACATATTAAAATACCATTTGTAAAACAATGCTATTAACACATGCAATAAATTTATAATTTTTTACTAACTTTACATACCCCACCGATAGGTGTACTGCAAAAATAAGTAGGTGGATGACTAGTGTATCCAGTCTCTACACTATGACCCTACAATTTTATTAAAATAATAAAACTAAATTAGTTAATCTTGCATTTCACAATCAAAATTTAATAAATTAAATTCAATGAACATGCTGAATTTTACCTAAGTGTCAATGCCATATGCATCATGCAAAATGTCAGCCATCCTCTCCATCCCCATAGATGCATATGGATCAGGTTGCGTAGTAGCATATGGATCCTGCGTAGCACCCTCTTGAGTGCTGATAGGGTCATAGGAACAAGTCGGACCACAAGATTGACACACATGGGTTTGAAGGCCACCACTTGAAGACTCCCTTGGATGGCATTGTACAATAGGGTTAGTGTGATGGATGACACTCCGGGTCAAATTTGTGATCATTTGCAATGTCTCTATGTCGCAAGACTTCCTCTCGTAATGCGTCATCTACTCCCACAGGGTTTAGGAAAGGCCCCCTGCTGCAGTCCCGCCTGCGCACTAGGCCTATCCTAGGACCCCCACCTCTCCCCGAACTCACTCATATCAAAATAATTTGGGATTTGGTTCAATACAAACTCACTGTATAGCTTCCCAAGAAAATATTGGGGACATCACATTATTGCAATGGTGGGCAATCAAAGACCATATACCATCTTTCATAAAAATGGTTCTTAATCTCTTGGTGGTGGCACCAATGAATAGGAAACCTCTTTGCATTGAGGGTCAGATTTTTATTTGTTTTAGGGTCAGTGAATAGAGAGCACAAATTACCTTTAGTAATTTTTAAATCTTTTGCTTGTTTATATGATAATTTGTTTGTATAATATGCCCTAGCTGTCTACCTCCTATCTTTCCATCCAAATATTTGTTGGGTGATTTCATCTAGATTTTTTAACATGTCTTTCAATGAATTTGCTAGAAGCATTCTTTCTGTGGTTGAAGCATTTGGATCACTCAACCTACTGATAAGATCCTCAAGTTGTTTTCTATTGTTCTCAATTTCACTCCTCAAATTTTCTTAAGTTCCAGGAGGGAATTGAGAGAATGGTGGGGGAGGTTGATTTTGTTGAGGATTTTCGGATTTCGTACAAATTAAAAAAAACAATCAAATCTAACCTAAAACAAACAAAATCAATTTCAAACTAACAAATTCAAAAAAAATAGTAAACAATACTTACCTTCGTGGCGCCATATTTGAAGAAAAAATCCAATTGTTCTTGATGAAATTTGCACAAGTCCTTCCTCCTAGAACGTGAGTGCGAAATGAAGGTTTTTGGCCGTGGGCAGAGCTGAGAAACATTGAAAAGCAAATGATACACATTTCACCTTTTTTTTTCCTTTTAAAAGTACATAATGCGCTAGCGTTATAACGTGCTCATGTTATAACGTGAGCATGTTATGTGTTTTCCCATTTTTTTCCCATTTGGCCACAAACGTGCGACCAACTTCATGCACCCACCCACATACAAGATTTTATATTTTTCAAAAGTTGTAATAAAAATTTCATAATTAATTATTTACTTGGAAAAAAATTACAAAAAAATATGCATCACATCCAGAAATGAGTGGTCTACTTATATCTAAAACATTATAAAAAAATATTATCATTTTATTGTAGTTAGGGTGGTCAGACAGACACCCACTTCTTATTTTTTCCTTGAAATTTAAGTACTATTGCATTGAAATTTCAAATTTTCACCAAATAGATTTTTATTTTTTTTAAAAACCTAGTAGTTTAGAAACTACATTCAATTTGCTATAGATTCTATTCTTACATATTTTTCAAATAATATAGATAACTTATTCAAATTTTTATGTCAAGTTTCCTAACTCTGATTTTTCTGGATTTTTTGCCAGTTAAGGGCATGTTTTTTCCATGATGATCCTGCACATACCCAGTACACTTAAGCAGCCAATTTCAGTAAATAGAACATTATAGAATCATGTCACATGTCTTATAAATTTTTAAAAATATATATATAAAGTAACATTTAAATAGGAAGGTATCAATCCTTAAAGGTTTCATAATTAGCTTTAGAAAATGACAATAAAATACTATAATATCCCAATAAAAATGAGCTTGTACTCTAAGTTAAGCCTTCTAGAAATCTCATACAAGCATTAATTAATTTATATCACACAATAAAATAATAGTATTGAAAAAATAACTCTATCTTGTTGCAAGTATGATTAGTTAGTGTTGGCATTGATGTCAAAATATCTATGATGTTTCATTGATGATTTTGTGGTGATGGTTTGATTAGTTCCATTATGTTGTCATTAGTGAGTATTACTAGTGTCAACCTCTAGTGTTGATTTGATAAGCATGTGTATGGGTGAGTTGTTATGATGTAGTTGGTTTGGTTATGATGAGAACGTTTCACAAATGGTGAAATTGTGTTTGTGGTGCTTGGTTTCTAAGTGCTTTTGAGAAGATTTGAATAAAAGAGGAAACAATGTGGTTAAGAGGTGTTTTAACATACAAAGTGGTGTTCTGGTTTTGCTTTTCATTCTCTCTATGTTGAAGATCTTATTGTGTGGTTTGGATATGTTGATCTAAGGAGTTTAGTGGTGTTATATCTAGAGTTTCTTATTCAATATCATTGTGTAGTGAAAGTTGTGTTTACCATTGTGTAAACTTTGTATTCTAGTGATGTTTGAGAGAAATTATTTTTCTCTGCATTTCTCCATAGTTTGGTTTCTAGTCTTGTGGTTCTAGAAACATAATTATAATGTGCATATCTACCTTTAGTTGAATTTGTTCGTGGTTTGGTACTCTGCAAGTTGATTTATTGAGTTGAAATGTGTGGAAGATTATCTAAGTGTACTGGGTGTGTACATTATTTAGGTGAAAGTTGTTTCCAAGAAATTTGTTATATTTCATGGTGTTTGTGGAATATTCTAGATTGTGTTCAAGTGATATTTATTTTTGGCGAGTCACTTTTGGATAAAAGGAAGTGTGTAATTAAATATTTTATGGTGTTTACATGGATTCGACTGATCTTGGGTGTTTACACTAATTGTAGATTTGCTTCGATGTTTGTGGAAGTGTGGCATGACATATATGAGTGGATTTAGGTCTAAGTTAAGGTGTGATGTGGTTCACCTTCCTTCCTTTCCACCATGGGAATGTTTTGGTACTAATCTAATTTGAGTTTACATGGTTGAGGTGTATAGTTGACCTTGGAGACTACTTTCAAGGTTGACGAAGGTATAAATAAGTTTTTTTTTTTAATGGAGGATTTGTGAGTAGTGCGTGTGATGAGAATTGCTAAGTTATGGAGTACAAATTTATGAAGTGCAGTGTGAGATTTAATGAGTTAGACTACTAGAAGTAGTGAGATTAGAAGGTGTCTACAATCTTCAAAAAATATATGAATGTGTTGGTGATTTTGTGGTGGAATTTTTTGTTACATTTAGATGGTTTTATCATTGTAACAATTTTTTTTCTTCTATTCTATGATTTGACAGTGAACCCTTCTTTCTTTATATTGTGAGCCCTTCGACTATGAGACTATTGTATTTTCTATTGCAAATAATTTATATTGTGAGATACTCATTGTTTCTTGTCCCTTCTTTTGTTTTCCACATAAATGTAGTGTTATGTTGTGTATGGAATTGATTTTCTTAGTTTATGTTATTTTATTTTATGCTAAATTTTATTAAATCTGATGCATGAATATAAATGTTAATGAGGGTTTTAATGTTTTAATTTACAATTAATTCACCCACCTCTTTGTTGTGTTGTGCATTCAACATATCTTTGAGGTGATGGGTCAAATTTTACATAGCTAGTTTACACAAAGTATTATAATCTTTAACTATTAACATATCCTTTACAATTCTCTAGACTTTAAATCTTAATTCCTTAAGAAAAAATTAATAACAAGCCTCTCGATCATTAAAAAATAATTTGATTATTGTCAACTATCACAAAACAATCCTTAATGCTTCTTACTACACATATTTGATGGAGTCCTTAAGAAAATATACCCCTTTCTCATATAAACATAGTGGGTAAATAAATATCACAAAGTTAATTACAATAGTCAAATATAATTGTAGTTATATTCATGAATTTAGAGATAATATTCATTCATCCAAATATTCTAACAAAATTTATTCGTTTATCCATATAATTTAGGAACTTGTGTTACCAATTCAATATTACAGTGTAGAGTACTTTTCTTGGATTCCAACCCAAGTATCATGCCTACTTTTCCTCCTATACACCATTACAGTGATTTGTTCAACTTCATAAGGATGTTATAGAGGTGTATGGCCTTTTAGAGGTATTCAACCCATTTGATTGGTATAGCAATTATAGAATCTATACAACTTTGTAGCTAATTTCTAGAGCCAATCCAAGAGAACCATGGAATCCCCCATGTAGCCAATCTAGGAAAATTATGGCATCCACCCATTAGCTAATCTAAGAAAATTATGACATCCATCCATTAGCCAATATAAAGTTCTCAATATCACTAGATTGACCAATTGACATATTCACATGAATGCATACACATAGAAATGCACGTCTTTAAAAATTTGAGTCACAAATACATTCAACACAATTTTGGGGGCTACAACCACTCTAGTAGTCCCTAACACATATTAACAAGGAAATACCTTGATCACAATGTAACACTTTTCTATACCAAATCATCACTATCCAACTTTAAACTAACATATAAATCATCAAGTAAGAACACCTTAATAATCAAGGAAACACCTCACTATGGAAAGACATGCTATTCAACTTGTAATAGAGATATAAAGTATCCCATCTCTATTACCTAGGATGACTTGATTAACCAAAATGACCAATATGTTACTTTATGCATGAATGACCATGTAGCTATTGTATTTGTAAATTGGTGACTATAAAACTCCATTGAAGCCTAAATGATGATCAATAATTTAGTCCACAATTTTTTCCTTATGGCTAGATCAAATTTATATTGTGCTAAAATAGATCAAACTCATACATGATGATCTCAACATAGACACTAATCCCATGAATTCACAAACATAGAATGACATATTCAGACAACAACCACATTGAGAACTCTAGATTGAACATATATCGTCACAATTTAATAACATCACTGATCACACACACATAATCCACATCCCCAATATATTACTTCACCAAATTTAACCTAAGCATATACCTCTTCTAAGCCTTCTTCAACTCTCCTAATCTCATATACTCTTAGATAGTTTTTATGATGAATTGTAATCTCATATACTCTTTCCTAATTTGTGCGATGAATTGTAATTACAGTTAAGGTATAAAAATTACTCCAAAGTTTTAATATGTAGGTTCTATGAATATATAGCAATGCTTTGAACATGTCTACTAGAACAATTTCAATTCTTCCATTTGGTACAAGTGTGGAGGATGTTGGAAAAGGTTGTAGAGTTTTGATTTACACCATCCAATCGCATTTGGTTGAAAGTTTATAAAGAATTTTCAACCAATTTTTTTTTTAATCTCCTAGAACCAAGGCATTCCATGAGCAAAAAATTCTTTGAGGAATTTTTTCAAATGGTTCTCACACCTTATCTATTCTTTAACATTTTTACATACATGTCTACCAGGGCAGTTGCAACTATAAAATCTAAAAAAATTCCTCTATCCATTATCCTATGATGAATGTCCATGCCATGCTCCAAAGATCCCATTTTTGCAAAGGTGGGAGGAATACTAGAAAAGGTTGTGAAGTTTGGCTTTACAAATATTAATTGCATTTAGTTGAAAGTTTCTAATTCCTTTTCAAAACACACATTTTGTGCATATCTTGCAATCATAGCATTCCATGAGACCACATTTCTTTGAGGCATCCAGTCAAATAGTTTTCATGCCCTGTCTAGGCTTCCACATTTTGGATACATGTCTACTAGAGTATTTCCTACTATAATATCTGATAATAATCCTACATCCATTATGGTTTAATGTATTTCCACACCCTTTTCCAAAGCTCCCACTTTGGAATAGGTCAGGAGTACACTAGAAAAAATAAATTAAAGTGATTTTAACCACTATAGAATGAAAGAGGATGTTAAAATCCTCAAATTTTCTAGCATGGGCTGTAAATTTGGTGTTATGGTAATTTAGATAGCCCACGACTTGCTCAGAACACATCCTAGAAGTGGTTATGCTCTAGTAGCCATAATGGTGAACAATACTCTCAATAGTTTTTTATGGAAAGAACATCACTCTTAATAGCTATTAGGACACTTTCCAACTCTAGTGAAGGAAATGTTGTTAAAAAAAATTGCACCCTTTTGAACATGAGGTTCAAAATTCCAATAAAACAATGGAAGCAACTTCAAGGTGTTTGACCTTTCAGCATATGAGGTTGAATATCTAGAGAAGTCTGACTTCCTCTTTCAATCCAAGTGAAATTTTTTGGTCCAACCCAACAAATGAAAACCTACCACTATCCTTATCTAACATATCACAGGGGAAAAGGGGGAGAAGGAATGCATGAAAGGGAAATGGGAGGTGGTACACCAATATGGAAATTTCTTTCTTCCTGAATAAGATTTCTCATTAAATTGAAGAAGAGGATAAAAAAGAGACACACATAGTTTTGTTTTTGGTGATTCTAAGAGGAAAACATGGAGGTTAGGGTTTGAAAAGGTGTTGGAAGGAAAGAATATTCTCAAAATATCAATTGTAAATAAAATAACTCATCATATAAGCATGAAAAAATATAATAACACTCAAACATGAAGGTAATGAAAGACTAGTCATACATAAAAGATGAGAGAACCAACAAAAATGATCACCTTCATTAATGTAAAGGAATATAGCCAATCTTTATAATCGCAGAGATGCAAAATGCAGGTTTTCTAAAGAAAAACCCTAGAGGAGCCAGAGGAAGAACCATTAAAATGAATATATTTCTTACCTTTATAGTTCAAGCATAACTTAGAACCACAAATTGAACCCTAACACTCACTAGGGTTAACAATGAAGTGTGTGCATCGAAGAAATAATCCCTCCCATGAAAATTGTGATTAGGGCATGGATCTGTTAGGAAAGTCAACAAAAAATAATAAATTAGTATGGGCACCCATAACATCCACTTGTAGAAGTCATGGGAGCAATAAATGTAATCCTTGAAGCCATAGAATTGAAATAGACCACTCAGAAAGTGATTCACGCATTAATGGCACTATCTATAAAAAAAATCAAATATGTTGAAAGGTCAAGGCATTGGGCCTAAAAGAAAACATCTTTCTATGCATTAAATGGTTTGGAGCTATGAAAAATAGCAGCTTCGTTGGGGATAGAGCCTCAATACTGCTTCATACTTTATGTACATCTTGGAATTAGATCATTGGGAATTGGGCTTCGAGCATAACGCTTACCACATACCAAAAGAAAAGAAGAGAGGGGGATGAAGGAGGAAATCACAATGTCTAGAAGGATAACCATTTTTTGGATTTGGAGGTTAGGAATGAGTCTTATACATTATTATAGACATGAAAAGGGTAAAAGGGAAGAACAAAGGCCAAAGTTTGAAAGGAGCCATTGGTGGTCAGAGAGAAGAGTTACCTCTTTTTGAAGAAAGCTAAGAGGTAAAGGAGAAGGCCAAAGCCCAAAGTCTAAAGGTATCCATTAGGGATCAAAGGTTTGAGCTACCTCTTACTAAGGAAAGATAAGAGGTAAAGGGAAAGGTCAATGTTTGAATTCCAAAAGCTCAACACTTAGACAAATTTTTGAAAGGAGTGAAGGTGAGAAGGAAGAAAGGTCACGAAAGATAAAAGTTTGATTCCTGAAAGTCAAAGATGAGATTTTGGGGATCAAGGATCGGTAGGAAGAAATACTTCCTGAGATGAAGAAATTGAAATTGATAAGAGGGAATCCCCACCCTCGATGTTTGAAAAATAAGGACTTTAAAAAATATTGAAAAGTCTCTTCGAGACTTCAGTGGTTAGGGGTAAGACTTTAAGATTACTAAAGGAAGTGATATAGGTTAAAGGGTAAGGCTGATAGTAAAAACCCAAAACAATTAGAAGGAAAGGAAATGAAAAGGAGTGGAAGCAATGAAGAAGGCATGCTAGTATGAAGGGAAGTGAAAACCCGAAAGCCCAAAACACCAAGACTTAGCCAATTTTAGAACCCTTCAAGGAGAATTAATGCAAGATGGCCCATGTAGGATCTCTCAGATCAGTTATCAATGATGGGTTGTCAAAGGG
The DNA here is from genome assembly GCA_007258455.2 of Sequoia sempervirens. NCBI lineage: Eukaryota > Viridiplantae > Streptophyta > Pinopsida > Cupressales > Cupressaceae > Sequoia > Sequoia sempervirens. The sequence continues at coordinate 222,737,352 of VDFB02379711.1, forward strand.
TGGCATGAAATGTCAATATTTATGATGATTTTTGTGGGATGATTTCGTACTAATCATGGAATCTAGGGGATTTATCAATCCATTGGGCACAAAGTCATGAGGGTAAAACTTCATAGTTGGACCTCCCAAGGGGCAAAGAGAAACATATGCAAGCTACACTTAGAGAAAAGGATAAAACTAGGAACATGCATTCCCTTAAGGAGAATGCAAGGTGTGTAAAAGCACTTCATGGAAAGAAAAACAAATACAATATGTACATAAAAATAAAATGAAGCAAAAAATGGAAATTGGCCTCTATCAAAGATGAACCTTTTGAAGGAGATGATCTCCCTCAAATGATAGCTGCAGACCTCATCCACTTCCAACCACCGAAAATTACTACCAACATGGATGGAATTGCACAAGATGCCTACAAGATGAAGGATAAATTCACTATAAAATTTTCCATTATAGGGGAACAATATGGTGCAAGTTTCAAAGTCTTCTAACACTAGTGCATTAGGTGAACATGCAATAGCAAGGGTTAAAATTTCTGAAGATAGGTCAGTAAACAGGAGAAAACCTTCAGTAGAGGGAAGATAATTCACCTCACAAAAGGATAGGCCATTACTATTACCACTAACCTCCTCAATGCATGAACTGAAACAAAAAGGGAAATTTTATAGCTCACATGGTGAGGTAAAATATGCCAAACCTAGTTTTTGATCTACACAAGGAATCTCTTCTTCATGCACATCAAATGAAAATATTTGAAGCTCATGCATACTTTCAAATTGAGCAATAGGAGCATCACTCTCCTAGAAGATGTGTGGTTTCCTAATAATTATTGAAATTATTGTATTGACACACACTTCCTCAACACAAAACCTCATATTTTTGAGACACTTCAAATGAATAACTGAATTCTTTAGATTTACTTTCTATGTTCATTTATTCTTGGTATCAAGATGCAACAAAATTGGACTCTTGGCATGTAATGGATGCTGCATCCCCTGTTTTTTCCTCACTTTTATGCTACTACCCTCTTTGCTCCTCTTTCAAGGCTTAAGGATTGAAATAGAAGATTAAACAAAAAGCTTCTAAATAAATCCAAAAGAGGTTCTCCACCTCAAAACTATAGACCTCATTAGATAATTCAGTTTCCTCCACTATAATAGGGGCTAAACACATTTGTTTTTGCTGCTCCAAAACCATGGAGTTTTCTTCATCCATCAAGCTAGAACCAAGCTGCTCAAAGGATTTTGCTAATGTAGGTATCTATGATCTATCCTCATCTTTAATAAGACAAGGGAGGACATAAAATGAGAGGATTGAGTCCTCTATTGTATCAATTTTCTTTACCTCTTTAATGTCTTGCTACTACAATTGATTATCTTCAATTGTTTCTTGTAGCAGATCAAGACACTCATTGTATAGAGTACAAGAATGCTCCTCAAGAACAACCTCTTCACTCCTAGCTTTAAAATGCTCCTCCCTCTTTTATTCTGACCAACTATCCCACCAAACCATAGGTCCACCCTTAAAAAGTGAAATTGTATCAAGGCAAGAAAAATAGTGAGAAAGGCATTGAATTTTTTTTTGAAGCTCTAGAAGGGGTTGCTCAATAGGAGTAAAAAAATGAGTCTCCTCAAGGATTGGTTCTTGTGAGGAATGGAGGCTCTTAAAAATTGGGATTTCCAGCATGGGAGATATGATTTTTGGCACATGAGGTTCAATAATGGTTTCAAGAGGTCAATTAGGGTTCTTGAAACTAAATTTTTTGTGCTTGCATACCTCTTGCAGAATATGTTGCTCTAAAACAACTAGAGGGATAATAGAAGTTTCAAGAGATTTTCTAGGGTTCTTGAAGCTTAAAAATTTATTTCATTGTACCTACTCCTTAGTAGGCTATTTTAAAACTGATGTAGGTGTTTTTCTAAAACTAGGCACACAAGGGGCTGCCTAAGTCTTGGGAATTTATGCTAGAGCAAGAGTAAGTCTGAGTCACTCTTTCCTAGAATCAACATCCTTTGTTGTATACTCCTCTTGTTGCCTTCTTTTAGCCTCTAATTGTTTCTCATACCTCCATTGAGATTCTATATTTTACTACTAAGGATAGTGAGATTGATGGAAAAAAATATCCTACTATGGGAAATAACCTTGCTGGATAGGTGTGATCAGCTCACTCTTATTGAAATAGCATCTAGCTTCCTATTAAAATATAGCAATATACTTGTAATTTTACTTGCACCCATATTACTAAAATTTGGGGCTAGCATGGAGAGAAACAAGGATAATTTTCAAAATGGTGGGTATCTTGGGGTTATTGATAGGAATTTTTGGGTGTCCAAGAAGACTGAATAGGGTGGGGTAGGTGGTTAGCATTTTTAAAGAGATTGAAAACCCATAACATAAGGGTTTTGTGAAGTTAATGGGGGGGCATAACTAGCCTAATATGGTTGATGGGGAGGTGCAAAGTTGGATTTTTTGTGAAATGGGGAGTATACAAGTGGTTTCCATTAAAAATTGACATATTTAAGCATGAATCATATAGGAAACACTTTGAAAATTTGAGAGGAAAGAAAAGGAGTACCCAACCAAAGATTTTGTTAACATACCAAAAAAGTCACCCAAATTGAATGGCAGAGTTGTTAGGTGCTTCTAGAACCACCTCTAAAGGCTGAAATGTTGAAGAAGGCACCACTTCCTCAATGACATGAAGTGAAACTAGCACTTCTTTCACTAGTAGATATGAATGGAATCACCACAGTGTTAGAAGATATGCTTCAAAAGGAAAGATGCCTTGAAGGAAACACCAAATTCTTCAACAGAGAGAAAGTGGTTCCACCAGGCCTGCCAAAAACTATTGTCACATGAAATTACACCCTGCTAAATGCATGGTTCAACATCTCAATGATAGGTGATCCCACAATAATGGGTTACACTTTTTGGCCAAACTTGGAATTGAGATGAACATTTTTCACTAGATCTTAACTTTCTCAAACCTATAGCAGCTAAACCATTAAGAATTTGAAGATGAAACAAATAGTGATTTGTGAGATTGTGTGTGTAGATTCCAATTATATATTTTTTAAAAAATTAAAAATAAATTGTCAATCCTTTTATGTAATTTTTAATAACTTATTTTTTCTACTAAACAATATTTTTAAAAAGTGATGTTTACTACGGACCACATGACTTTGTTTATTGAAATCATACAATTATAAATTTTAAAATATAGATTTGTCACACCAATATCAAGTGCATGGATATTTTTTCATAATTTTTTTGCATTTTTTTTAATTATTTTTCCAAGTTAGAGTAATTATAATTTGGACAAAGGTGTATTTCAGACCACGTAACTTTTTTTGTATGCATTTGAATTAACATAATTTTTTTGTTGGAATAAGGACATAAATACCTAGTTCACATGTAATTTTTAGAAAAAAAATTCTGTATTTTCCTATTTTTTCAGATATGTGAAATAAAGACCTTAATTTTCATTGAAAAATCTGCATTCACAAGAAATAAAAAATAAATATAATAATCAAATTAGATATATTTAAAATTATACTTTATGGGAAGCTTATAATAAGGGATACATACTTAAACAAACACAAAGTTTAAGTGAAACCATTTGATCCCCCAAAAGGTAAATCAAAAGTGGTATTTTATCAGCATTTTGATAAGTGTAGAGAAGACTCCATTATAGGTGTGGTTTAAAACTAACGGGGTTCTATCTACAGGAGTTTGATCTAAAGGGATTTGATCAAACCATTTTTAATAAAAATATTTTAAATGGAACCTTTAAAGGCTTAAATCATTATGTTTTCCAAAAATATGTGATTTAAGGAAAAAACCAGGATGTCCAAAAATGTGTAACACATAATTGAGGCAACACCCTAACACAATGGAAACAACCTCAAGGTGTGGGACCTTTACACATGTGAGGTTGAATCTCTAGAGAAGTTTTAATTCATCTTTCAATCCAAGTGCAATGTGTTGGTCCAACCCAACACATGAAAACCTACCACTATCCTACTCTAATAGCTCAAAGTGGAAAATGGGGAGAAAGAATCTATGAAAGGGAAATGAGAGGTGGTGCACCAAGATGGAAAGTTGTTTCTTCCTGGCTACGATTTCTCAGTACATAAAATAAGAGGATCAAAATACTCACATAATTTTCTATTTCGTGATTTTTAGAGGAAAACATGGAGGTTAGGGTTTGAAAATGTGTTGGAAAGAAAGAAGATTCTCAAAATAATAACTATAAAAAAATAACTCAGCATATAAGCATGAAAAAATATAACAATACTCATGAATGAAGGTAATGAATGATTACTAAAACATAAAAGAGGGGAGAAATACCAAAAATGATTAACTTCATTAATGTAAAGGCATATAGCCAATCTTTAGAATCGTAGAGATGCAAAATGCAAGTCTACCAAAGGAAAACCTTAAAGGAGCTAGAGGAAGAACCTTGGAAATGAATACATTTATTTCCTTTATAGATCAATCATAACATAGAACCACAAAGTGAATCCTAACCCTAACCAAGGTTAACAATGTACGTGCATTAAAGAAATAATCCATCTCATGAAAACCAAGATTAGGGAATGTATCCATTAGGAAAATAAAAAATAAAAAATGAGCATGGGCACCCATAAAATCCACTTATAGAAGTCATGGGAGTAATAAAAGTAATACTTGAAGCCCTAGAATCAAAATAGGCTACTCAGAAAGTGATTTGAGCATTAATGGAATTTCCTAGAAAATACATCAAATTTGCTAAAAGGTTGGGGAATTGGGCCCAAAATAAAACCTTTACTATGTATTAAATGGTTTAGATTCATGAAAAATATCACATTTGTCAAGGATCAAGATTTAGGCTTGTTTTATACTTTATGCACATCTTAGCATCAGACCATCAAGGATTGTTCTTTAGGTGTAACTCTTATTGCATAAGAAAAGAAAAGAAGAGAGGAGGACGAAGGAGTGAATTGTGAAGTTTGGAAGGATAGCCCTTTTTAGGCTTCAAAGGTCAGGAAGGAGGTTTATGCCTTATCACAAAGATGAAAGGGGTAAAAGGGATGACCCAAGGCTAAAGTCTAAAAGGATCCATCAGGGGTTAGAGAGAGGAGTTACCACTTGCCAAAGAAAGGTAAGAGGTAAAGGAGAAGGCCAAAGCCCAAAGTCTAAAGGTAGCCATCAGGGATTGAAGGTTTGAGCTACTTACTAAGTAAAGATAAGAGGTAAAGGGGAATCCTGATGTATAAGGTACAAAAACTCAAAACTTAGCCAAATTTTTTAAGGAAGGAGTGAAGGTGAGAAGGAAGAAAGGAGGTGAATCGTAGATTTTTGGGTTCCTAAGACTTCTCTTGCTCTTCTAGGCTTTTTCACCTAAACAAACATAGATAGGGCCCAAAAATGCTAAGGGTTCATTCAAATTATGTTATGTAGGATGTTGTCTAAACTAGATGAAGTAAACCAAATGCAATTAAGTGATTTAATGAATGATTATGAATGAAAAACCAAGATTTAAACTATGTTTGAAAACACACTGTGATATGCAAACAATGAACTAAACGATGAAATAATGTTGAACATAAAGAAATGAGATGAAACAAAGTGCACCAAGGAAATGTTTGAAGAAGATGGAATGTTGTAGATGCTGAATAGAATTACTAAAATTTCATTATGGGACTCATTTGCCTAGGGTGGTGAATTAGTCCTCCTATTGGTGAAAAAAGTGTCAGAAATTGGTTTTTGATTTGCGGGATCCAAAATATGGAAAAATTCAGATTGTTAGTCCTAAGGTGGGACTCATTCACCACTAGTGGTGAATTAGTCCTCTCTCAAGATTATTAAAAATCAAGAGACAACTCTGCAACACCGGATTTGGAAATCTCTGATTGTCAGGTTGCCAATGTCAATTCTACAGGAAACGGACATAAAACCTTCTCCAAGCTTGAAATATGAATGAGTTGACTTGAAGCATGTAGTTGACTTGTTTACCAATCTTCAACACCAAAAATATTGTTAAATATGCATACCTAGGTCAAACCCTTGATGATGCAAGTCTAAAGCAATGTCAGTGGATTATCCAAAGTGCTTAATGCTTGAATTGATGTTGCAAGGTGCTTGAATACTTAGATGAATAAGTGGATGAGCGAACTTGATGAATGGATGTTGAATTGAGGTGAAAATCACTTATTTATACAATCTTGTGCCTTAGTTACCCATTCATACCTCATCATAAGGCAACATCAAGTGTTTTTCAATTAAAACTTGAAAGGAATTTTTAAAAATTTTGAATTTGGAGCGAAGGGGGACTCATTCGCCACCCATGGCGAATGGGTCCCACCTAGGACTTGAAAATGTGTGTTAGGAATTAAGTTGTATTTAATTTTTTTTATCGGGCTTACATTCAAAAATATACTTAATTAAGACATATTAGGGCATAAAGGGATCAAATAAAACATAAGAAAGGGATAAATAGTGAAGTTATGCCTAGAAACGCATGAAATCTTGTTACAAGACTTTACAACACGTCAAAATAGGACTTGATTAGTAATGAAAAGGTGATTTTTAGGTGAATTGTAATAAATAGATTCTAGAAGAATGTAGAAATGTCCTACAACATTTCACAATACCTTCACAAGATGTCATTATTTGAATTTTAGTACCTAAATATGCATGTTCAAGCCATGTTACAACATAAAATCATAGAAAATAGATCAAACACCATTAAACAAGAGCTAAAAGTCCATGAAAATGACAAGGGGCCATTTTTCTATGGCACATTTAGCCTCCACTTTAGTGGGAGGATGAACTTGCTTCAAACTCACACTAAAGTAGCCATGAACATCGAGAAGAGGGTTCAAATGCACTTACATTAGCAAGATGGAATACAATGATCAAGAGGGTTGATCAAGCCCCTAGGATGAAGATCCCATGGAAAACTAAGCATAATAACAAAGGAGCACACAAGTGTTGAAAAGAATCAGATGAAGCTTCGATCGTCATTCCAACTAGTTGTGGATTAGATCTAGGCTAACTGTTTGAAAAATAGAATGTGTACTCACTTTGGGGCGACAAAACACATAATGGTCCATCAGGTGAAAAGGAAAAATGTACTCACTTTGGGACCATAGTACTTTTGGTTGTCTCCGGGGTGAGAAATCCCAAAAAGGCAAGATACATACGCTAGTTGGTATGCACTCACAAACAAAAAATTGGATATGGGGAAAAGTCATGCCACTAGGTGGGCTTCCTGCTCAACCATATTAAAGATATGCCTCCTGATAACTTTAACAAGGTGCCACAAGGAAAAATTTCATTAACAAAAAGAAGGGTACCATAGTCATGCAAGTTGCGTTATGCAAGGTGGAAAAAGGAAAAAATGTGAAAATGTAAAATGTTAAGTATAAAATGTGAAAGATGTTCAAAGGAGTCTTGTTTAGTTCATGAAAGGTCAGTCACTTAGGGAAGATTGTGTCTAATGTCTCCAAGAGAGGACCAATCAAAGAATAGTATATTCACAACTTAGGGGATGTAGTGTGTCACATCAGGCCACCAAGAGGAATGTAATATGCTAAGATAGATCACAATTATGAAGGACATCACACCCACTGTCATCCTCAAAGTGAAAATCACATCACATAAACAAGGCTACACTAGGAACCAAGAATGCACATGAATTAATGGTAATGTATGCCCCCCACTATAAGGGAATTGTGACACATCGTTTTGTGAGCAATTACTTTAAATTAGCGAAGGAGAAAAAAAAAGACATGAGAGCCTACTTGGAAAGCCCTATGCCAAGTCATATGTTTCAAAGTTAGGCTATGTCATGTCATCGAAAATGAAAAACAAAGAAAGGGAGTTTTCCCCCAAAAAAGAGAACACCAAACACATAAGGGATCTATTGATTTGGGGTCAGTATGTTTGTTGTTGAAATGTGTTTATGAAAGAGCCCAAAACTATCATCATTCCCCAAAGCACATAGAATTGGAAGAATGCCACAAAGAGAGTAAAAAAAAAGAAAAGGAAAGTTTGTTTTGAGTCAACATGGAAGAGACATTGCGGTCTTGATGCCTTGCATCATCCCCAAAAGGAAAACACAAGTGAAACAAAAGAAAACAAAAAGGTGAAGGAAAATGAAAAAGCTTTTGGGTCAACATGAATGAGAAATTTCAGTCTCAATGCCTTGCAACATCCCCAAAAGGAAAGCATAAGAAAAAAAAAGGATAAAGAAAAGGACCTTTTGGGTCAACATGACAAATAGAATAATAAAGGTATGAATAGAAGAAGTGTACGAAGACAAGGAACATCAAACACACGATACAGGGGAACGAGATACACACATGAAAGGAAAAAAAAAAGGAACAAGTAATGCAAATGTAAGCCAACCATTAACTAAGTTATTGGTTTCTCAATCTTAAATGTTTAAGCGGAAAGGGAATGACATAGTTAAGAGACAAAGGAAAATGCATTACAAGGTCAAGCCTAACAACTTCTTGCCCCCCCACAAAATGTAAAGGAAAGAATGTGCCAAGGTTGGTGATGGGAAAGGATCATGCAATAGTAAGAATAGGGAATTCTACAACTATGGCATGATGAAGGGGTTTAGATTTTGTTAAGGTAAGATAGGGAAACAATTGATATCAATGAAGTGATACTTATCCAATATGTCCTTCAATATCTAACATTCTTCTATTTGATGATAAAGAATATGATGATATTTGAAAAATGGTATGTTAGAGTCTTTCAGAAGAATAACCAACCTATTCATAGGTGGTAAAAGTATAATACCTTTGTTTAAAAGTAGTTGAAGTCTCCTTTCACATTCAGGTCGAGGATGTGTAGGAAACTTTATCTTCTTTAATTTGTATGGTCATTTTCGTTTGCTAGATTCTCCTTGTTCATGAATAGAAGGAGGAAGAGGAAATATAGACATCCTAACATCCTTACCATTAGAAGGGGATAATGGTTGTTCACGTGGAAGGAGAATGTTTAAGTTAGGAGGAGCATCCAAGATCACTATACTAGCATCTGAAGTCTCCTAGGATGAAAAGGATGTCTATCAAGATGAGAAGGATTTTGGTATCCTAATCCTATTGTGTGTGCATCGATTGACTATTGTTCAAGAAGTTGATGGATGTCATGTTCATGTTTTGTGTCACAACATTGTTTACTTAAGATAGTGAAGCCTTTACCATATGTTTCTTCAAGATTGATAGGAGTGTTTGTGATTTTATGATGGTAAAAGGGTTTGGAGTGTGGTTGTTTAGAGGAACTAGGTCCAATTGAGGGGGAAACCTTAGGTCCTTCATTGATTTTGGGATGTAAGTATGCAAAGTGATCAGGAGGTGCAACAGTAGGAAGATCTTGTGACTTCATGGATGGATAGAAGGTTGCATTGGCTTCAAGGTGATCAAGGAATTCATTGTAGAACTTGTTCATACTATCATCATCTTCTCCAATGATGTCTACATCATGAGGAGGACAATCATGAGGAGTTGAAGGAGAATGAGGAAGCTCAACGTCATTAGGATCACAACCAAGGGAACAATTGGACATGTCTACCAATGATTTTAATAAATTCTAAAACTTATTCAAAGAAAATTCCATGATGCAAGTAAACTAAGTTGCAATAAATGATTAAAAATAGAGTTTCTAGAAATTAAAATAGAATGCAAGAAAAAAAAATATGTAATGCAGGAAAATTCCAAAAAATTGCCAGAAATGTTCTATAAAAAGTGCAGAGGGACTAAGTCACCTAGGATGGCGAATGAGTCCCAATATGATGTTTTTGTGTGTTTTTCATAAATTTTAAGATGATTTTAATGCTCTATAGAAGGAAATTAAGGATGTAGAAAGCAAGTTTTTAGTTTTTTCAATGAGATGCAATGCAAAAATGAAAGCTAGATGAAGTTTTCACTAATGCAATATGAAAAGTCCTAGAATGCAAAAAAACAAACAATGTCCTAATTGAATGTTGATGCAAATATAAACTAAGATGCAATATGCAAATGAAATAAAAAATGCAGAGTATTCAAAATTCGGGTTCACCAAAATGAATAGTAGATTTTTGGGTTCCTAAGACTTCTCTTGCCCTTCTAGGCTTTTTCACCTAAATGGAGAGAGATAGGGCCCAAAAATACTAAGGGTTGATTTAAATTATGTTATGTAGGATGTTGTCTAAGCTAGATGAAGTAAAATAAATGAAATATTATGAATGAAAAACTTAGATTTAAACTATGTTTGAAAACATGATATGATATGCAAACAATGAACTAAATGATGAAATAATGTTGAATAAAAAGAAATGAGATGAAATAGAGTGCACCTGGGCAATGTTTGAAGAATATGGAATGTTGTAGATGCTAACTAGAATTACTAAAATTTCACAGTGGGATTCATTCACCTAGGGTGGCGAATTAGTCCTCCTACTAGTGAAAAAAGTGTCAGAAATTGGTTTCTGACTAGCAGGATCCAAAATCTGATAAAATTCAGAATTTCAGTCCTAAGGTGGGACTCATTTTCCACTAGTGGTGAATCATTACTCTCCCAAAATTCTAAAAAAATAGGAGAGAACTCTACAACACCATATTTGGAAATCTCTGATTGTTGAGTTGCTAAAGTCAATTCTATAGGAAATGGATAGGAAACCTTCTCCAAGCTTGAAATATGAATGAGTTGACTTGAAGCACGTAGTTGACTTGTTTACCAATCTTCAACACCAAAAAGCTTTCTAAATCAGCATTCCTAGGTCAAACCCTTGATGATGCAAGTCTGAATCAATGTCAATGGAGCTCCAAAGTTCTTGAGTAATGCTTGAATGCTTGGGTGAATAAGTGGATGAGTTAACTTGATGAATGGGGGTTGAAATGAAGTGAAAATCATTTATTTATACAATTTTATGCCTTAGTTACCCATTCATACCTCATCACATGCCAACATCAAGTGTTTTTGAATAAAAACCTAAAAGGAAATTTTAAAAAATTTGAATTTGGAGTGAAGGGGGACTCATTTGCCACCCATGGCGAATGGGTCCCACTTAGGACCTGAAAATGGATGTCAAGAATTAATTTGTATTTAATGTTTTTTATTAGGCTTACAGTCAAATACACTTAATTAAGACATATGAGAGCATAAAGGGACAAAATAAAACATAAGAAAGGGATAAATAGTGATGTTGTGCCTAGAAAAGCATGAAATCTAGTTACAATACTTTACAACACTTCAAAATAGGACTTGCTTAGTAATAAAAAGGTGATTTTTAGGTGAATTGTATAAATAGAGTCTAGAAGAATGTATAAATTTCTTACAACAGTTCACAACACCTTCACAAGATGTCATTATTTGAGTTTTAGTACCTAAATATGCATGTTCAAGCCATGTTACAACATAAAATCAAAGCAAAAGAGATCAAATACGATGAAACAAGACCTAAAAGCCGATGAAAATGACAAGGGGCCATTTTTCTACAACACAGGAGGATGATGAAAGTTTGATTCCAAAAATTGAAATATGAGATTTTATTGATTAGGAATTGAGAGGAAGAAATACTTCTTGAGATGAAGAGATGGAAAGCGATAAGAGGCAAGCCTAACCTCCAAAGTCTTAAAATTCAAGACTTAGACAAATCTTGAAAGGTTTCTTCAATAATTTTGTGGTTAGGGCTAAGACTTGAGGCTTACCAAAGGAACCGACAAGGGTTAAATGGTAAGGTTGATGGCCAAAACTTGCAACATGTAGAATTAAAGGAAAAGGAGTGATAGTGATGAAGAAGGAATGTTAGTTTGAAGGGAAGTGAAAACCTAAAAGCTTGAAACTCCAAGACTTAGCCAATTTTAAGACCCTTCAAGGATACTTCATGCAAGATGCCCCATGTAGGATCTCTTAAATCGGTTATCAATGATGGGTTGTCAAAGGTTGGTATGAAATGTCTATAGGCACCAAATCTACATTTAGTTTCTACTACATGCTTTACAAATGGAGTTTCTCTTGCTATTCATGTACTATTTGTAGTAGTGGATATAGCAACACCATTTACTACCAACTTCTCAGGATTTGTGTAGTCAAGATGAGGAGTGAAGTGCATCTCCCATTCTATGTTAAGGGTGTTTATGGTAGATTCAAGTTTTGTGTCAAGTATTTTTATACAATATGTGGTGTTGTAATCCATAAGGATAACTCCATGGATCATCATCATTTCTTTCTCCACCACCACTAGTATGCCTCCTATACCATAGAAAAATGGATCATTGACATTTTCATGGTCTTTTAGGTCTTTCTCTACTGATGCTTGATCTATTTTTCTTTTATTTAATGTGTCAATGTAGCTTCTACATTCACATTAGGTCCTAAATATTCAAATTATGGTGTCTTGTGAAGGTTTTGTGGAGTGTTCTAACACATTTCTACACTTTTCTAGACTCCTCTTATTATAATTCATCTAAAAAACACCTTTTTATCCCTTGTCAAGTCCTATTTTAAAGTGTTGTAAAGTCTTGTAACAAGATTTCACACTTTTCTAGGCTTGTTATCACTATTTACACCTTTCTTATCCTTTGTTTGACCTCTTTATGCACTCATAATACTTAATTAAAAGTATTTTTGAATGTAAACCTGACAAAAAAAATTAAATGCAACTTAATTCCCGGTACCCACTTACAACCCTAGAGTGGGACCCATTCACCATGGGTGGCGAATGAGTCCCTCTTGGCTCCAAATTCAAAATAATTCAAAATTCCTTTCACATTTTTATTCAAAAATACCTTATGTCGGCCTATGATGAGGTATCATTGGGTTATTAGGGAATCGGTGCTATCATAATAGTGGTTTACAATTCCTGAGAGGAACAAATTTTAGCTGAAATCACATATTTTTAGAAAATATAATGATTTAAGCCTTAAAAAGTTCCATTTTAAGGATTCCAATTGAAGAGGGTTTGATCAAATCACCTTAGATCAAACCCCCTTGGATAGAACCTCGCTAGTTTTAAACCATACCTATAAATGTCTCCTTTACACCTATCAAAATGCTAATAAAAAATCACTTTTGATTTAGATTTTGGGGGATCAAATGAATTCATTTAAAATTTATTTCAAATGATTATGGTATTCCTTAGAACAAGCTATCCAATGAATATAATTTTAATATGTTTTGGTTTTGTTATGTATTTTTTTTTAAGTTTTATTAAACATAGGTTTTCATCAAAAATGAATTTCTTTGTTCTTCACATGTGGAAAAATAGAACATTATAAAAAAAATTGAAAAATATGAATGCACCAGATATTGAAGTCCTTGATCCAACAAAAATAAATAAAAAATTTTGACATATACAAAAAAGTTTGTGTTATACCGCTGTGTCTGAATTGTAATTTGTTTGACTTTGAAACTTGATTAAGGAAAAAATATTCAATAAAAAACTATCTAAACAATTGGAAGCACTAGCTATCAGAGTTACAAATCTAAATTTGAAAGAATTAGAATTTTATCCTTCATGTAAAAAAGTTACGTTATATGGTGTGCGCCACTTTTAAAAAATGTTTTCTCAAAAAATCTATTTTTGTGGAGATGGAAAAAGAGTAATTTGATTCCAAAATTTTAAAAATATTTTAGAATCTACAGACAAAATTTGATGAGACTCTAGTTTGCACCATCTTCAAATTCCTCACAATTTAGCCGCTATAGGTGCCCGAATGTGAAGATTTAGTTAAAAATAATAATTTCAGTGTCCAGTTTGGCCAAAAATTGTAAACCACTATTATGGGATCACCCAAATAAGACTGTATAAATACGTGTTTTTCTACCCATTTTACTCCCAATTCATCCAAGTATTCACCCATTCACTTCAATTCACTCATCCAACATCAATTATCATTCATTCTATCAAAGCATCATTGAATCAAGTATCTTGGAGAAACCATTGACATATATTAAAATTTATTCAACAAGGTTGTGGTGAGTTTAGGACATTTTCATGTTATTTATTCATCATTCCTTGTTCATTTCATTTCATTTCTTTATTCAGGGTTTGATTACCAAAGTGGGATTTGACCAAGGCAAATCCCTATACTCTAAACCTTAACCATTTTCCCCATTTTTCATGTGTGTTTCTAGGATTTTGTATGTAGATTGATCAAGAAAATAGGTGTTGAAAGATGGTCAACAAGTCAAAAAAGTAGTTCAAGTCAATCCAAACCTAATTCAAGCTTGGAGACAACCTATAGCCTATTTTTTGCATTTTTTACTTCATTGACCTAACAAGAAGACAAGTACATATCTGAAGTTATAGGATTGACTCTTGCATTTGTAGATTTTTGGAGGACGACTAATTCACAATCAGTGGAAAATGAGTCCCACCTGAAGGCTGAAAAAGTTGATTTTGTCAGAATCTAGTTCCTGACGGTCAGAAAGCAGTTTGAGGTATTTTTGCTAATAGGAGGATTGATTCGCCATCAGTGGCGAATGAGTCCCTCTGGTGGTTTACAATGATTTTTTCTAGTTTCTAGAACCTTTCCAGATCAGTAATCAACTTCCAGATGCACTCTAAAAAACTTCATTCAATTTTGTTTGCATTTTTTCATGTTTTTAGTTCATTTTTGCATACCTCACTGTGTTTTCAAACATGGCATATTTAGTCACCTTTGCATTCATAATCAGTCAATTTCATCACTTAGATACATTTATATCATTCTATTTAGTCTTAATTACATTAAACATTCCTTTATTTGAGTGAACCAACTCAATTTTGGAGTTCTATCTCTCCTTTTAGGTGAAAACCCTAAGAGTGCAAGAGAAGTACATAGAACATTCAAAATTGTTGGCTCATTTTGGTGAACCTGCATATTGAACACATTATCTTTCTAATTTCAATTACATCTTGCATCCTAGGTTTCCTTTTTATCAACATTCAATTAGGTTTTGTTTTGTTTTTTCCTCCTAGGGTCTCTAAAATTGCATTAGTGAAAGAGTCATATAGACTTCATTTTTGCATATCAAATCATTAAAAAACTGAAAAAAATGCATTTGCATCTTCATTTTTCATTTTAAAAGCATTAAAATCATTTTAATTTTTTTGAAAAACACAAAAATATCTCATACCTGGACTCATTCGCCACCCTGGGCGAATCAGTCTAGCTGCATTTTCTGCATTCAAATTTCTAGAATTTTCATATTATTTCCTACATCATTGTTTCCTATTACTGCCTTATTATTTTAGTTTACATAATTTTTGTCAGTAGTATTTTGTTATTCCTAGTTTTCATTTGCATTCACCCCATCTTTTGTGGTACTTGTATGAGTGTTTGGTGCCCTATTAATAATACTTTAGTGAGACAAAGTTCTTAACTCATGGCTTCCCACGATAGCTCTTTCATTGTGGACCTTGGGATCTCAAGATCTCCTACTCCTGGTATGGAGAATGGTGCATTAGGCATGGATACTACCACTAGTATACCTTTACCTTCACATACAATGCATGTTGACACACAAACTGATCAAATTCTGTAAGATAAAATCATTAGTATTCATGAGGATTTTGCACATTTACAACAAGATTTATCCCTTGAAAAAATTTCCACCACCACCATACCTGCCATAGAAAACCTTGATTGCTTGATTGAAAGTGATGATGGCTTACAAGTTATGAAAAGAATTGCTGAGATATACAAAAAACATGTTCCTTCCACTTCCTAACTAGAAAATATTATGGTTAGCTAAGGAGGATCTCACATAATTCCTCCTCCTTCAACTGTAGCATCCATTCCCACCTATACCACTCCTCAAGTTAGAACAAAAAACATGTTCCTTCCACTTCCTAACTAGAAAATATTATGGTTAGAACAACCATGCAACAGGATAGTCATGTGACTCCTTTTTTTATTCAAACTAGCATTCCTAGTTCTTTTGTGGCATTGAATGTTCCATCCTCCACCACCTTCATCTCCCTTAGTTTACCCTTCACTTCTCCTAACATTACATACAATCCATCACCATTTTCCATTCCCCCTCATTCCACTTACACTAACCCTCTTATTAGACAACTCATTAACATTGTTTCCTCCATTCAACAAAAAATATCCACCACTAGCCAAAGTCAAAATGATCCACCCACATACCATGTCCATAGTAGCCCATTATCTATAGATATCTTAAGAACCTCGATGCCACAAGGAATCGAGATGCCTAGGTTTGAGAAGTACAGTGGTAAAGGAGACCCTAATAATCATGTTAATTCCTATACAACATTATCAGTTATTTTGTCCTTGATGAAAAATTATTAGCCAAACTTTTTCCTTGGACCTTAAAAGACACTAGATTGGAGTGGTTCTCAAACTTACCTAATCATTCAATCTGGTCATTTAATGAACTTTTTGATGCCTTTATAAGTCATTTCCAAGTCCATATGACTCCCAAAAATATAATGGATGATTCAATGAGATCTAAACAAAATCCCTCTGAAAAAGTAATTGATTTCATTTCATGTTATCAATCATTGTATGCTCAAGTAGATGTCAAGATTCCTTATTCACATATTCAAAAGATGTTTATCAAAAAATTGCACACTCACCTTTACGATAAGTTGAATATGATGAAATTTCCTTCTTTCATGCATTTATGCATGACCCTTTGTGACTATCACAACTTAGTTATTAGTTGTGATTGAAATTCCACTTCTAATCAAGCTGAGAAGTCTAAACAAAACAACCAAAAAAATGCGCAAAACTTTAGAAAACCAAACATAGGCTTTTTATAGTTCAATCCACCTCCACCACAACCAGCTCAACCAATTCCTAATCAAGTGGCCATTGTTAAAGCAGTCGTGCCCTTTACCTATGGGGACCTGAAGAGACAATTTACCCCCTTACTCAATACCCTCCATAACATAATGAATCAACTGCTACAACAACAGATGAATAGTTTTCCTACCATTAAACCCCTTGATACTACAAAGCCTTTACCACCCACCTTTAAACCAAATTCTTATTGTCATTTTCATCACCAAAATGGACATGACACTGAACAATGTAAGCATCTCAAACACTTAGTTCATGACCTCATTGTTTTTAGCCATTTTTCCATTGTAGGTTTCAATGATCAAGGAAATAAGTCCGTTGCAGCCCTTAATCAGAACATACAATTCTTTACCAGTTACCCTATGCCTGAACACTATGTTTCATTTTTAAAAGCCAGTGAACCTTCAAACACTCGTGTGATGAACATTGATACAAATAATGAACATGTTATTACTCCAAATGTTACCCAAGTTAATCCTATGGATGAATTGTGGGTATGATAGATGTTATCCCTCGTAAGGGCCCAACTAACAAATCTCTTGATATTACTTTTTCTTCTCATGATATACTTAAAAATCTTCTTGATGGTCCTCTTTACATATCTAGCTGCATATATTATAAGCTCACCAATGGTATATTAATAGATCTTGCCTGTGGCGAGAATGTGATCATGGAAGAATTTTTAGTATTACATGATCTCTATAAAGATGATTATAATAAACCAACCACATTGATTAAAACACATACTATTTTTGCGTGCCCTATGATTAGATCGATCATACTCCCATTACAGATAGGACCTGAAACTTTGGATGTAACATTTTATATTATTCCACAATTGGATTAGTTTTGTTTGTGGCTAGGTGATCTTTGGCTTCGCTCAATGAAAGTTGTTCCTACAGTTTTTCAAAAATGTTTTAAGTTTCTACACGATAATGAGATATTTACTATACACCATAGTGGCTTTAATCAATTATCCTCTAAAGGTATTTTTTTCCTTAGAATCCTTTTTTCTTGAACCTATGGAACCCATCACCTCTCGAAAGGACTTCTTTTTCATTACCTATCAAAAGTTCAAATCCAAACGAATAACCGAATTTTCTCTTCGCCACATGTTCCCATCCACTTCCACTATCCCTATCATAGATGACACCATGCTTTAGCCTAAGTTTGAACCTGAAAAAATAATGCAACCTCATGAGAAACCAACCATAGACACTTCCCCTTCATTGTATAAACATCCAAGAGATTATGAAAACAACCTTGTGATGCCTCCTCGCATTAAACAAGTTTACAAAGCCAAAGAGAAAGTGATTGACCCATCACCTTTGGTTCCTTCCATTCCTCCTCCTTAGGATGAAAAGGAGCCTATGGTGGATCAACCCACTCTTACACCTCAACAACTTCAAAATAAAATGAAAAGAAATAAGGGTGCTAGGGAGCATAGGCGTCATCGTCATCTCCTTGCTCTTCAAATATAAACTAAAAAAAACAAATAAAATCAAACTCCAAATTTGACAGAAGCATTAACTGATCACCCTACTCCTCTTGACCCACCACAAGATAGTACAATACAAAAATCACAACAAAATGACTAGATACAACAATCTTCACTTCTAATACATCATTCATTAGAAATTACTCTTTGTCCTCCTGTCATGATTAATCTAGATGATGATGATGATGATGATGATGATGAGGAGATCACTAAAATAGATGAAGAAGTGCATAACGATCTAAATTATTTATTTTCATATACCATGAGCTTAAATGATAAATCTTCTACACCAAGTGAAAAACCTGGTACTTCCCCTAGTTCGACACTTGCAATTCTCCCTTTAGATAGTCAACTGCCCTCGCAATATACTAAACATGATTGGGAAGTAGATGAATTGTTACATGGTTGTAGAAGTGCATTTTCCTTGCTAGCCTTTTACATTCATTTTCCTTTTTCTTTTCTTTTTTTTGGTGTTCTTGTATGTGCATATCATGTTCCCTCGTAATGTGTGTTCAATGTTCTCTCTCTTTGTGCACTTCCTCTATTTGTACCTCTATTGTTCTATATGTTGTATATTTTGCATTTTCTTTTTCACTTTTGTTTTGTGTTATCCTTTTGGGGATGACGAAAAGAGTTGAGACAACCTATGTCTCTTCCATGTTGACCCAAAAGTATCCTTTTGCTTTTCCTTTTTTAATCTTTTCTTGTGTTTTTCCTTTTGGGGATGACACAAGGCATTGAGACCGGAATGTCTCCTTCAAGTTGACCCAAAATATTTTTCATTTTTCCTTTGCCTTTTAGTTTTCTTTTCGCTTGTGTTTTCCTTTTGGGGATGACTGAAAGCATTGAAACCACAATGTCTCTTCCATGTTGACCCAAAACAAAACAAAAAAAAATCTTTTTTTTTCACTCTCTTTATGTCATTCTTCTAGTTCTATGTATTCAGGGAATGATGATAGTTCATAGCTCTTTCATAAATGCATTGCAACAATGAAGATACTGACCCAAAATCCATAGACCCCTTATGTGTTTGATGTGTTCCTTTCTTGGGGACAACCCTCCTTTTCTTTTGTTTTCTTTTTTCTCTACATGAAGCAACCTTACTTGGAAACATATAACTTGGCATAGGGGCTTTCTAAGTTAGCTCTCATGGCTTGTTTTCTTTTTTAAATTTTCCTTTGCTACTTTAAAGTAATTTCTCATAGAACAATGTGTATAAATTCCATTAAAGTGGGGGGGGCATAAATTAAAATTATTCATTTTCATTCTTGGTTCTTAGTGCAACCTTTTTACTTCATATGATGCATTTTTCACTTCATGGATGATATTGGGTGTGATATCCTTCATAAGTGTGATCTCTCTTAGCATATTACATTCCTCTTAGTGGCCTGATGTGATACACTGCATCCCCTAAGTTGTGAATATAATATTCTTTGATTGGTCCTCTCTTGGAGACATTA
>VDFB02379711.1:222757199-222769018 GCA_007258455.2 Sequoia sempervirens
GAATCGGGTGTTTCTTTGTTGGCTTCCATGTTCTTCCCGTGTTGAGATCTAGTCTACACCATAAAATAGGGATCAATTTTCAAGAATATGGGAGATAAATCTCTAATTCTTTGGATTGATATATCTTTAGGTACAAAAGGAGATATTTTTAGGATGATTTTAAGGATCAAAGGGTGATAATGATAAAGATGTTAGATGAATGTTTGATGGATGATTGGAACTCTTGAGAAAATCTTGAAGGGTATGTTAAACTTTAGGACTTGATTTGGGATTGATTTGTTTTGCATTTTGATTTTGGTGAACTCATGAAATATAAGAGGTTGGATGTTGTCCTAGATTTAAATCATTCACAAGATGCTAATTTTTATAGGTGTGAGAAGAAGGATTCATCTAAACACTCCTATCCAAACAAGATGATTTTGATAATGAACTACTAAATCCCAAGATGTTGGATGTTATCAAGGGATGAATTTCTTCACAAGGTTTGATAACTTGATCAAATATGTGGAGAAGGATGCATCTACAGACATTCAATCAAACAAAGTGATTTTGGATTGGTTTCAAATGATTTTCCCAAAGTTTAACATGAGGGATTTTTCCAAGATTTTTGAAGAGTTGATGAGATGATTTTGGTTTTGATGTTCAAAGATGGATGAAGGTTTGATTTTGATCCTAGGATGTACCTAAAAAGACACTTGTTTACTTAAACCTCAGTATTGAAGAACATACGATAGTTCTAAGGACCCAACTATAAATAAGAAGTGGTTCAAACTGAGCATACATTTCCAGATTGTTCAAAGGAATGAGTCTATAGAACCTTGTGAATTTTTTCCTTATTTTGATGTGTTGATTTTTATTGCACTTCCTAATGTATTTTTTGATGACCTTTCGAGTGCGACTCCTAAATTTTCAACTTTGGATCAAGGACTTTCGTTTTGGGATTTTGACTTTCTTCAAAATCATGAGGAATTAACACATGTGAGAGCCAATTTTTTTATATGTTCTTAGTGATTTTTTTTTAAATAAACACTTCTTTGATTAGGTTTCCAAACTAGATGTCCAATGTCTCAATTTCTTCAAATCCCACAAAGTATGTTATGTGGAAATTTGATGAAGTCAAGGCAAGGGTTACCTATTGTTTAACTTTAATAGGACAATTGAGATGTAAGTCCAAGTGTTTAGAAACCTCTAAGGATAAAATCCCAAGGGCAAGCAATAACACATGAATTTGGTCAATTGTATTTTCCTCCTAAAGGGTTTGAAATTTTGATGATGATGTTAAGTGTTTGTTTCCAAAATGTTTTCAAACAAGCAAAGAATTTTGTAACCAAGAGAAAGTACAATCTTATGGATATGAAAGACTATATTTGTTGAGTCCCCACTTGGACAAGTCTAGCTACGCTTATCTTTAGTGATTGGTTATGTAATGCCCCACCGTGTGAACCCCAAAGGACAACAAAATACCACACTAAACTATTTATTTATTTATTTATTTATTTTTAAGGTGAAACATTACATAAGGTGAGTGTGTACAAACATTAAAATATGATCAAATATATGTTACGTGACAAGACCTAACTAGTCCCATTAGGTTACATGGTTGCATTACACGTAAACGTCCCCAGCCAAGACATCATGAAAGATAATGCCCAAAAGTTAACAATAGAAGCATTCATTCACAAGATAACATAATCATACATTCATCTAGGATCAATAGTGATGAAAAGATACATCCATCATTCTATGTCCTCTAGGGTACACTGGTTGGCATTACGAAACCTAAACTTTTACCAAAAATGAAAGAGAATAAAAACCAAGATTACATAGAGATGACATACAACCCAAGTTATGAACAAAAGATAGGAAAATATATTCATTATGTATGAGATTTCAGCTCATAGATCAATATTACAATGGTGGAGCATATTTCTACAAATACAATACATAATAAATCCAGTAGTACATTACATAATGCTTCCTTTATATCAATGAGAAGAGTATATCAAATACACTTGTATGATACATCAATGAAGAATAAGGTACAAAATGAGGTCCAATCTTCAACCAAGTGGAGCTCTGGGAAATCTGCATCCGCTTCTGCATTGCGAACAAAACCTGGGAACCCAATGGGTGCATAACACATTCCACCCGACCATGTGGACCCGAAGGTCCACCCCCCATGCTAGGAGATGACAAGAAAGGATCCACATCCAAACAAGGTCAAGAAAAAAGGGCTAACTCAACACTGACATAAAACAACATCAAACAAGTATAACGCTTGTTTAGGAAACCCTTCCAAACAGTTCTGAAACCAGACTCACAACAACAAGGGTGTACTAAGCATAAAGCCACAAAATGTATACACATGCGAGGCATGAACCATCTCGCTCATAATCATAACCAAAGGCAAGTAAATCATGGAACATAGTATATACTCACGAACTCAAAATAGAAATACGATCAATGGAACATAAAGGTCTAATTATGGGAAAATTCCACAAAAAATAGGTTTCCCATCGCCTTTGGAAGCCTAACAACCTACCACCCATAACTTATCAAATGGGAGTGGCTTAAGCATTTACGGGTTCCCAACTTATCCAAAACATGTCTATACATCAGGATTGCCTCAAATGTGAAACAAAGCAAGAGGAAGGTATGATCAACATGGAACCACTAGTATGCATAAGAAATCAATTCCAATGAGCACTCAAAGTATAACCAAAATAAATATCTAAACATGTTCAAAAGGACTATACATACCCATTCATTTGAATGTGAACATAATCCAAACTTATTAAAGGTAATGTAATAAATAATTAAATAATCCACTATGATTAAAAGCATTTCCTTTATAATATATTTTGAATAGATAAGCACTTGGGAAAACCTACAGTATTCAAAACATCAGTTTTCTTTTGATTTAAAATTCATAGCCTGTACTTTTGTTTACTTCAAATTGATTAAAACTTAACCTATATATATCTGTTATTTTAAAATAATAAATTTAATTTTGCTATAAATTTAATTTAATTAAAAGTATGACATTTACCTTTGTTGACTTCAAACTAAATAAATTTTAATTTAAAATCTACCATATACGGTTCATGCACAGTCACAAATCTAAAAGTAAAGGTGTTTGAAAATAGATTTAATTTTAAATAAGGTTGTAATCAAATCTAATTTTAATTTTAAATGGACTTGAAACAAGTCTAGTTTTAAATATACTAAAATAAATAAATTACTATTACAGTAACTTACTAGATAATGAAATTGCCCATATTTAATAAAACAAGTTTTAAATAATTATAATTTTAAACAAATCAAATTTTAAATATACTACAAAGATAAATTACCATTACAGTAACTTACAGGGTAATGAAATTACCCATATCTAATAAAACAAGTTTTATATAGATCTAATTTTAAATAAATCAATTTTAAATATACTAAAAAGATAAATGACTATTTACAGTAACTTACAAGATAATGAAATTACCCATATCTTATATTAGAACGAGTTTTAAATAAATCAAATTTTAAATATACTACAAAATAAATTACCATTACAGTAACTTACAGGGTAATGAAATTACCCATATCTAATAAAACAAGTTTTATATACATCTAATTTTAAATAAATCAAATTTTAAATAAACTAAAAGGATAAATGACTATTTACAGTAACTTACAAGATAATGAAATTACCCATATCTTATAAAACAAGTTTTAAATAAATCAAATTTTAAATATATATTTACAAAGATAAATTACTGATTGCATGATGATGAAGTAACTCTCATAGAAAAAGAACAACTAACTCTTTAAAACTACTAAATTAAGTTAGATTTTATTATTTGATGTTAATTGACCAAAATCCCCAATGCCCTTAACATATATAACTATGAATTACGCTACAAATATACTAATCTCCTTGAGTAAATAATTGTTGTTAGTCTAACTCAAATTTTAACTACTTGTCAACATAAAATTTACCCCATAATTAGATTACTTATCTTTTGTAAAATATACTTAATAATTTACTTTTCAATTTAAATATTATAAGTAAAAGAGATATCTTCACAAAAATATTTAAACCTACAACTATTCAATTAAAAGGAGTATTGGGTAAGTGCACCAAGATGGTAGCACTTTTTTGGCCAAAAAAGAAAAAAAAGCCCAAAACGCGTTTGCGTTATAACGTGAACGCATTTTGGGCTTCTAAAAGAAAAAAAAGCAAACTCAAACTCATTTCTCATTTCCTTTTTGCTGTGTTTTAGCTCCGCCCGTGGCCAAAAACCCTGTTATACGCGCTCGTGTTTTTGGAGAGGTCAAAATTCATCAAGAGCAATTGGATTTCTTCACAAATATGGCGCCACGACGATGAAGAGATGCAAGAGGTAAGTATTGTTTGGTATTTGTTTTGAATTTGTTAGTTTTAAATTGATTTTGTTTGTTTTAGTTTAGAAATGAATGTTTTTTTTTAATTTGTAGGAAATCCTCAACAAGAGGAGGAAAATCCTCAACCACAAATCACCAACCACAAATCAACCTCCCCACCATTCTCTCAATACCCCTCCGCACTCAAGAAAAATTTGAGGAGTGAAATTGGAAAAACACAATAGAAAAGCAGTTGAGGATCTTATTAGTAGGTTGAGTGGATCAAAATTCTTCAACCACGAAGGATACATCTAGGTGATTCATTGAAGGATTTGTTAAAAAATGTGGATGCAATTACCCAACAAATATCTGGATGGCAAAATAGGAGGCAAACATCGAGGGCATATTATGCAGACAAATTATCATATAAACAAGTTAAAGATTTAAAGATTACTAAAGGAGATTTGTGCTCTCTATTCACTGACACTAGAACAAATCAAAATATCACCCTCAATGCAAAGAGGTTTCCTATCCATTGGTGCCACCACCAAGAGATTAGGAACCGTTTTTATGATAGATGGTATATGGTCTTTGATTACCCACCATGCAATAACTGTGAAGTCCCCCAATATTTTCTTAGGAAATTATACTGTGAGTTTGTATTGAACCAAATCTCGAATTATTTTGATATGAAGGAGTTTCAGGGGAGAGGTGGGGGTCGAAGACAGATGATAGGCCCCGCGTACCGATCCTACACCTACGTGGAGACGCACCTCTCTCGCCAGGGCCACCCTCGGCAGCGATTACATGCCGGTGAAGTTGCAAAGAGAGTGTCGATAGAGAATTTCCAGGTGCCATCACATCCTTGGACTCGTAGTGTCATCCACCACACTAGCCCCATTATACAACGCAATCCGTGGAGTTCTTCGTGCGGTGGCCTTCAAGGCCATGTGTGTCGATCTTGCAGAGCCACTTGTTCGTATGACCCTACCGGCCCTCAAGAGGGTGCTACGTAGGATCCATATGCTTCTACGCAGCCTGATCCGTATGCATCTATGGGGATGGAGAGGGCGGCTGACATTCTGCATGATGCATATGGTATTGACAGTCAGGTAAAATTGAACATGTTCATTGAATTTAGTTTATTAAATTTTAATTGTCAAATGCAAGATTAACTAATTTATTTTTATTATTCTAATAAAATTGTAGGGTCACAGTGTTGACCCTGGGTACACCAGTCAATCTACTTATTTTTGCAATACACTTATCAGTGGGGTATGTAAAGTTAGTAAACAATTATAAATTTATTACATATGTTAATAGCATTGTTTTACGAATGGTATTTTAATATGTGATTTTGGATGTTGAATAGGGTGTTGTTGGAGGTTTCAAGGAAACACCTCCTCGAAAGTGCGTAGTAGATTTGATCAAAATTTCAATCGAGGTAATATAGAATAAAAAGATAACTTAAAGTTAATGAATTCTAAGTTTAATCTAGATTTGTATATATAGTCATAAGAGTATATGGGTTCACTAGGTTATTATTTGAAATCTTTTAAGAATGGACCTACCATGATTGTTTGTCTTAGAATTACTACACTAGCAAGCTATATATAATAAAAATTTAACATGGAACTGACAAAGGTAGAGCTGCATTCTATCCATCCTATATAATTTTTTGTGATGTCAACGTAACCAAGAATAAGATGATGGATGTCCTACATGATGTCAATGTAACCAAAAATAAAATTTCTATCCTCAACCCTATCTATCAGCCAAGACTCCTTCAATATCTCCTAGATGCTTGGAGATGCTTAAGACTAGGTCAAAATACCCTATATTCTCTTCATTTGTTGCATAGCTCATCAAGTTTCCCTATATGTTCTCTAACTAATCATGATTGCATGGGAAGAAGTTATAAGTACTCATTAAACTCTCAACTATTGGAGCCTCCTCAAACTTTCCCATAGGACGTGGAAAATGCTTAGAAATGATTAAATTCCCTAATAGGGTGTGGGAGATATTTTAGGAAAACATTTGACACTAATTTGATCCATTGAATTCTTCTTCATTCTTATATATTCCTCAAATATACCTTGCAATACCCCTATCATACCTAAATATACTACATTCATGTCCTTGTTAGCTAGCATGTAGGTGATATAGTATGGTCCATGAATTTTTATGTCTTCTTTTTTCATTTTTCTATACAGTCCTCTTTTATCTCACTACTAGGTCCTCACATAAAAAGAAAAGAAAAACATTACTTCTTTTCTCATCTAAGGCCCCTAAGGTTTTAAACCCCTTAGATGCAAGGATTCAAAGCACATCAACCATGTGGTACAAATGACTAAATCCCAAAGATGATCTGTAGAAATGAAAGAGTTTGGAAAGGTAGAGAGAGCTACACCTGCACCCCAAGAGAAACTTCAAATTTCAAAAACAAAGCCACTTTGAAGCAAGGTGCATATGTCGACAGGGACAACATTTGGTGGAAGAGGAAGAAAAGATGACTAGAACTCGGAGGCCCACCATACTAGATTTTGATATTCAACCATGAGCGTAAGAGAGAGCTGATATCATGTATCAAAAACATTAAGCATGCATTCTTCACCAATGGATAAGGAGATGATTACTTTCTTCATTTCATTTGCATAACCATATCAATGCAAGGTGGGGAAACCAAAGTGAAGACCAAGGCTGTCCGGGGCTTTTATGTGGAGGTAATGGATGTGGTCCAAACTTTAGGAGGGGCAAGAAGGTCAATGTATGATCTTGATGAATGATAGAAGAGGGGTTGGTCAGACAAACTAGGGGCACCTAGTCATGAGTAGGGACGTATAGGTTAGATTGGTGAAGTAAAGCACCAAGAAGGTCTTACAAGGAAAGGCCTAGAGCAGGTACATACAAGGAAAGGCTCCTACCTGCCTACTCCTCTTCCTCTATTTGAACCTCCTTGAGGTCCTCTACCCCGGTTATATCCACCTCTTGTAGATGTTGCACCTCCATGCTCTATGAGTTTTGACTCTCCTTGGTTTCTTTGGTCATTGCCTCTACGTTGGTAGCCACCATGCTGTCCTCTTTGATCTCTTCCTTTGTCATTTCCCTTAGAAGTTTGATCTTGCTTCCTCTTACTCCTCTCTTCAATCTTTAATGCCAATTGATAACATTGGTGCACTGTTTTGGGGCTTAAGAGAATCATCTCCTCTTGAATGTTCCACTTCAAACCATTGAGATACCTTGCCACCTTAATACTTTCATCCTCTGTGACATTGGACCTCATGCAAATTCTTTGAAACTCCTTAGTATAAGAACTCATCTCCTAATCTCTTTGGCTCAAACTCTGTCTCCTCTTATGCAACTGAATTTCATAGTCTTCAGGTAGGTATGCTTCTTTCACCTTGGCAACCATTCCCTTCCAAGTAGAGATAGGTTGCTTGCCTTCCTTCTCCCTCTCTATCTAAATGAATTTCCACCAAGTTGGCGTAGAACCTCTTAGTTCCTGATTTAGTCACCTTACCTTTGTGCTTCAAGACTCCATCACACTCAAAATGGTTTCCCCATTCCCTCTATCCAATCCATAACCAACTGCTCCCATCTTTCCACTAAACAATGGTGTACCCTTCAAGTGTTTTTCCACTCAAAGCCTTCAATGCTTTCAAGAAGGGATCCTCCCTTCAATATAGGGCAGTCTCAAGGATCTGTCCTCCCTCGGTGTAACCTCTTCTTCTTTTTCTATTATTCCATCAAACCGCATAACATTCAGTGCTTGCTCAAGTTGGTCTAACTTTTCTCTCAATACCCTATTGTCTTCGTCTATTTCTTCAACCCTCTTGGCCAACTCAGCATTTTTCACC
Source organism: Sequoia sempervirens (assembly GCA_007258455.2). Taxonomy (NCBI): domain Eukaryota; kingdom Viridiplantae; phylum Streptophyta; class Pinopsida; order Cupressales; family Cupressaceae; genus Sequoia; species Sequoia sempervirens. The sequence continues at coordinate 222,765,434 of VDFB02379711.1, forward strand.
ATGATGCTAGAACCACTAGACTCTTTCTTTGACATACAAGATCAATCCCAAATCTTTTGCTTGCTCTGATACCAATCTGATAGGGAGAGGGGTTGGAGGAATCAATCACTGATTCCTGCTCTAGGCCTTTCCTTGTAAGACCTCCTTGGTGCTTTGATTCACCAATCTAACCTATAGATCCCTACTCATGACTAGGTGCCCCGGCTTTTCTGCAGAACTTCAACCCTCTTCTATCGCTAAAAATCCAACCACCAAGTTCCACCCTCTTGAAGCCATTGCCACAACTCTTCCTTAGCCTTTACACTATACCAAGACCAATTCTCCTCAACACTCATCAACTAATAGTGTGGTAGTGATAAGTCTAAAAGGCTTCCAACCATCCTCCAAAGGTGTTTGAACAACTCCAAGACTTCAACTTCCCACGCCTCACCAATCCTTTAGCTAGGGGTTTGAAAGGCTAGTATTCCTTTAAGCTCCCATAGGGTCTCCTTCACCTACAAAACAAAGTTAGAACTCACAAATCTCAAAAAGTGATTCCCACCTTTTCCAAGGTTCTTGGTTCACATGGACAACACTCTCAAATATTCTTGAGGTCTCAGCCTTCCATCAACCAAGACAAAAGCTCAAAACACATGAAATGGAGCAAAACTAGGGTTTTAAGCCTTCCCTTGATAGTTAGCAAACTTCCAATTTGTTTACACACCAAAATGGAGAGATGGAGCTCCTCTCAACAAGGTAACACATGATGTTCACTATCCATTTCCTTTAGATGCAAGGATTCAAAGCACATCAACCATGTGGCTTAATTTATATCATAAGTTTTACCATGATGTTCACTATGCATTCCTCTACTCTTTCGATTGTCAAATGTGCCACTGACTTGTCATTGATCACCATCATATTCTCCTTTTCATGATTATTTTCTCTATCATCTTTGGTATAAACACTTGACTATTATATTGAACTCAATTGAGGAATCTTAAAAATCATAATGATAGGCCAAAGAAAGAATATTCAGTCTTTTCATGGTAAAAGGAGACCTTAATTTAATCACTGTCATCCTCAAAAGGTTAATTCCATTGTCAAACATTTATTGCATATCTTAAACTATGGCAAGCGTTTAATAAGGGTTTTGAAGAATAGGCCTTGACAAGTTAGCTCCATCATTTTTTATTGTTGCTATATCTTTATTTAGCTCTTACTCCATTCCTTGCAATAGTGATACTTGGATTTGTCATACTTAACTCAGTTGGCTACTATCAAAACTCCTTTTGACTAGATCATCTCTTCTTCTCATATTGGTTGTCATATTTTACATTGTGTTTTGATGCTTTTTCACTTCAAATTTTTCCTAAAGGGTCTTTTGTTTTTCAATGTGATTGTTCTAGGTTATTTCTTTTTAAAAAATTGATAATCATATTTTTTGTTACATTGCATTACACATCACTCAAACTCAAAGCATTACTTCAAATTCGATAACTATTTTGTGATTGAATAATTTGTTTTTTTTTTATTTTCAAATGTTGGTGAGAGAAACACTGCCAAACGTAACAAGGGAAATGGATATCAGTGTTTCTACTGCAATACAATCCTCGATGGCTCTGATAGGGGAGGTATGAGGCAAATTACTAAATTTCAATTTACATTCATTGTTATAGATGAACTAGGTCTAGTGAAAAATCAAACCATTATTGATTCGTAGTTTACTTCCTATTCGGATGGTTTATACAGGGCTCAAGCACGCCTGAGCATCAGCGTGCAAATATTTCCGTTGAGGAGAGTGATCGTCAGATGGCTGTAAGTGATTAAATTTTGTTAAATATATTAATTTTTATAATATAATTTCTATATATTAATGTCTTTACTTATTATTGTAACAATTGAAACTTGACCAGGAGCTAAACACTAGGAGGAGCAGCAGGAGCACTCCTCAACAGAAATGGGTGACAGATTTATCACCATCGGTTTGGCCTAGAAAGGGAAAGAAATTTGTATTTGAACCAGAGCATGGAGAGAAATGATTTTTGAATGTAGAGCCCTTTGTTGTATGCCTACATGGCAATTTTCTACATATTTTGTATTCGATATGTTTGACATTGTATGCCTATATGACATTCTCGTAAGCCTATATGGCTTTTTTGTAACTATATTTTATATATATTGACCTTATATTGATGTTTATGCATTAAATGGCTATTTGATTAATAAAATATTTTTTTTTTTTTTATTGATGAATTGTCCCATATTGCATTATAAATTCATGGTTCAATAGATATGAGTTACATGTATTCAAGTGTATACTTTACAACTTACATACATATGCGCGACTTATGTTGGAACATCGAAAGAAGTGTGAAAATTTGTTGGGAAGTCCAAACATAAAGTAATTTGCAATTCGGTTTCTTGCACATGCCGATCTTATGGACTTATTCCTTCCTAGCACATATTGTGAATATTTCTCATTTGGTCAGAGACAAATTCCTTATTTTTGAACCACTGTTTTCTTGTTTGCCTTCCACAAAGAAAAATGTTCACACTGTTCAGTTTGATAAATGATCAATAATGGCTGATTGTAAACACTTGACATTTTTATGTTTTGAACTTTAATTTATAATTTTGTAGTTTATATTCATAGCGTTGATTACATTGCATTGCACATCTTTCAAACTCAAAGCATTGATTCACATTGTATAACTAATAACTAGATGCTAATAGATGACAAAATTTCAATTACAATATAGTTTTTACAAAGTCAACCTAAAAGCGGAGTTATACAATTACCCCACATTACATAACTAATAACTAGGAGTAGGCATAATTGCATTTGCTTGTCATGGCATTCCTATGAGACCACATTTCTTTGAGACATTTTTCAAAAGCAGTTCAACGCCTTGTCCTATACCACATTTTTGATACATGTCTACCAAGGAATTTTTCAAATAGTTCAAGTGTTGCCTTGTTGCTATGGCTGAAAGCCTAAAAGTGCTGGTACAAGCTATGCATGCTTGGAAAGAATCTACCAAAAGCATGTAATGGTAAACAATATCACTTAGACAAGGTGGTAGAACTCTTTGAAAAAATGCCTCAAGAAATGAGGTCTCATGGTGATGGAATGCCATGACAATCAAATGCTTTTGATTGTCATGGCATTCCATCACCATGAGACCTCATTTCTTTGAGGCATTTTTTCAAAGAGTTCACTGCCTTGTCTATGCTAACACATTTTTCATGCATGTCTATCAAAGCATTTTATCAAACAGTTCATTGCCTTGCTGCTATGGCTAAAAGCCTAAAACAGGTGCTTTCAAACAAGCTATGGATGCTTAGAAAAAATCTATCAAAGCATAATAGTAAGCAATAGCATAGACAAGGGAATGAACTATTTGATAAAAATGCGTCAAAGAAATGTGGTCTCATGGTGGTGGAATATCAAACAATTGGCTTCCTTGTTGGTATGGTTGAAAGCCTAAAATAGGTGCTTCCAAAAAAGCTACATGGATGCTTGGAAAAAATCTATCAAAGCATACTAATAAGCAATAGCATAGAAAAGGCAACAAACTGTTTGAAAAAAAGCCTCAAAGAAAT
>VDFB02379711.1:222769118-222856440 GCA_007258455.2 Sequoia sempervirens
TCATCTTTGGGATTTAATCATTTGTACCACATGGTTGATGTGCTTTGAATCCTTGCATCTAAGGGGTTTAAAACCTTAGGGGCCTTAGATGAGAAAAAAAAGTAATGTTTTTCTTTTCTTTTTATGTGAGGACCTAGTAGTGAGATAAAAGAGGACTGTATAGAAAAATGAAAAAAGAAGACATAAAATTCATGGACCATACTATATCACCTACATGCTAGCTAACAAGGACATGAATGTAGTAGATTTAGGTATGATAAGGGTATTGCAAGGTATATTTGAGGAATATATAAGAATGAAGAAGAATTCAATGGATCAAATTAGTGTCAAATGTTTTCCTAAAAGATCTCCCACACCCTATTAGGGAATTTAATCATTTCTAAGCATTTTCCACATCCTATGGGAAAGTTTGAGGAGGCTCCAATAGTTGAGAGTTTAATGAATTATAACTTCTTTACATGCAATCATGATTAGTTAGAGAACATATAGGGAAACTTGATGAGCTATGCAACAAATGAAAGAATATAGGGTATTTTGACCTAGTCTTAAGCATCTCCAAGCGTCTAGGAGATATTGAAGGAGTCTTGGCTGATAGATAGGGTCGAGGATAGAAATTTTATTTTTGGTTACATTGACATCATGTAGGACATCCATCATCTTATTCTTGGTTACGTTGACATCACAAAAATTTATATAGGATGGAGTAGAATGTAGCTCTACCTTTGTCAGTTCCATGTTAAATTTTTATTATATATAGCTTGCTAGTGTAGGAATTCTAAGACAAACAATCATGGTAGGACCATTCTTAAAAGATTTCAAATAATAACCTAGTGAACCCATATACTCTTATGACTATATATACACAAATCTAGATTAAACTTAGAATTCATTAACTTTAAGTTCTCTTTATTCTATATTACCTCAGTGAAAGTTTGATCAAATCTACTCGCACTCGGAGGTGTTTCCTTGAAACCTCCAACAACACCCTTTCAACATCCAAAATCACATATTAAAATACCATTCATAAAACAATGCTATTAACATATGTAATAAATTTATAATTGTTTACTAACTTTACATACCCCACTGATAAGTGTATTGCAAAAATAAGTAGATTGACTGGTGTACCCAGGGTCAACACTGTGACCCTACAATTTTATTAGAATAATAAAACTAAATTAGTTAATCTTGCATTTGACAATTAAAATTTAATAAACTAAATTCAATGAACATGTTCAATTTTACCTGACTGTCAATACCATATGCATCATGCAGAATGTCAGCCGCCCTCTCCATCCCCATAGATGCATACAGATCAGGCTGTGTAGAAGCATATGGATCCTGCGTAGCACCCTCCTGAGGGCCAGTAGGGTCATACGAACAAGTGGCTCCGCAAGATCAACACACATGGCCTTGAAGGCCACCACCTGAAGACTCCCCTGGATTGCGTTGTATAATGGGGCTAGTGTGGTGGATGACACTCTGAGTCAAGGATGTGATCGCCTGCAAAGTCTCTACATCAGCACTCTCCTTTGCAACTACCAGCATCACAATCTGCTCACGAGGTGGCCTAGCGAGAGGTCGTCTCCCCTGTCGTGTAGGATCCGGCTGTGCACCAGGCCTATCCTGTGCTGACCCCCCACCTCTCCCTGAAACTCCCTCATATCAAAATAATTCAGGATTTGGTTCAATACAAACTCACAGTATAATTTCCTAAGAAAATATTGGGGGACTTCACAGTTATTGCATGGTGGGTAATCAAAGACCATATACCATCTATCATAAAAACGGTTCCTAATCTCTTGGTGGTGGCACCAATGGATAGGAAACCTCTTTGCATTGAGGGTGATATTTTGATTTGTTCTAGGGTCAGTGAATAGAGAGCACAAATCGCCTTTAGTAATCTTTAAATCTTTAACTTGTTTATATGATAATTTATCTGCATAATATGCCCTCGATGTTTGCCTCCTATTTTGCCATCCAGATATTTGTTGGGTAATTGCATCCACATTTTTTAACAAATCCTTCAATGAATCTGCTAGATGTATCCTTTCTGTGGTTGAAGAATTTTGATCACTCAACCTACTAATAAGATCCTCAACTTCTTTTCTATTGTTTTAATTTCACTCCTCAAATTTTCTTGAGTGCCAGGAGGGTATTGAGAGAATGGTGGGGGAGGTTGATTTTGTGGTTGAGGCTGATTTGGTTGAGGATTTTCCTCCTCTTGTTGAGGATTTCCTACAAATTAAAAAAAAACATTCATTTCTAAACTAAAACAAACAAAATCAATTTAAAACTAACAAATTCAAAACAAATACCAAACAATACTTACCTCTTGCATCTCTTCATCGTCGTGGCGCCATATTTGTGAAGAAATCCAATTGCTCTTGATGAATTTTGACCTCTCCAAAAACACGAGCGCGTATAACAGGGTTTTTGGCCACGGGCGGAGCTAAAACACAGCAAAAAGGAAATGAGAAATGAGTTTGAGTTTTCTTTTTTTTCTTTTAAAAGCCCAAAATGCGTTCACGTTATAACACAAACGCGTTTTGGGCTTTTTTTTCTTTTTTGGCCAAAAAAGTGCGACCATCTTGGTGCACTTACCCAATACTCCTTTTAATTGAATAGTTGTAGGTTTAAATATTTTTGTGAAGATATCTCTTTTACTTATAATATTTAAATTGAAAAGTAAATTATTAAGTATATTTTACAAAAGATAAGTAATCTAATTATGGGGTAAATTTTATGTTGACAAGTAATTAAAATTTGAGTTAGACTAACAACAATTATTTACTCAAGGAGATTAGTATATTTGTAGCGTAATTCATAGTTATATATGTTAAGGGCGTTGGGGATTTTGGTCAATTAACATCAAATAATAAAATCTAACTTAATTTAGTAGTTTTAAAGAGTTAGTTGTTCTTTTTCTGTGAGAGTTACTTCATCATCATGCAATCAGTAATTTATCTTTGTAAATATATATTTAAAATTTGATTTATTTAAAACTTGTTTTATAAGATATGGGTAATTTCATTATCTTGTAAGTTACTGTAAATAGTCATTTATCCTTTTAGTTTATTTAAAATTTGATTTATTTAAAATTAGATCTATATAAAACTTGTTTTATTAGATATGGGTAATTTCATTACCCTGTAAGTTACTGTAATGGTAATTTATTTTGTAGTATATTTAAAATTTGATTTATTTAAAACTCATTCTAATATAAGATATGGGTAATTTCATTATCTTGTAAGTTACTGTAAATAGTCATTTATCTTTTTAGTATATTTAAAATTGATTTATTTAAAATTAGATCTATATAAAACTTGTTTTATTAGATATGGGTAATTTCATTACCCTGTAAGTTACTGTAATGGTAATTTATCTTTGTAGTATATTTAAAATTTGATTTGTTTAAAATTATAATTATTTAAAACTTGTTTTATTAAATATGGGCAATTTCATTATCTAGTAAGTTACTGTAATAGTAATTTATTTATTTTAGTATATTTAAAACTAGACTTGTTTCAAGTCCATTTAAAATTAAAATTAGATTTGATTACAACCTTATTTAAAATTAAATCTATTTTCAAACACCTTTACTTTTAGATTTGTGACTGTGCATGAACCGTATATGGTAGATTTTAAATTAAAATTTATTTAGTTTGAAGTCAACAAAGGTAAATGTCATACTTTTAATTAAATTAAATTTATAGTAAAATTAAATTTATTATTTTAAAATAACAGATATATATAGGTTAAGTTTTAATCAATTTGAAGTAAACAAAAGTATAGGCTATGAATTTTAAATCAAAAGAAAACTGATGTTTTGAATACTATAGGTTTTCCCAAGTGCTTATCTATTCAAAATATATTATAAAGGAAATGCTTTTAATCATAGTGGATTATTTAATTATTTATTACATTACCTTTAATAAGTTTGGATTATGTTCACATTCAAATGAATGGGTATGTATAGTCCTTTTGAACATGTTTAGATATTTATTTTGGTTATACTTTGAGTGCTCGTTGGAATTGATTTCTTATGCATACTAGTGGTTCCATGTTGATCATACCTTCCTCTTGCTTTATTTCACATTTGAGGCAATCCTGATGTATAAACATGTTTTGGATAAGTTGGGAACCCGTAAATGCTTAAGCCACTCCCATTTGATAAGTTATGGGTGGTAGGTTGTTAGGCTTCCAAAGGCGATGGGAAACCTATTTTTTGTGGAATTTTCCCATAATTAGACCTTTATGTTCCATTGATCGTATTTCTATTTTGAGTTCGTGAGTATATACTATGTTCCATGATTTACTTGCCTTTGGTTATGATTATGAGCGAGATGGTTCATGCCTCGCATGTGTATACATTTTGTGGCTTTATGCTTAGTACACCCTTGTTGTTGTGAGTCTGGTTTTAGAACTGTTTGGAAGGGTTTCCTAAACAAGCGTTATACTTGTTTGATGTTGTTTTATGTCAGTGTTGAGTTAGCCCTTTTTTCTTGACCTTGTTTGGATGTGGATCCTTTCTTGTCATCTCCTAGCATGGGGGGTGGACCTTCGGGTCCACATGGTCGGGTGGAATGTGTTATGCACCCATTGGGTTCCCAGGTTTTGTTCGCAATGCAGAAGTGGATGCAGATTTCCCAGAGCTCCACTTGGTTGAAGATTGGACCTCATTTTGTACCTTATTCTTCATTGATGTATCATACAAGTGTATTTGATATACTCTTCTCGTTGATATAAAGGAAGCATTATGTAATGTACTACTGGATTTATTATGTATTGTATTTGTAGAAATATGCTCCACCATTGTAATATTGATCTATGAGCTGAAATCTCATACATAATGAATATATTTTCCTATCTTTTGTTCATAACTTGGGTTGTATGTCATCTCTATGTAATCTTGGTTTTTATTCTCTTTCATTTTTGGTAAAAGTTTAGGTTTCGTAATGCCAACCAGTGTACCCTAGAGGACATAGAATGATGGATGTATCTTTTCATCACTATTGATCCTAGATGAATGTATGATTATGTTATCTTGTGAATGAATGCTTCTATTGTTAACTTTTGGGCATTATCTTTCATGATGTCTTGGCTGGGGACGTTTACGTGTAATGCAACCATGTAACCTAATGGGACTAGTTAGGTCTTGTCACGTAACATATATTTGATCATATTTTAATGTTTGTACACACTCACCTTATGTAATGTTTCACCTTAAAAATAAATAAATAAATAAATAAATAGTTTAGTGTGGTATTTTGTTGTCCTTTGGGGTTCACACGGTGGGGCATTACATAACCAATCACTAAAGATAAGCGTAGCTAGACTTGTCCAAGTGGGGACTCAACAAATATAGTCTTTCATATCCATAAGATTGTACTTTCTCTTGGTTACAAAATTCTTTGCTTGTTTGAAAACATTTTGGAAACAAACACTTAACATCATCATCAAAATTTCAAACCCTTTAGGAGGAAAATACAATTGACCAAATTCATGTGTTATTGCTTGCCCTTGGGATTTTATCCTTAGAGGTTTCTAAACACTTGGACTTACATCTCAATTGTCCTATTAAAGTTAAACAATAGGTAACCCTTGCCTTGACTTCATCAAATTTCCACATAACATACTTTGTGGGATTTGAAGAAATTGAGACATTGGACATCTAGTTTGGAAACCTAATCAAAGAAGTGTTTATTTAAAAAAAAATCACTAAGAACATATAAAAAAATTGGCTCTCACATGTGTTAATTCCTCATGATTTTGAAGAAAGTCAAAATCCCAAAACGAAAGTCCTTGATCCAAAGTTGAAAATTTAGGAGTCGCACTCGAAAGGTCATCAAAAAATACATTAGGAAGTGCAATAAAAATCAACACATCAAAATAAGGAAAAAATTCACAAGGTTCTATAGACTCATTCCTTTGAACAATCTGGAAATGTATGCTCAGTTTGAACCACTTCTTATTTATAGTTGGGTCCTTAGAACTATCGTATGTTCTTCAATACTGAGGTTTAAGTAAACAAGTGTCTTTTTAGGTACATCCTAGGATCAAAATCAAACCTTCATCCATCTTTGAACATCAAAACCAAAATCATCTCATCAACTCTTCAAAAATCTTGGAAAAATCCCTCATGTTAAACTTTGGGAAAATCATTTGAAACCAATCCAAAATCACTTTGTTTGATTGAATGTCTGTAGATGCATCCTTCTCCACATATTTGATCAAGTTATCAAACCTTGTGAAGAAATTCATCCCTTGATAACATCCAACATCTTGGGATTTAGTAGTTCATTATCAAAATCATCTTGTTTGGATAGGAGTGTTTAGATGAATCCTTCTTCTCACACCTATAAAAATTAGCATCTTGTGAATGATTTAAATCTAGGACAACATCCAACCTCTTATATTTCATGAGTTCACCAAAATCAAAATGCAAAACAAATCAATCCCAAATCAAGTCCTAAAGTTTAACATACCCTTCAAGATTTTCTCAAGAGTTCCAATCATCCATCAAACATTCATCTAACATCTTTATCATTATCACCCTTTGATCCTTAAAATCATCCTAAAAATATCTCCTTTTGTACCTAAAGATATATCAATCCAAAGAATTAGAGATTTATCTCCCATATTCTTGAAAATTGATCCCTATTTTATGGTGTAGACTAGATCTCAACACGGGAAGAACATGGAAGCCAACAAAGAAACACCCGATTCAAGTGACCTGAGCCAAACAAACTTTGAAATGAATCCCATTGAATCAAGCAATCCTTTAACCAATGTTCCTTCACCATCACAAAATCCGCAAGAGGAACACCAAGAAGAGGATCTTACCTTTGGGATGTCACATGAGGAAATCACCAAAATGGTTCAAAATCCAGAGAATCATACGATTATCAATATCATGATGAGGCTCAACTCCTCACTATACATGCTTGAATTAGCAAAGCAAAGGGATAAACTCCCTTCTAATTTTCATGTGAGCACTACTGTGGAACCATCTTTTGGGATCACACCCCCAATCTCATCCACCATCCCCATTTCATCTACACCCCCATCCCAAAGTATCACTCAAAACATCCTTCAAATCACATCATCCTTTGCTCCAACTCAACCCAGTGTCAATAAGGGAAGTACATTTCTCAATTCCATACAAACACCCCCCTTGTCAACAATCAAGATTTGGACACAAATACCATCTTGGGACAAACTGTACCCAAAAATCCATTACATATGTATGTCCCTCTCAATTTTCATGATTCCAATAACCCATCATCATCATTCTTTCGTGCAATACCCCAAACCTCTCTCCCCATAACCTTGCAAGGAGAAGGTGACATGTTCAGACTAGGGGGCATTTTTGACACTACACCATTTTCTCAAGAGATCATGCCCCTCACATTTCCACCATTTCTGCCATTTCCATCATCATCCACACCACTTCTTGGCTTAGGGCTTCCACCTTTACCAAATAACAATCAAAATAAAACCAACATCCTGAACACCAATCAAAGCATCACGCCAAACTCTCAAAACTTGTCATCGACATGAAACAATAGATGAAAACTATCTCAATGATGAAAACCACCACCATCACATCATAAATCACCCCCCTAACATCTGAAAACATGATCTCTCAAGGACCAACCACATTGATCGCACTATCCACCACTCAAAACCAAACATCAACACAACAACACCTCTCACCACCACAACAAACACCATTCCAAATCCACCTGCACTGCCACCACCACCAAGCTCCAATACATCAAATCAATACAATATTGCATTACAAACAACTCAACAAGCTACTTATCAAAAGGAATTCTTGCAAGTACAAAAAAAATTCATGCAACTAGCTGCTCAACAAGCCACACAACTAGTTGCTCAACAAGCCACTCAAGCTACGCAAGCTGCTCAAGCAGCCCAAGCCACATTACAAGCACAATAAGCATAATAGGTTGCTCAAGCCCAAATATTATTGCAACAACAATAAGCGACACAAGCACAAGCCCAAGCATAGGCTCAAGAACAAGCTCAAGCACAAGTGACACAAGCCCAAGCTCAAGCTCAAGATCAAGCTTAGGTGCACGCCTAATATCAAGCACAACAAGCACAAGCACAAGCACAATATCTTGCACAAAAACAAGTAGCACAACTACAAGAATATCAGCAAGCGGTAAAACAATACCAAGAGCAGCAAGAAGTAGCCCAATTAGCAGGCCAACAACAAGTGTTGTTGGTGCAACAACAAGCACAACAACAGGCTCAACAACAGGAAATCCTGGCACAACAATAACAATACCAACAACAAGTGATATTTATACAACAATAAGTGAAAGCATACATGGCTCAACATAATGTGCAAATACCACCAATCAACACATCAACCAATCCACCAATCACACCCACAAGCGAACCACCGCAAAAAACTTTCATCCCACCTCTTGATCAAATTACTCTCACAACAAATGCTCAATCTTCAATTAGGTCGAACCATGAAAACATCGAGCAACTTGTGTCCTTATCCATTTGACAGGAGCCTTGTTGTGAAGCCATTCTCGAAGGGATTTGATATCCCCAAGTTTGACAAGTACCGTGGGATGGGAAACCCTAAAGATCACATCAGGAAATTCTAGGTTCATTGCATGGAAGTCACATATGACGATACCTATCTGATGCAACTATTTCCTAGGAGTTTGGCTAGCCACACCATGGAATGGTTCTCTTGCCTACCTACATGCATCAAAACATTCCAAGAAATCATAGATGCATTCATCAAAAACTACGCATGCAATATCACCACGGATGTTAGTCTTGAGGAACTCTCGGCTTTGAAAAAAGGTAAGAATGAATCATTTTCTTCATTCCTACAACAATGGCGATCCAAGGCCAATCAGAGCAAATAGGTCATGCTCGAGGAACAACAAGTGTGCACAATCATATCTAACCTTGACGACCTCTTGGAATTCCATCTCAAAGTCCAAGGAATCACCACATATGATCAGTTGATTTCCAAGGTGCTCAACATCGAACAAGCCCTTATGACACAACCTAGAGGATCAACTTCATATCTTGAACAACAAAAAAATCACCCACACACCAATTACAATGACAAACCTCACACATGGGAAAGAAACAAAAATGTTATGAACAATGGTGTCATCGATGCCAAAGTTGTCATCAGTGCCCCTCGAAAAAACACACCCACACCACAACAAAAAATCCAAAACCATCATCAAAACAACCATCAAGTGAACACAACACAACAACCAAACAATCAAGTGATCAATAATGTCAATGACCAAAGAGGACCATCCCAGTGAAACAAGAATTTTACCAAGTTAAAGTACACTACTCTTGGGGAACCACTTGAAGTCATCATGAAGAAACTAATAAATGGAAACCTCATCAAGATTCCCACCTATGAGAACTACTAGGAACCAGATGTTAAACCTCCTTGGTACAATGAAAATCAGCTCTACAACTTCCACAAAATCAAAGCACACTCCATGAACAATGACATGAGGTTAAAGAAAATAGTCCAAGACCTTATTTATCAAAGAATCATAAATGTGGAACAACCAATAGGAAACCAAAACCTCAAAATATACACGAATCTAATGCCTAGCCATAATAATAAAGGGAACAATAACACTGATAAGGGGAAAGGAACCTTCAAAAATGTGAATCATGTGTATGAAATTGTCTTTGCTTCCCTAGATGAACACTGTGCAGTAATCACTATCAAAGAAGCTTAGGCAGATTGTGGAGTCACCACAAGAGGTGGAAAATTTACTATTGCAGGATCATCTCAACCAAACAAAACTTTCATGTCCAATTCAAGATTCATTCCCAATGGTTACAATGTCCTTGATCAGCTAAAAAGAATGAAAACAAAAATATCCATCATGGAGTTATTAAAAATCCCATCCACCCATAAGAAAATCCTTGAGGAAGCATTGGCTTCATCCACCATCCTTGTAGATCTTGATGCAGAACAATTCCAAGCTATGGTTGGCAATATCTTTATCCCGAATCTCCTTACATTCTCTTACCAAGATTTTACTACTCAACCATCTCATAACCGTGCACTCCATTTAGAGGTCCTAGAGCAGAGAAGTAAAGTCAAGCAAGTCTTGGTGGATGGAGGAGCAGGCTTGAATATTTGTTCCCTCAAGCTCATTAAGCAGTTAAAAATCTCAAAGGATTCCATCGACAAATGAAAAGGTATTACAATCAAAGCATATGATGATTAGGAAAGAGTGTCCCAAGCTACAATCATAATCCCTATTCAAGTAGGGCCAACTATCATGGAAACCACTTGTCAGGTCATGGACCTCGACTTGCCTTATAACATTCTCCTAGGACATCCATGGATTCATGCAATGCAAGCAGTAGCATCAACCTTCCATTAATGTGTCAAATTCACATATGAAGGACAAGAGGTCACCATCCATGGAGATCCTAAACCATTCTCCTACTACAAAATCCTTGAGGAAAAATACTACAAAATACCTCAAGTACCTAAAAATGATGAAGGCACATCAACACCATACATTGATCTAGCCACTCTCGCATCCACTTCTATGATAGAGACACCCACCATTCCCACCATCCCCACCATCTTTGATATCAAAGTCATCATCCAGGATAATGGTTGCAAAAACTACACGATTCCCAAAAAATGATTTTGTGGTAGGAGAGTTACCACAATCTCCTAGATCACGAGGATGTTCGAAATCAAATGAAGCCTCCACATCTCAAACATCCCCTGAAGAATATCCCAACTTTAGAAGTTGGGGAGATCTCAGCCGAGAATTCATAGAGGAGGACCCATCTCATCTCCTATACCAAGATAATAGACCAACAACTGATCTACCAATGGATGACAGAAGCAAAGGTTTGCAAATCATGCTTACAATGGGCTTTGATAGAAACCAAATACTGGGGAAAAATGAAAATAGGCTGCTTATAATACCTATCATTCCAGAGACACGAATGAGAAATCTTGGCCTTGGATGTACCCCTCTAAGTATAAACATATGTGGTTGAATTCCTCAAGTTAGAAAGGTCAATAATCCTCCTCAACAATCTGCAATCGAACTTCGCTTACCCATATCTACAGGTCGAGTCATACACAACTTCACATTTGACATAACTGATGTCTGTATTAGTAGTGATGATGATGATCCCATAACCAACATACCTAGGATATTTGAGGATACCACCCTTCTCATGATTAGTACCTTATCCTTTGAGTTAGACCATCAAAATCATGAAATCTGCCTAGTTTACCCCAAACTCATTGATTATGACAAATGAGGACCACCAATTCCGGACACATTCAAAAATGATGAGGCACTCTCAGAATTCATGGGACTATAGGATAATATTCCATGATAATATTCCATGTGGGGATCACAAATCAGGATTCATCATTGAGCTAGATACACACACATACTATGGGGAAATGATTGAATCCCTTAGTCGCAAAAGTGAAAAATTAAGAATAATATCTAAGTCCTTGAGTGAAAACCACACTGTGCCACTCTCTGACCCATAAAAACTAAAAATTTAGGACACATCCAACAATGAAAACCTCTTCAAGGCACTTGAGGATGGGGTACTCAATCTTCCTTTCAGAGCTCTTCATAAAAAAAAAATAGTAGTCCTAGCAAAAAAGTGCAATCTAGTTAATCTAGGGATAGAGGAGAGCCCGCACATCACCTTCTATGTGGAGTCATTACTATCAAAAGAACAAGAACTCCTAGTAGCCTTCTTGAGAGAGAGATAGGTATACTTTGCATGGAGCTATGCTGACATGCCAGGGCTCGTTCTAGAAATTGTAGTTCATCACCTAGCAGTATACTTTGAAGCAAAGCCCGTTAGACAAAAGCTCAGAAAAATGCACCCTCAGATCGCCCTAATAGTCAAAATGGAACTAAAGAAGCCATTAGATGTAGGATTCATTTGACCAATTGACTATCTAGAATGGGTGTCAAACTTGGTTCTTGTCTCAAAACCCGATGGGGGAATCAGAATCTGCATAGATTTTAGGGATTTGAACAAAGCATGTCCAAAAGATGATTTCTCATTGCCCAACATTGAAATGATTGTAGACATGATGGCAAGACACAAAATTATTTCCTTGATGGATGGTTTCTCGGGATACAACTAGATAATGATTGCTAAAGAAGACCAACACAAAATGACCTCCACTTGTCCATGGGGGACTTACTGCTAGAATATGATGCCATTCAGCTTGAAGAATGCAAGAGAAACATACCAAAGAGCCATGATGTTAATATTCCATGACAAGATCCATAAAACACCTGAAGATTATGTCGATGACATACTAGCCAAATCCAAAAAGAGGAAGGATCACATAGCAACTTTGAGCACTATTTTTGATAGGTTGCAGGAATACAAGGTTCGATTAAATCCAAATAAGTGTGTCTTCAATGTACAATCATGAAAGTTACTAGGATACATAGTGGCAATGATAGGTATTGAGGTACACCCTACTAAGGTAAAATAAATTCTTGAGATGGAGGCACCCAAAACATTAAAACAATTGAGAGGTCTCCAAGGAAGGCTTCAGTCCATCTGAAGATTCATAGCACAGCTGGCAAATAAATAGAATCCATACTCTCACCTACTTCATAAGGGAGTAGCATACAAGTGGGATAACAAGTGTGAAGAATCCTTCAATAAGATCAAAGAATACCTGCTTACACCACTAGTCCTCATGCCACCTATCCCAAGAAAGCCATTAATTCTTTATGTGTCAGCAACAACAAACAACCCTTGGAGCTCTCCTAGCTCAACACAACGAAAATGGGACAGAAAGAGCCATATATTATATCAGTAGGACAATGGTCGATCATAAGTTAAACTACTCATTCATTGAAAAAGCATGTTTAGCAGTAGTGTTTTCTTTATAGAAATTCAGACATTACATATTGACACATAAAGTCAAACTCATCACCAAAATTCACCCCCTCAAGTACTTACTATCAAAGGAAATGCTCACTGGAAGAATGGCCAAATGGGCCATGATACCATCAGAGTATGACATTCAATATATGGAGCGAAAATAAATTAAAGGCCAAGTCATCACAGATTAGCTTGCAGAAGCAGCAATCTATTCAGAGAATCCTCTCATTTGAGAGTTTCCAGATGAATCCATCTTCAATCTCAACATAGCTAACCACTGGAAACTTTACTTTGATGGCTCATACATGCAACATGGATTAGGAGTTGGTGTCTTCTTTATTACCCCATAGGGGGACTGCATACCAAGGTCCTATAAATCGACATTCCCTTGCAGCAACATCATTGTAGAATACAAGGATTTAACCATAGGTCTCATAATCGTAGTGCAGTGGCACATCATGGCCCTCAAAGTATACAGAGAATTCCAGCTGATAATAAACCAAGTGAACGATGAGTACCAGACTAAGGATGATAAGCTCACTCCATACAAGAAATTGGTGGAGACTCTCAAGGAATACTTTATCAAGATCACATTTGAGAAAATTCCCAGAGAAAATAACAGAGCAGTAGACACCGTGGCAACGATTGGATCCTTACTGGACATCCCTCATAATGTCCCAAAATATGAATTCTTGGTAGAACAACTTCTTGTGCTCGCATTCGAAGTATTAGCATTAGAATTTTTGTATGAAATCATTGTTCCTGGTGATCCCTAGTACCCTGACATTTATACCTACCTACGAATAGGGGTCCTACCTGCTAACTTACCCTCAACCTTAAAACAAACCTTTGTCAAAAATGCATCTTGATTCATCATCCTGGAAGATACCCTATATCGTAGGAGCATAGAAGGAACCTTATTCAGCTGTTTAAATGCTGAGGAGGCATTGACTGCTTTAACTGAAGTACATAATGACATATGTGGTTCACATTTGAGTGGAATGACCCTAGCCAAGAAATTTATGAGGATGGGGTATTATTGGCCTACAATGGAAAGAGAGACACATGACTACGTCAGAAGGTGTCTACAATGTCAATAGTATGGGGACCTCATCCATGCTCTAGCTCAAAAAATTCATCCCATCATCACACCATCGCCCTTTTCACAATGGGGACTTGATCTCATTGGAAAAATCACTCCCACTTCATCGAATGGCCACAAGTTCATCATAACCATAACTGAGTACTTTACCAAGTGGGCGGAAGCCATACCCATGGCATATATAATTAGGAAGTAGATATCAAATTTCATCCTGAACTATCTCATTTTCCAATATGGTGTTCCACAAGCCATTATCTCAGATAATGGGTAACCATTTAAGAATCAGGATGTCTATGACTTGTGTGAAAAATTCAAAATCCAACATTGCTTCTCCACCCCATACTATCCCAAAGGCAATGGCCAGGCAGAAGCCACAAATAAAACCATTTTAAATATCCTCAAGAAAACAGTCAATGACGTAGGTCATGACTAGAATCTGTAGCTCAATCCCGCCCTCTAGGCCTACCAAACAAGCATCTACACAACCACCAGTGCCACCTCTTTCTCCCTAGTATACAGATTAGAAGCAGTACTCAACATTGAGATCGAGCTCTTGTCACTAAGAATATCACTACAAAACCTCATTGCAGATGAAGAGTACTAAGTATCAAGACAGAATGAGCTGGAGCTACTAGATGAGTGGCATATAGACACTTTAATCATTTTCAAGTCTATCAAAATAGACTCAAGAGGAGCTATAACAAGAAAATCAGAAGCAGGACTTTCCAAGTGGGAGAACTGGTACTAAAGGAGAATCAGAAGAATGTACCAAATCCAAATAGTAAAGGAAAATTTGAACCCAATTGGTTGGGACCATTTTTTATCACAACAAGCTATAAGTCAGGGGCATATTAGTTATCAACACCCGAAGGGGAACCTTTGCAAGAGCCAATGAACAAATCTCATCTCAAAAAGTTTTATGCCTAATCTTTCAAGGTATAGAACCCAAAAAAAAAATCAAAAAATGTCTTGAAAAAATAATTACCTTGATGAAAACCTAGCAAATAGGTGTCTTCATGGCAAAAAAAACCAAAAACCAAAAAAATCAGAAAAAGGATTAAAAATAGTAAAGAAAAAAAATCATCCTCTAGTGAAAACCACTTTGGTGGCACTTTGGGCAAGTACCTTGGCGAAAACCTGGCAAACAGGCACCTTGTGTAAATAAGCACTTTCCATCCACCAGGATCTTTACGGATTGTTCTGCATCATCTATCCATTATGTTTCCATCATCCATCATATTCATACCTCCATCCATCACCCATCCATTTTGGTATCTGTATCATAGCTTGGTCCTGTTTTCGCATCATGATCC
Source organism: Sequoia sempervirens (assembly GCA_007258455.2). NCBI lineage: Eukaryota > Viridiplantae > Streptophyta > Pinopsida > Cupressales > Cupressaceae > Sequoia > Sequoia sempervirens. Next base: position 222,784,485 of record VDFB02379711.1, read on the forward strand.
CTTCTAGTACTACTTGGCCCATTCGCAAGGTCAGTTTGTCCTGCCTTTATCAGAGTAGTCTATTACATCATGCTAGGGGCATGTTCTCATCAGATCAGATTCGTGTATATTCTTGAAGTTTTAAAATCTCAGAAAATCCAAAAACATCAAAAAATCCAAAAAAATCTAGAAACATTGAAAAATCACAAAATCCAAAAACATTCAAAACATATCAAAATTCAAAAATAGGTCAAAAATTTAGTCAAATAGTCAATAAAAAGGTCGTCTTGTCACACTACGGGTCTATGATCCTTGAACGTAGGCAAGGTTGATCTTTGATCATCCCCCAAGACACTTAGGTCAATCCTTTAGGAGTCTGTCATTATAAACTGACATTTAATCATGTATATCTTCATCTGTAAATCGATCAAGTTTTCAGTCAAACTACGTGGTCTCTACGTGTATAATGTAGGAAGGGCTAATCTGTTGATCATCCCCCAAGGCCGCTAATATAGTCCCCTAGGTTAGTCTCTTGGTCAAAATCTCATAAAACCCCAAAACATTGGAATTTAATCAAAAATAAAAACATTTATAAAATCTTGAAAAATACCAAAAACAACCTCGAAACATTTCAAAAACTTCAAAAACATCCAAATATTTGAAAAATAAAATAAAAAAATCCATCTATCTCATCTCGCTTTCACCCACAATAAACATCACTCATAATAAATGATCGTCATCCTCAACCTTTGGTGAAACATTTAGAAACAAGTCTAGTAGGTGAAAAGTGAAAACTCAAAATGTCAGGTCTCAGGTTTAAGTCAGTCAGTAAACAATTCGATCAAATTTTTGTACCAATAGCTTATCATTCTTAAATCAATCTCATAATTTTTTGATAAAATCATGTCCTAGGATGAATCCTTCCTACAATTGGCACTTTTTATTAGACCAATCACTTTGGATAAATGAAATGATGTGCCACCATCCACTAATATGTCCTAGGATATATCATTCTGACAATGGACATCATCTATTGGCAATAAGTTTTGGTTCTTATCCTTCAAAACATATTTTTCTTTAGATAATAGTATGAAGAACATTAGCTTGTTTGTTTACGTGATTTTATCTTATTTATCTTACTGCGCTCATTCTAAGGACCTCTCGATGATATCTGAACAAAGGATTTAGAGAGATAGGAATGAGACAATGATCATTATCTTTTTTCTATTGTTCCTATTGGATATTCTTGTAATATAACCTTGGTCATACATGCTTTGTTTAGAGGTAGGGAGGATGTTTTAGGTATCTTGTTGACCACATAGGAAGGCTTGCCTTCCTATGTTTTGGTTCAAGATATTTTAAATATCTAAACTACATTTCTTAATAAGGTTACGTATGCCAGGTGTGAACAAGAGTACTCCTATATGATTGTTGAGTCAAAGACCACCACACTAAGTACAATGCCATCTTGTTTATCTATACCTTGATGCATCGTACCATGTGTGTTATCAAACATAAGGAAATTGGCCCTTTGAAAATCCTAACTCCTCAGCAAGTAGTCATCATCATTTGCATATTCATCATCTTATGTCTTGTTGGAATGTCTTCTCTTCTTTCATCCCTTCTTGCTCTTCATGCTAACAAGGTACTATGATAGTTAATCATCATCATCATCAATCTTGCATCCACAAATTGTTAGCATATTGCATAACATATCATATAGGAAACATATGCATTTCATCTCCATCATCATATAAATGTGTTATTATAAGCACTTTTCATAAATAAGCATATTCATAAATCATCACATTACATCCATTTTTCATTACATTTCATTCATCACATAAACCATCGCATAACATTCATTTGCATAAACATTTCATAAATCATTTCATATTACCATTTACTGCATAATCAAACATAATAGGTACGTGAGAATTATAGATAATCCATCACATTATAAGCATACATATTCATATAGACCATCTCATAAAACATTTATTATGTCATCACATGAACATCATAAAGTCATCTCTCACATTACATTCATTTCGCATAGCATAAAGCATCATCATACTACTTTGCATTAACATATCATTTCACATATTACATCACATCACATCATTAACAAATGCATCACATGCATCTCACAATCATCTAACATGTTTAGGATAATATATATTTGTTATTCTCAGCATCTTAAAACTATCTCATTTACATCATAAAGGCATATCATATAGACCATGACCATTGCATTCACAGAAAAACATACATATCATTCATCATTCATCCATATCATATAGAACATATCATAAATAACCAAATTGCAATCATTTTTGAATTTCATTTTACAAATCATTCCATATCATTATAAGCATTCAGTACACAATTAAACAAAGCATAATAGGAACATAAACATTATAAAATCCATTACATTAAAAGCATACATACATCCATCCATAATCATATAAAACATTTTATAAAAGCATTTATAATCATGACTCACATATCATTTTGCGTATACACCATAAATCATCTCCATACCATTTTTCATATCACATCATCCATCTCACATGCATTACATTATCATTTAATTTTTTTAGGATAATATAGATTGGTTATTCTAAGCATCTTAAAATCATCACATTTGCATCAACATACATAAATCATCATATAGATTACATCATCATAAAAATGTACATATCATCCATCCATATCACATATCACATAAATCCATTTGCATATCATATATCATTTATTAGAAGCATAATATATATCTATTAGTCACATAATCATCACATAACTCATACACCATCAGAAAGAAATGCATCCATATATACAGGTATGTGCAGGATCATGATGGGCCAAAAAGTGGCAATATGATGGGTATGTGCCTGACGACTTTTTTCTTACCCAAAATTGATGAAATGAAAAGGGTTTTTAAAGGAGATTCTCAGCTTTCCACCAATATAAACTATGCTTTACTTTGTATTTAATAAGTAATTATTATTCATTTTCTATTCAAATTGTGATTAAATTCCTGATCGATAGACTAATTGAAAAACATTTATATATTTCAAATGGTATCACATTTTTTGAATCCAAAATATGCATCACATTCTATGCTTTGCATACTATAGCATTAAAAAAAGAAAAAATGAATTTCATGAAGTTTTGACCAAGTTAGGGTGGTCAGACATACATGTTTTTTATAGTTTTTAAAAGTTGTAATAAAAAAATCATAATTAATTATTTACTTGGAAAAAAATTACAAAAAAATATGCATCACATTGGGACATGAGTCCTCTACTTATATCTAAAATCTTATAAAAATTATTATCATTTTTTTGTGGTTAGGGTGGTCAGACAGACACCTACTTCTTATTTTTTCCCTGAAATTTAAGTACTACTGCATTGAAATTTTAAATTTTCACGAACTAGATTTCTGTTTTTTTTAAACAAACCTAGTAGTTTAGAAACTACATTCAATTTTCTACATATTATATGCTTACTTATTTTTGAAATAATATAAATAACTTATTCAAATTTTTATGTCAAGTTGCCTAACTCTGATTTTTCTTATTTTTTTGCCACTTAAGGGCCTGGTTTTTCCATGATAATCCTGCACATACCCATACATCACATAACACCGTAACATTATTTCATAGCATATAGATATAGAACCTTCCATAAATGCATAATAAATACACATCACATCATATCAACATCATCATCTCATATATATATTATCGGGTAACTATCATAGTACAAAATAATTTGATCATTGTACATGTGTATGTCAATAAGTACAAAAAGGCCCAATGGGCTATCAAAAATGAGCCAATATGGCATGAAAGAATAATATCTCGATCAAAATGAGGCCTAACCCTTTTGTATACTACACTCGCCTCTATCACCATGACCCTCTATTGGTCTGTGGCTAGTCTATTGTCAGTAATATGGGGCTCATCCTGCTCTGGGTACAACTCGATGATAAAGAAAATAATAATAGTCCACCTCTTGGATGGCCTCCCTGTAAGAATGAAGAGGAACTGTTCTCTGAGAGGAGGAGGCTACCATGCTCTCTAACTACTATCTTCGACCCATCTCTGCAATCTCCTATAGCTCTGCAGCTTGTCTCTACAAAAGCCTGGTCTTTCTCGGCCTTGGCCTAATCCTTCTCCGCCATCAAAGTTTGAATCTAAGCCTGCAGTTGTGCAATCTGTTCATCTTGGGGATCTAGTTGTATTGCTGGCTGTGCTCATGGGGGCTGCACATGAGGCTAATCCTAACCCTCAACTCATGGTGGTGCATCTGCCTGATCCTATTGCCTGGCTAGCCCCTAGTCCTAATCCTGCATGTGAACATTTGCCTGGACTGGCTAAAATGGACCCTTGCCCAGCTGATCCTACCACTCACCCTCTCTCCATCCTTGTCCTACCCCTCTACCCCTCGATCTTCGTCGAGCGAAGGGTGCACCTAGAATTTTCAATCGTAGGGGTGGCAAAAACTAACCTCTATAGGCCTGTGTCATGCCTAGATCTATGGGTCCTTGATCATATACCCATGGTCGGGCCACCAACTGTCTAAAACTGTCTACCACCTCAGAGGGAGGAATATATCACCCCCAAGCACCCTGCGATACCATGCAAGAAAATATAGCCACATAGTCATCACCTAACCAGTCATGTGGCTCACCAAACTAACGCTGAACTTTCCCAAGTAGGTATCTCTCGACCATCGTATGCTCCTGCCCCTACATAAAGTAGTCCTGGTGGGCAAAGAATAACTATTGTACATCCTTGACCCATCCGGGGAGACCAAGGTATGGGTACTAGGTGAAGACCTCCATATCATCCAGGACCCTCCTCCAATGAGGAATCTTGTGCTCGCCCGTGTGTGTAAAGGACACACTGCCTCTGTAGCGCCACACTAGGGGATCATCAGACACCATCAGCACTAGAATGACTCACGACCAAAGAATGAAGATGTGCTCCCATGCCACACATGAAGAAGTGTGACACCTGCTCCAAGTGCTTTTTCTTCCAAGTAAACGTACTCGTGTAAATCCTTGTAGAGGGAAGCTAGAAGAATAGGCTCATAAAAAAAATGAGTAGGCATCTCATGCATCACCATCCACTCCCAGCAAAGCCCCTAGCCATGACTAAAATACCAACCTCATCAATCTAGGGCAATGAGACCTGAAATGATCATTGCAACCACCAAGCAGAAGGGTGAAGTCAAGGCCCTATGACACTCTAGCTATAGCTGACCCTCACAGTATATAACATCCTCCATAGAAAGGACTATGTGACAAGCATCCCGTCTGGCATCCATATCATGGATAACTCACTGACCATGAATCAACAATCTAAGGATGCACCACACGTCCTCCAAGGTGATGGTGACCTCACCAGTAGGAAGGTGGAAGGATGAGGTCTCACTGTGCCATCTCTCGCCAAGTGTTGACATCATCCCAAGGTGGGTCTGCATGGGTACTACGTAAGCAATATACCATAGTCCCATATCTTGCAACCAATCCTACTCCCTATCACTTAGATCTCCTAGGTAACCAAAAATCTCCCCTGATCTATGCTCCCGAGAATACAGCTCCCTTGACGCATCCTGCATCAGGAAGGCTCACCATGTTGAAACCATTGAGAAATTTTATTTCGAGCATCCAAAAAGCCAGTCTAACATCACTATCTATGAAGGTGTCATAGTTCAAAAATTGCAAACTGTGATGTTGGGACTGTCAAAGTCCTAAAATGCACCACCGCGGTGCACTTTTCTAAAGCGGCGCAGTTTGGTAGAAATCCTAGTCTAAAATTCCACCGTTGCGTCAGATTTTGAAATGCCCCTACTGGAGGTAGCATATGCATCAGAGTTTGAAGTTTGTTTCCAAACTCCAAACTCCACCGCAGTGGTGCATTTTGTGGTGGCAGGTCCGTTTGAACCACTGAGAGGTGCTGTTTGAATTTTGAGCAGTGCTATATAGCACCACTAGAGGGAAGCTAAGTTTAAAAGCATTAAATGAGCACGAAAAATGAAATGCAAAGCTCAAGTAAGGATCACTTACCAATGCCCCAATGTCGGGAGGTCACTGGTATGTGTGGACTCGATAAAAAATATGCATTGGGAGTTGTCGTTGTGCCATCTCATGAGAGTATCAAAGCTCAAATCACAAAATCACTAAAAGGCTATGTGTGAAAATGAATCGAAAGTGACCCGTCGGAGCCTTTTTAATCCTGACACTTAGGGTTTTTTCACTTTGTTTAGCTATCCTGCTAGGGTTTTGAACTCTTGAACCTATTTTTGTCTGGTCGAGGCCCATTTTATATTGTTTTATTGTGTTTAAACACGTTTTTGGCCTCCTGGAGCCTTTCTGGACTTGTCGAGTACCTTGTCCTCCTTTTCATGACATCACCCAAAAATAAAAATTTTCATCCAATCTCTTGAGGGGGCAATATATTAGCATGTTTTCTCTCGCTAGGGTAGCAATGGGGAAAATTTTTGAAAACAATTTTTTTGGCATTGATACAAATCGTTTATTCTTTGAATCAACACAAGTGCATTGCTTCAAAGAGGGGGAAAAATATAGATGCGTAAAATGTACTAATTGATGTTGGACATCTGATCCTAACCACTAACATCCCCTCATCCTGAATCATCCTTCGGTCTAACCATTTAATCAAAAGCCTTTATTTGATTAAATTCATCAATATTCCTGTCTTAATTAAATAAATCAGTTATCTAATTAAGTCATCCTTTCTCATTAATTAAATCAACCAGTTTGATCTAATTATCCCTATTTAATTTTATATAGGGATAATGATCCCACAAACCTGGTTTCCAATTTCTGGGAGGAACTAATTTTTGCTGAAATCACATATTTTTAGAAAATATAATGATTTAAGCCTTAAAAGGTTCCATTTAAATAATTCCAATTGAAGAGGGTTTGATCAAACTACCTTAAATCAAACCCCCATGGATAGAACACCGCTAGTTTTAAACCATACCTATAACAGTCTCCTTTACACCTATCAAAATGCTGATAAAAAACCACTTTAGATTTACCTTTTGCGGGATCAAATGAATTAATTTAAAATTTATTTTTTGTAAGTATGCATTCCTTATTATAAGCTTCCCAAAAAGTATAATTTTAAATAAATTTAATTTTACTATTATATTTATTTTTTATTTCTCGTGAATGTAGGTTTTTCACAGAAAATCAAGCTCTCTGTTTTGCACATGTGGAAAATAGCAGATTATTAAAGAAATAAATTAAAAATATTAGTGCACTAGATATTGAAGACCTTGATCCAACAAAGAAAAAAAATGAATTTTGATACATACAAAAAAAATTACGTGTTATACGGTTGTGCTATGTCTAAATTATAATTAGTTTGAATTCTAAACTTGATTAAAGAAAAAATATTCAATACAAAACTATCTAACCAAGTGGAAGCACTAGATATTAGAGTTACAAATCTAAATTTGAAAGAATTAGAATTTTATCCTTCATGGAAAAAAAGTGATGCGTTATACATTGAGTGTCACTTTTTAAAAATGTTGTTTTCTGAAAAAACTAGTTTATGAGGGAGATGGAAAAAGAAGTGCAATCTGATTCCAAAAATTTTGAAAAAAAATATTTAGAATCTATAGAAAAAATTTCACGAAACTCTAGTTTGCATCATCTTCAAATTCCTCATGGTTTAGCCGCTATAGGTGCTCGAAAGTGAAGATTTAGTTAAAAAAAATTATTTCAGTGTCCAGTTTAGCCAAAAATTGTAAACCACTATTATGGGATCACAAAAATAATTAATTTTATTTCATTAAATCTATAAAGTTCATCCATTAAATTGAGTAAATTAAAACCTTAATTAATTTAATATACCTTCATCCCCTTAGTTAAATAAACAAAACCCTTTATTTGATTTAATCTATAAATCATATTCTTCTCATATTTGATTTAAATCAATCCATAAATTTAAGTCAAACAAGTCACATCATTTAAATCTTTCACTAAATTAATTAACCTTGATTGGTTTAATTTCTTCTTATGTCCCATCCTCCATCTTTTGCCACTTGCACATGAAAATAGAGTTATTTGATTTATTAAATCTCTATTTATCTTCTTCTTTTTTTTAAAAGAAGGGGTAAAAATTTATTCAATCAAATCCAAGATACAAAGCATAGGCCAGAGGCCCACCAAATCAAGAATACAACCAAAAAATCCAACAACAACACTACATATTTCTATCATCCAATAATAATCTCTCCAGGGTCCCAAGATAACCAGAAGATAACTCATCCTATCCACTAATATTCCAGCCCTCCCCATTCTCCGAGGCCCACTTCGCCAAGCAATCCGCCACTTGATTCCATTCTCTAGGGATGTGAAAAAAGGAGACAGAATCCAAGGAGTGACATACACTTAGAATCTGTCTTACCACTGAGGCTAATTGCCAATTAACATCATCCAATCTCTGGTTGTTCAGCATATCCAAAACAATCTGAGAATCCGACTCATAGATAATCCTCCTCCAGCCTAAAGAGTAGCCACGCTCAACATCAATCTTAATAGCAAGGGCCTCCATCAGATTATTAGAGTGCTTCCCTTTGTAAACAAAGAAGAAAAACACAACAACACCATCTTTACCTCTACCTATACCACCAAAACCAGCATGTATAGGGTTTCCCGGAGAAGAGCCATTCGTATTAATCTTCAGGACCCCAACTGGGGGGGGCATCCACCTCCCATCATGACAAACCCATTGCTTGCCATGTCGGGATCTATTTCCAGCACTGCATCCCCTACTATTATCCCCTAGGTTCAAATCCCTCATAATAGCATAATCACCAGGATCAATATTATCATCCATATCACACTTAGCAGAAATAGTTTCCTAAAGCCTGCTAATAATCTTCTTCCACAATTGACCACTTCCTAAATTGGAACCACAAAAAACTCTATGATTCCTTTTCAACCAAAGGTTCCAAAGAATGAAAATAGGCCCAATAGCCCAAGCCACCTGTAGGATAGAAGTCTTCGCAGGAGGCCTGCCTAGGCTCTCCCAAAACTCTATTAGGGAGGAAGCATGAACACAACCCTGATGCCAGGGCTCCCACCACCTGCGCCATATTTCTCTAGAAAAAGGGTAATGAAAGAACAAATGGGAAGAACATTCCTCATTGCGCGAACAAAGGAAGCACATACAAGGCCCATGAAAACCACACTTGCGGAGATTCTCCCAAGTGAGACATTTCTTCTGAGCAACCAACCATAAGAAAAAATTGCACTTGGGCCAAGAGAAGTTATTCTGAACCTTCTTCCACTAGGACACCTCTGTAGGACCATGTAAGTTCTTGTCAAGCACAGCATAGCCTTGAGCAACAATAAATTTACCTTTTGGGTTGGGACTGCAAGCCAACTTGTCCCTCTCATTAAGGGAGTTGCAAAGCCTCCCCTCCAAGACTTTAGACAGAACAACACGATCCTCATCAAAACCACCCACAGGCCACTCTCGAGGATCCTTCCAGGAGGACACCTCCACTTGACCAATATGCTTGACTATTTTAAAATGTTCCACCTTAATCCATCCAGCATCAGAGAAGATATGGTAGAGAGGCTGAAGCTGAGGGAAACTAGAAAGAATGGAAGGGTAGCCATCCCAAGAGTCCTTCCAGAATAGAGCATCAGAGCCTTTATTATAGATCTAGAAGAGACCATCCTTAATAAGCTGAGCTCCCTTCTTCAGAGTATCCCAAATACAAGAGCCTTTTCCCAACAAAGCAAGTCATGACACATCTTAGCTCTCAGCACCAAGAAGATACTTGAGAGCAAGAATCTTGGCCCAATCCTGATCCTAACTATTACACCATCTCCAGTATAGCTTGGGCACTAAGGTCGTGACCACAAGAGCCATAGACCTAAGACCAAGGCCCCCAGTATGCTTCGGCCTACAAACGGACTCCCACCTGACTAAACTCCACTTCGAAGAGAGAAGGTTGCCTGACCAAAGGAATTTCCAAGAAAGAGCATCAAAGTCCCTCACAAAAGAGGAAGGAGGAACCTGCACACAACACCTATAAATGGGAAGAGACTGCGCCATAGTCTTTAGGAGAATCACTCTCCTAGCAGAAGAGAGCCATCTATAAGTCCAATGACTAACCTTACTCTGGAATCTATCCAAAATCCCCTGCCAAAAATCTCTACGCTGAGAACCCAAAGCCAAAGGAATCCCAAGGTACATCAAGGGAAGAGAACCAATCTGGAATGTAAGAATCCTAGCAATCTTGTTCTAAATAAGCCAAGGAGTATTAAAGAAATAAATGGAAGATTTATCTTCATTAATACTCTAACCAGAAGCTTTCAAATAGATGTCTAAAACTCTCCTGAAATGTAGAGCCTCACTAATTCTAGCCAAGCCCATCAGCCCAGTGTCATCCACAAACTGAAGATGAGAGTAGGGAGGGAGATTAGTGTTCCAGGTCCAACCTTGTATAAGACCCTGCCTCACCTAAGATTTAATAAATCTACCGAGACCTTCCATCATAATAATGAAAAGATAGGGAGATAAAGGGTCCCCTTGCCAAAGTCCTCGAGAAGCACTAAACAAATCTGAATGTTCCCCATTAATAATAATAGAAAAGGAGGACGAGGTCACACAACTGAGAACCTAATTCACCCACTCCTCATTAAAGCCAAAAGCCAAGAGAATTTTCTGTAAGAAATCCCAGCTCATCCGATCATAAGCTTTGGCCATGTCAAGTTTAATGAACATAGCTTTCTCCTTAGAGGAAGCCATAGAATGAATAGCCTCCATAGCTATCACAACACCATCAAGAATTTGTCTTCCTTCAACAAAGCCACCCTGCTTAGCAGAGATCAAAGCACCAAGGAGTGGCTTGAGTCTCTCAGCAATCATCTTAGTGATGATCTTGCAGACAACATTGCATAAAGCAATAGGCCTGAATTGGTCCAACCGATTAGCTCCCTCCTTCTTAGGTATGAGAGCCAAAAAACTAGAATTCAAAGACTTAAGCATTTGTTTGTTCCTATATGATTCTTGAACCACCTCAAGGAGATCATACTTTATTATTTCCCAGAATTCCTGAAAGAACTCAATCGGGAAACCATCAGGGCCAGGAGCTTTACCTTTTTTCATACTAAACACTACTTTCTCCAATTCAGGTAACAAGATTGGACCTAAAATAGCCCCATTCATCTCCGTGGAGACTAGGTGGGGAATACAATCCAAGATAGCCCTTTCTTTAGTCCTAGCTGCAAGATTCTCCCTAGTAAAGAGATTTGAAAAATAGTTGACAGCTTCCCTGGAAAATTTTTCCCCATCTGGTGAAACAAGAGAGGAAATAGAGTTCCCCTACCTCCGAGCCTTGACCGAGTTATGAAAAAATGTCATGTTCCTATCTCCCTCCTGAAGCAAATCAATACGATATTTCTCCTTCCAGAAGATCTCCTCCTGAAGCTCCCATTCTTCTAAACCTTTACGAGCCAAGGACTCAACATTCTTGAGATCAGAGGACAACCCCTGGTCTCGAATCTGATGAGTAACACTATCCAACTTTGACTAAGCCACTATCTTCTGAGCATGTAGGTTCCCATAACATTGTTTATTCCACCTCTTCAGCTTGTACTTCACATGTTGAAGCCTCTTACTAAAAGTAAACATGGCCATCCCATGGGCAGGCCTCCCTTCATACCACCAATCAAGCATAAGATTCTACAAAGATTGATCTCTTAACCACATCAATTGAAATTTGAAAGATGGCATTTTGGTGACACCATAAGGGGAGATAAAGAATTTGATAGGCTAATGGTCAGAACCCCTCCAATCAAGAATTTCTGAACTGGTGGTCCACCTGTTGTGCATCCAATAGCAGGATACCAAAAATTCTTCAAGCCTTTCAGAAATAGCCTCAACACCACATCTCCTATTATTCCATGTAAACACACCATTGATTGGCTTCACATCAATGAGATTCAGGAAACCAATGTTATCTCTAAGAAGATTTGAAGAAGGGTCCAACCTAGCTAATCCACCACATTTTTCCTCCAAACTTATAACCGCATTAAAATCACCAACCATAATCCATGGGAGAAATGGATCCAAAGACCGGATGAAACTGATGTGAGCCCAAAGCTGTGACTTACCTGAAATATCAGTAGGAGCATAAATATTGGAGAAAAGGCATCTTTCTCTAGTCTAAAAAATAGAGGCAACCAAAGTAATGGAAGACCGGCTAGAGATCCACCATAAGGGTGAAACTTTCCTCGGGTTCCAGAAACAAGCCACCCCCCAGAACTGCTCAAAGCCCCAACCCCCTACCAATAACCTTGGGGCCAAATACGTGGGGCACAATTAGCCAATTCATCCATAGTAAGCTTGGTTTCCTGAATAAAGACCAAATCAGGAGACTGAGATTCAATTAATGTGCAAACAACCTTTTTTCTAGGGATGCTATTCAACCCCCTTACATTCCATGATAAGACAATCATTTATGAGGGTGGGAGAAGTGGGAATCGATGGGTTTCAGAGACCCAGACTCAACCAATGTATCACCCATAATTTTGACCTTCTCTTGATCAGTCTTCCTTCCACTCCTTGACGGTTTGTCTAGAAGCCCCTTCTTAAAGGATTTTTGATGCAAGCCTAAGGCAGGAGTAGCCTTATTACCCTTCACAAGATTAGAGGTTCCCTTAGTAGCACGGGGAATAAGAGCCACCACAACAGTACCCATCGGAGCCTGTGACTCCTGGAGATCTCCAATATCCTAAACATGAGAAGGTAAATCCATACCCATCTGACCAACCTGTTGGTCCCTTGAAGATAAAATCTGATCCTCCTTCTTAGCATCCTCATCCTAAGCCTCAAGCTGAACTTTATCCCCAAAAGAGAGCTCAACTGGAATTCCTTCCTCTTGGACTAAGCTATCAAGAGCCTAAAACCTATTAAAGGTGCCATCAATCTGTCTATCCATCCAGGTTCTCTTCTTGCCTTTTCCTTTGTTACGGGACTTCACCTGAGTAAATCCTTCCTTATCAATAGGTCCATCAGAAAAAGGAGCCTTCCCCTTGTCTTCCCTAAGAGGTCCAGAGGTAGCCAAGGGGGAAGATTTAAATCTGGGGCATCTGCGATGTAGATGACCATATTCATGGAAAATTCTGCATCTAAATGGTAAGGTTTCGTAATCTAGCTATTGGATCCAAGACGATGAACCCATGCAAATCTCCATAGAATCTGGTAATGGATTATTTAAATCAACTTCTACACAAATACGAGCAAAATAAATTACTTTGCGATCTTGAGTTTGTGACGCCTATCCCACAGGTTTCCCAAGAAGCAAAGAGATTGAATGAAGAATATCTTCCCTCCAGAATTCCAAAGGAAGCCTTGGTAGTCGAACCCACACTGGAACCCGTGAGGGGATCTCTTTAGCAGAGTTAAAGCCCATGTGACAGGGCTTAATGAAGATCCCCACCAGGTTAAAGAAATAAGGGCCTCCCTCAAAAGCCCTATTCCTATCTGACATGCTTGAAAAGATAACCAGAAAATAGTTATTAGCCACTAAGAAAACTCCATATCCCCTTCAGGGTTCCAAACCCGACATGCCCAAGATTCTAGCAGAGGTAGTGAAAGACAACGGCCTAAAAAATTGCAAATAAGGGCATGATTGCACTAGTATTCAACATCCTCCAAAACTTGCTCAGGTTGAATAACCAAGTCTGGTCGATCTTCAGATCTCTCCAAGCATCCGTTTACTTTTTTTATCTGAAACATCCCTTTTGAAGAGGAAGCACCTTCCCTAGATTGGGGTTTACTTGACCATTCCTTACTACTAGCATGCATAGGAGAAGATGGATCTATCATCTCCAAATCCCCTGATGATACTTGATAATTAGCTAGACCATGATTCTCCATAGCCCAACACGCCAAATCATCAACAAAAAGGAGAAAGGGATGGAACATGAGACCCACAGATTCAAACCACTGCACACCTCCCGCTAAGAACACCCCACGCACAAAGACCAGGAAAAATGGCCCACCCGTAGGCCAAAGATGCTCAGAAACCCCTACCTACCCAAAGAAAAACCTATGCACCAAAATAACCCCCCCCCGGCGCCAGCACCAAAAAGCAAGAAGCTCAAGCATAGACACCAAATGAAGAAGAAGCTAGGGCACACAGGCCCTAGCTCACACTATCCTCCATCAGATCTAAATGATAATATTATATCAAATCTCTATTTATCTTCAACATGACATAAAGGAGGAATATTCTTCAAGTTTGAAATTCAAATCTAAGTTGACTTTTTCCTTCCAACAAGGCATTCACTCCCTCTTACAAGTCCTTTTGTATTGAGCCAAGTGGCCATTACTCCATTTGACTCTCCCTCCACCTTGTCATTAATACAATTTCAAAATTCAAATATTGGCATTTATTGGCACATTCATCAAAACTTGCACATCCTTGGCCCATTCACATTTGGACAAGTGGCACCTTGCCATTGAATGAAAGATAGTCCCACATTGCTCTATTTTTGGCATTCTTTTAACTTGAAATTCTATAAATAAGAGGCTTCATTCCTCATTCGATCATCCACAACTTGAGTAAACTTACTATACTCAAATCTTTAGCAAACTTCATCCATACTTTTGAGTTTATAGCTAGGTTATGCCGGTTTTTATCTTGGAGAATTAATCACTCTTCACCAAATTGGATCAATTTTCATCACAAAATCACCATTGCATCATTGGAGTTGGGAAAGGGCCAATTTTGACATCAAATTTGCACCAATTCCCTCAAGAGATTAAGAGTTTGTTTTGCTTTAGAATAAGATTTGATATGTTTTAAGTTTTGTTGTGTTCTTCATTTCATTCCCTCTTTCTTTTGCAATTTAAATTAATTTCTTGAGGAATCATGTTACTAACCTTGCATTTGACTTAATATATTGATTGTTTGTTGTGTTTGTGTAGGTTTGGAATCATGGTTCACAAAGACAAAATATAATGTGTATTACAGTCATCTGTTGTTATTACAGAGCATAGATTAAAGTATTTCGTATCTATGTCATAAGGACTTACCCTATTCAACTTGAATCAATCCAAGATTTATAGAAATCTAGAAAATAGAATCATAGAAAGGAAACACTACACCAAAACCCTTAGGTTGGAGAGAACAAGTCTAAGCACAAAACAAGACAACAAAATTTTTCTTTATAGTACAAGCATAACTCATATTCAAATTCAAAATCCTTAACCCTTACTCTAACTAGAGTTATGGGAAGAAGAACTCAAATCAATTTACAAACACCAAAATTTTCACTCAAAAAAAAGCAACCAGGCCATACAGGTGCCTGACACCTAAAGCACACCCCAACATAATGGTGCTCATGAATACATGTATGCAAATCCATGAAATCCATGACCAGAATAAGGAAAAACATACCTTGAAAAAGAACTTTACCTCTACAACACATCAAGGAATAAATGATGTTGCTCAACAATTAATTTGGCCTAGAGGAAGCACCAAAATTCAATCTAGAGTCATTTTGATTTGATCTAGTAGCTGAAATGTAGATGCATCATTACTGTTCTTTCTTTATTGCAAAATGGGGTAGCTAGCCATTACACTTTGAATTTTGGCCATTAGATATGAGATAGACGATCAATATTAGATCTTTGACAGGCTTTAAAACATGACTATTGATTGCCCCTCTTGAATGTGGGTCATTGATCACCAAGAGACTGCATAACCATCATGAAAGGGAAAGTAGCATATCAAAGTGAGGCACCCTAGAGTCCTCTTGATGCAGTGAAAACATACACTAGTCCTAACCCACATCTGGTCCCACCATGCCAGATGTCACCTCCCGACTTCCCCTCTAAAAGTTAAGATATTTTGGTCAGTCCCTTGTTGGCTAGCAGGTAATTGTCACCCTATTCACTTCATCTCAACCATTGATCTCATAAGACTTAATGTTCACTTCCTTCACATGATAATGGGACCCACTAACTAATAAGACACATGGCACCTGACCACTGGCCAGTTGGAATATTTTAAGGAATATTAAAACCCTACAAGGGAGTGGGGAACAATCAAGATTGAATCACATAGATCCAATTGCATGTATTAAAAGCCTAAAAATGCACATGCAAATGCTAGCAACTTAAAAGTGGGCCTTGGCTAGGTAAATAACACTTAGGTGAAATTCTTCGTTGACCTAGGGATAATGATAAGATATTTGAATGGGGCCACAACCGGAAAGACAAGGTAAAAGTGCCAATTAAAGAATGACCGCCTAAGACATAAGTTATAACTTTTCCAACTAGGAACCCAGAAAAATGGTTCAATGAGTGGAGAGAACAAAAGACCAAGGAATGGAAAAATTAGAGTTTTAGGAGAGTTTAAACCCTATACACAATTTAGAACCCTAAGAGGATACAATTGAGGAGTTTCAAAACCTCAAGGATCACAAAAATTCAAAATTATCCATCAATTTTTCAAGTACCACCAGATGTCCATAGAATGGAGATTGTTGCATGTGTTTTCTTCTTAAAGGTGTTATCTCTAATGTAAAAAAAGTGGTAGTGTGTGATGCAATCAGTGTGTTCATCATAAGTGTTTTGAATTATTGTATTCTATTTCCTTTGATGTAAAACATTGCATAAAGCAATGAAATAAAGCATGAAAGGGTTTCATGCAGTTAGTAGCTTGGGAGAATGCTTTGTATTCCTCTAATTTTGAAGATTTCGCCCTATGGTTTGGAAGTTAGATAGATATAGGTTTGAAGTGTGTATGTCCCCATTTTTAGAACATGGAAGTTAACAAAAAACTTTCTAGAGTTAGAAAAGTGAAGATTGTGTTGTTATAGTCAAGAAGGTTTTGAGGAATGCTCCAAATTACTCTATAGTTGATGTGGTTTTAAAATTTGGAGAATGACCTAAAATTTTGTATATATTTTCTCATTTTCAAGTTTTAGGTGTTGAGGTGTACCACAAGTATTTTTCAATGTACTATATCAGGACTGTGTTTTCTATGTTTGCAAGAGATGCTAGGTCTAGTGTTTACTTTCTTTCACTTGCATAATGTTGTGTGAACCTATAAAAGGAGTGAATGAGAATGTTTTTGAATATAATTTACTATTTTTAATGTGATCTGAATTATGTCCTCTAGTCTCTATGGTACCATTTGTGGTTTGGAGTTAATGCATGGAAGGTTAAGTGTTTGTTGGGCCAACTTGGCATATTGAGTTGTTTCTACAAATTTTTTGTTGTGTCACCTATATGGGAATATGTGCTGAAGTAAAATAGGTCATTATTATCTCTTGTCTTAAACTACATTCAATTTCCACTTCCCACAAATGTTTTGGATCCAACTTATTATGGCCATTGTATGTTTCATATCTACACATTTCATCTATGGTACCGTTTGTGGTTTGGAGTTAATGCATGGAAGGTTAAGTGTTTTTTGGGCCAAATTGGCATATTGAGTTGTTTATGCAAAGTTTTTGTTGTGTTCACCTATATGGGAATATGTGCTAAAGTAAAATAGGTCATTATTATCTCTTGTCTTAAACTACATTCAATTTCCACTTCCCACAAATGTTTTGGATCCAACTTATTATGGCCATTGTATGTTTCATGTCTACACATTTCATCTTTGTTGACAAGGAGAAATTTTTTCAAGATTGCACATGATATTAATGTAAGATAAAGTATGTCATCAGGTATGATGTGATTTGTTCGAGTATGGTATGTGTGATTTTACAAATGCAATGAGATGAAGGAAAAAGAATATGTGTGAATGTGTGAAAAGGTATATGAAGTGTGATTAATATAGTGAGTCAAAGGTAGAAGTGTATGAGTGAGTGCTAAAGGTAGTGAGGCAAAGGAAATAGTGTGTCATGTGAGTAAGAAAGTGTTTGTGGTTAGAATTAGTGTTAGAAGTAGTGAGCTAAAGGTAACAAATGTGTTGAGTGTTTTGGTGTTGGTTGATCACCAAAATTCATCAAGTTTTGTATGTTGAGGTTGTAGACTCTTTCTCTAAGTGTTGTATTTTGTAGGGAGTTGTAAAATTCTTTAGGTTGAAGCCATAAATCTATTTTTTAGGGAGTTGTAGATTCATTTGGGTTTCAAACCATAAAACCTGTTGTAAATATTGTTTTACTTTGTGAGGCTATATTTTAGACAGTAGCTTCAAGTAGCTTTCTCATCATGGTTTCTCCCTTGTATGATTTTCCACGTAAATCTAGTATTGTGGTTGTTACTTGTGCTTTGAATGCTTTATCTATTTAAGGAAATAATAAGTTTTGATTGATAAAGTTGAATTGGATTAATTATGGGATATATTATTTCACCCCCCTCTCAGTATATATGTGTGTTTTAAGGAGAGAAATTTGTATTTATAGGCTTGCTTCAATAACTAATTGTAACTACCATTTTTAAATACGTTGGTTTTGAAAACAATAAACCTTGTTTTTTAAAATTTACGTCATTTTTCTAGAAATAATGTTCTTTCTCTAACTTTTATTTACAATACGCTACATAAGTCACTTTTAAAAAAAGGTAACATGCAACACATAACTATGAAGAAAGACCAAGTCATTAATATTTTCAATATAGTTATCCACCTTTTCTTCTTTATTTTTGATATTTTTTGAATATTTTCTAGCACTCACTATTGTCTAAACTTATCCTCTTCATCATGTAGTAGGAATTAACACATAGCTCACCCTTCCTTTGAAATTTATTTATTTTGGGGGTGTGTTCATTCTTCTTCTAGAAAGAGTCTTTGGGGTCAATAGGGAGAAATTAGAGTTCCAAAATTTGACTAAATTATTTATATTCACCCTGAACATTTCAGGACTATTCATATTTTTCCTCAACAAGAACACCAATTTCTTGAGCATTTTTGAAACTTAATTTAGCATTCCCACTAATTATTGCATTTATGTTACTTTTTCTACAATAAAATTTGATATTACTAATGACTCCAACATCTCCAAAATTCATATCATTTGTATCCATAGGAGCAAAGACTAATTTCTTATCTGTAAACTTTACAAACTCTATAAATTGACCTAGCAAGTTGTAGGAATATTAAATCTATTGGATGGTTGGACCTAGGCTCCTATTTTAGTTTCCCCCCTTTATTTACCATTTTAATCACAACATTCACTTCAAGATCAACACCATTATCAAGGATTCCACATGACATGTTTTTATTTAGACGTACATAATCCCTCATACTTGTGAATATGGCCCAAAATGCAAGATTGACTTGAGATTCTAACTACTTAATAACCTTTATCATTTATTTCTATAAGGGGTACATTCTTGAATTCATAGCTAATGGTATGTATTAGATGATTAGTTTGAAAACCTACAAAGGAAGTCTTACTTTTGTGAAAATTATTTAATTCATACTCTATGAAAATTTGATCACAATCATATGAAATTTAAGGTTGTAATAAACTCCACATTCACCACCCCCTCTTTCTTGTAAATTATACTGTCCCTTTTTGTTAGTTACATTTGGACTTATAACTATCTCACCATCTAGATAGTTGAGAACATAAAACTTACATATTTCCATTTGAAAATAATAAGCAATTCTAAGTCTCTTGTAATCTTCCTATCTTAATGTTTTAACACAATACTAGTTTTGCAAATTAATTCAACAACATATGAACACAAATATTACTTTGATAGCATTAAATTTATAACCACTTATATGATATATCAAATACAACTCACTAAGACTAGTCTGAAATGATATACAATTCTCCCCTAGATCAACAAAGGTATTACTATCTTCCTTATAGATTCCTTGAAGCTCAGATGCAATCCCTGAATGGGAATTCCCTTAAGAACCAAAGGGTTTTTATACTCTTATCCTAGTGACCATTTGGTTTCCATCCAATTATCACAACTCCTATGGTTTTTCATCCATAACATTATTTTGAACATAAGTGTCCCTAAATATATAAGAAAGATATAATAATATGACACCTATTAAAGGAATTTAATCTCTATATTTGTATGCTAACACTTTCGCTCAAGGAACAAGTTGGCCCTAAGACAAAGTGGTGCCAAATCCCATAATTTTAACTTCACACACTACACTAGGTCGGCCTTAAGGCCAATGTAGATTATTTTGGAATTAGCATGCCACCCTATAGACCTATCCACATGCTTCCATGGAGCCTTCCATCTTCCTTAAACTTTATAATTAATGGACCATGATTTCGGGGTGTCTTAACCATTAAGCTTGCTAAAGTAGGTGCTAGTTGCTCAACACAATAATCTTCTGATAGCAATATCTTTCTATTATTGGATCCATTTCCCTTGATATTGGGATATGATGTGTATGTGTCATTTTAGATACTATGTTCCAAATCACAAGCCAAAATATGCTCTTGTAGAGGAATGCAGAGGAATTCTAATTTTTTTTTTTGCTTTGGTATAGTGAGTCTCAAATAGTGATATCATGATGGTGATATATTTTTTATGTATATTCCTTTTTCCATGGGCTCTCGATATGATATGTGGGTGTTATTTTAGATGTTATATCCCAAACTGCAATTTAAGAGGATTTTTTATGAGGAAATGCGATAGGATTCTTAGATTCCACTCTTTAGAACTTTGTTTTCTTTGAAAAGGGGACATGGCAAGTCCTCCAGTCTCAAGATAGTTTGTCCTTGAGAAATGAAAATTGGGATGTTCAAATATTGAATGACCTTACCAAGTAGCATCTTCTAGGGGAAATTATTCTACTAGATAAGATACTCCATGATGCTCATGTTTCTCATTTTTTTGACTATGGTATTAATCATAGCTTCTGAGATTAGAATGAGCTTCCCTTCATCATTTAGTGGGGGTAACTCCCCTATAAGGGTAGTATGCAATCCAATAGACTTCTATAAATATGAGACATGGAATACATTGTGAATTTTACTATCTATGGGAAGCTCCATCTCATATGCAACTTATCCAATCTTCTAAATTATCTTATATGGCCTATATAATTTAGGCTTGAGATTTTCTAATCCACTTTACTTTACAAAAGGTTGTTTATATGGTTGAAATTTGATAAATAACATATCTCCCACTTGAAATGATCCCTCTGTGCATTTCTTATCTACATACATCCTTTTCTGATTTTGGGTGACTTGTAGATGATCCTTGAGAGTTATCAAAATATCTTGACTTTGATTAACCAAATATCTTGCTACTAGAACTCTACTGTCTATGAGGACTAACTCTGCAAAGGTTAATGCATCATATTCATAGAGTGCTCTGAATGGAGACATGCCAATGGAAATGTGATGAGGATTTTTGTAGCAATAATCTCTCAAGTATAGCCATTTGATCCAGGCAACATGTTGAATTGTGGAATATTTCCTAATTATCCTTCTATCCACATGCTTACAATTGTATTTTTCTCATCAATTTTCATATTATAGCTTCTACTAGTAGTGAGGTTGGTTCCTATTAGATTGAATAAATCCTTCTAAAATTCACTAAGGAACTAGATGTATTTGTTGTTGATAATGTTCTTGGGTATCCAATGCAACTAGAATTTTTTTTTGAAGAATATATCTACAACTTACAGAGCTTTGTATTTAGTTTAGATGGTAAAAAAATGAGCATAATTGGTTAATATGTCAACTACAATATAAATCTAGTATTTCCATTTCACTTTGAGAAATATGATAATGAAATCCATGGATATGCTTTTCCATTTTTTTTCTAGAATGGGAAGAGGCTATAATATTCCAACAAAAAATTATTTCTCCCCTTTGTTTTGTTGACATGTGGCACATTCTTGGATATGTGGGAGGACATACTCCTTAAGGACCTTCCAAGGGAGCCTTTCTCTAATCTATTTGGGATCAAGGAATACTCTTTTCTTGAATAGAATCAAACCCTCCAACACCACATGTACCAATCATCCTTTTATATGCCTTCTAGAATTCCAATAACAAAAGGATCTTTGGCATATTCGTCCATGATTGAATTCTTCTAGTCTATTTATGTGATGGTCACATGAAATAGAGTAGGTCTCGTAAAAAGTTCATCCATAATAGTATTCTTTTTTCATTTGACCCAAGATATACACCATATTCAATATCAAAATCATATGCTTGAAGTTTACTTACCCATTTTTTTCCCCATCATTCAAATTTTTTTTCCTCAAGAAGAACTTCAGGTTGTTATGATCTAATTTGACCACAAATATTTTGCACACTAGGCATTTATTGAAGCTTCTCTAGGGTATACATTATGATAATAATCTCTTTTTCATATATGGAATATCATCTTTCATTAGCTATCCACTTCCTACTTTCAAATGCTATGGGGTGTCCCTTCTAGAAGAGAACAATTCCTTCATTAGAAGTGTCACATTATACAACAAATGATATTAAAAAAATAGGAATTGCAAGAACCAAACAAGAAATCATTACCTATTTTAGCTTTCCAAAAGTACTTTATTCTTCCTCTATCCATTTACAGGATCTTGCTTTATTCATATTTATGAGATGTGTCATATGAAAAGATTTTTTTTGGACAAACCTTCAGTAATAGCTACATAGTCCAAAGAAACCTCTTTGTTGAGAAAAATTTATCGAAGGTGGCTAGTATAGGATGGCTTGAATCTTCTATTGATCAACCTAAACTCCTTTATCACTTATTACATTTCCTAGATAAAATCTCTTTGTTACCACAAACTCACATTTTGACATCTTTGAAAAGAGAGATTATTGCTCTAGAATTCCCAAGACTATATCGAAAGGATTCAAATGCTCTTCTGATGCTTTTCTATAGATTAAAATATGATCAAAGTAAACCAATATAAACTTCCTCAAATTATTACCAAAATAATCATTCATGCATGATTGAACAATCATTAGAGCATTAGTGAGACCAAAGGGCATAACCAAGAACTCAAAATGCCTATAGTGACATTGGAAAGGAGTTTTTTGTACATCCTCTTCCCTCATGTAGATATGCTGGTATTTAAATCTTAAATAAATCCTTAAAAGTACATAATACCATGTATCTCATCAATCAGTTCATCTATCCATTGTATGGGGTATCAGTTCTTAATGATCTTTTTTAATGCCTAGTAGTATATGCACATCTGCAAGGTTCCATCTGCCTTCTTTACCAACACTACAAAAGATATGAAAGGACTAGAGCTTGGTTTGATGTAGCCCATATCTAATAGCTCATTTATTGCCTTCTCTATCTCCTATTACACCTAGAGATGTTGGTAAAAGTGGTCATAATCATATTTCATTTTGGTTCAAGTTGTCTAATATGATGGAAGCCTTTATTTGGTAGAAATCTAGGAGGTATATCACTAAAAAAAAACTATGCTTATCCAAAATCTTATGTACATCAATATGAATTTGATAATTCTTACCTTTAGAAGAATATTTTGAAATAACCAAACAAATAGCAATTTAAGCAACTTGGTTCTTCTATAAAATCCTTTCAATTCTTTTGGTTAATACTACTTATAGACCTCCATTGGCCATTCCCTTTAGAACCACATCCTTCCCATTGGCTTTGAACTTAAATTCCATTGTTTTATTGTTTGTAGTATACTCACCCAATAAATGTAACCACTACACACCTAAAATTGCATTATTTTCATCCAACCTAATAACATAGAAGTCACCAGATACCTAATGATCTTTAAATGTTATGTCTAGCTTCAAGAATTTCTCCTTGTAATTTTAGTTATACCCATCTTCCATGGTGATAGTGAATCCTTTAAAAATTTCCATTTCATCCTTCTTTTCTTCACCATTCCTTCATTAATGATGTTGTGGGTAGCTCCATCAATTTGAATAGTTACTCTTTTCCAAGACAAGACTCCCTAAACCTTGAAAGAATGGTATCTATGTGCACTAGACAGAGATGCTAGGATACCACCATTGTCTTTCTCCTTATCTTCCTCCCCTAGAAGGGTGTCTTCCAAATCATGAAACTCTTTGGACCCATATGATTCTAATTCTTTGTCAGAAAGGACTTATATAGTGAAATTTCCCCTTACCAAGACATCTATGTCCCTAAACCCATGGTTCTCTGCAAGACAAACATTTTTTTCCTCTGAAGCTCATTCCTATTCTCTTCATCAACCCTTTTTTCCACATTAGGAGTTGCATTTTTTGGTGTCAATTTCAATTCATGTAGTAGTCTATTCTAAAAGTCACCATTATGGTTCCATGTATTGGTTTT
Source organism: Sequoia sempervirens (assembly GCA_007258455.2). Lineage (NCBI taxonomy): Eukaryota > Viridiplantae > Streptophyta > Pinopsida > Cupressales > Cupressaceae > Sequoia > Sequoia sempervirens. The sequence continues at coordinate 222,808,739 of VDFB02379711.1, forward strand.
TTGGGTGAGAGAAAAAATTGTTCAAATCAGATCAGTCAAGGGTTAGATCCATTTTAATAGCCTCTTGTCTTTTTAGAGATTGGTGCAAATGATTTCATAAAACTCCTAAGAGGCTCGACGAGCCCTGTAATAAAGAGATGTACAATCCTCTTTTTTGATAATTCAAGCACCATCACCACCACTTCTTGAAACTCCATTGTATAGTCATCTACTGAGTGATGTTTGATCATGGACAACTTGTTATGATGTTATTCTTCATCCTTCAAATTAAATCTATCATGAATTCACTTTTTGAATTCATCAAATTTGTGTATTTGATCATGGACTTGAGTGGTAGAACCATGAAATCACCATTCATAGGATTCCCCTTTGACATGTAAAGAGGTAAATTGGACTGCATCTTTCTCTGTCATATGATTAAGAAAAAAATAAGTTTCCATATTTTGTAACCATGCTCTAGTTAAGATCTTATTACTCCCATCAAAACAAGTTGTGGCAAGTTTTCCCAACTTATCCTTTAGGTCCTTTATTTTGTATAACCATTTCCTTTGTGAATCACACTTCCTTGCAAAATCTATGTATTTTGTATATAAAATATCTCCATTTTTTTATTTTGTTTATAAGAATTGGTACTCACCATGCCATCTATGAATATTTCTCAGGTTGAAGGCACTGTTGTTCACATGCTCACTTCTCTCTTGTTCAATTTATAGTAGGAATATGTTCCTTGGAGCCCCTAATAGAATATTATTTATTACATCATACTTCTACCAATGTTTGATGAGGTCTCACACTTCTGAATGTTGTGATTTAAATCTCCACCTAACATCTTGTTTTCCAAAGCTTTCAATACATCTTTTGTTCTGCTATGGTTTGGTATATCCCTTAACCATATTGTAATATCTTGAATTTCTATAATTTTTTCTTTAATTATTTCCTCATCTTCTGACATCTTTTTTTTTGTAGGTTTAAGTTTCTTTCTTGATCCAATTTCTTTAGTTCTCTCCTCTAGTACCTAATGTCCCTTTTGCTCAACATCAGTCATTAGGAAAACCCCATAGGCTAGAATAATCATGCTCTAATACCATTATAATATTCCTAGCATAAAATTGTAACACAATTCTAAGTTTTATATTGAATAGAATAACATATGAACACAAATATCACTTTGATATAATGATGAACTTTAGAATTCTAACCATATATATGATATATCAAATAAAAATCACTAAGACTCATCTAGAATGATATTCAATTCTCTTTTAGATCAACAACAATACTAATATCTTCCTTATAGATTCCTTGAAGCTCAGATGAAATACTTTAATGAGAATTCCCATAAGAATCAAATGGGTTTCATTCTCTAATCCTAGTGATGGTTTGGTTTTTGTCCAATGCTCACAACTCCTATAGGTTTTTGGTCCACATAAGGATTTAGAACACAGGTATCACTAAATATAGAAGAATGAAATAATAATATGAAATCCATTACAACAATTGACTCTTTATATTTGTATGTTAACAATTTTCCTCAAGGAATAGGTAAGTCCTAAGCCAAAATGGTGCCAAAGCCCAAAATTTAAATTTCACATGCTAGACTAGGCCAAACCTAAGGCCAATGTATATTCTTTTGGAATTAGAAAGTCACCCTAAAAACCTATCCACATGCTTCCCTATCTCCTTCCATCTTGTTAAATCTTCACAATTGATGTCTCATGATCTGGAGGTGTCTTATCCATTATTCATATTGAAGTAGGTGTCAATTGCTTGACATAGTCATCTTCTGATATCAATATCCTTTTGGTACTGGATCTATTTCCCTTGAGATTACATTATGATGTGTAGGTATCATTTTTTATCCTATGTTCCAAACCACAAGCTAGAATGTGCTCCTAGGGAGGAATGTGGAGGAATTCTCCAAAGCAATTCTTATATGGTATAATGAGTCGAGACATGAAATCTTCTAATGGTAATATCTTTCCAGTATATGATAATTTTTCCATGGGATTTGGATATGATGTGTGGATGTTAATGAGGATGTTATATCCCAAACTACAAGTTGGGAGGATCTTTTGTGAGGAAATACTGTAGAATTCCCAAAGTTTTCCCTTTAGTTGTTTTCCCAAAAAAAGGGGACATGATAGCTCTCCATAAGGATGAAAATATCAAGTGATACAATGGTCCCATAAATTATTACATCAAACATTTAAATAAAGAATAACAATTAAACAAAATTTTGACCTTCAAGTACATGAACTATAATTGTAGTTGTTAACAATTATCTCCTTCCATGAACCTATAGTGCAGGAAAAATTATCCCTTTTTCACAATTATTTTTGGAATGATTAACATTAAAATGAACCTAATGTTTCCTTGATCTAGTGTTGTAATGTGTTTTACACGTTCATATTAGGTTTAGCACCCTTTTAAGCTAAATAGACCTAATTTTTCCTTAATTTAGTGTTGTCAGGTGCATTTATTTACACCTTCACATTAAGTTTTAGGCCCTCTTACATTAATGGCCTTCATACCATCATTAATAGGCCCCTAAGACCTTTTATTATGCATCCCAAGGCTTATTTCAACTAACATTTGGACATAATCAATAAATACACTTAATATTTTAACCACCCAACATTTCCTCTGCCCAAAAAGCCCTAGTGGGACCCATATTCCACCTTGGGTGTATGAGTCCCATCTAGATGGGACCTATATTCCACCTTGGGAATATGAGTCCCATTTGGCTCCTTTTAGGGCTTTGAGTTGGAAATCAGGGTTTTGAATTCAAATTGCATGAATGTTGGCATTTGGGATCTACTAAATGGTAAGTTAGATGGAGGTGCCTATATAAACAAGGTTATTTAACTCATTTTCACCTAGAATGTTTACATGTGACCAAGAAATAAAGATTCAAGGATCCTAAGACTTCAAAAGAGCATCATAGATAATTCAAGAGCATTTCTAAGGAATTCAATGGTAGATTTCTTCACCATGTCAAAGACATAAACCATCAAGAATGTTGCTAACCTAGTGTTGTGATGTAATATTCAAGATACAAGTTAAGCATTGTTCAATATCTAATTCAAGATAGGGATCTACATTCTTCATGGCCACTTCATGTTAGATCGTAGATTTAAATTTCAAGACATCATTCAAGGTATTATTTTTCATGTTTCATTGTTTCATCATAAGGTTTAATTACCTAAATGGGGTTTGAACAATGAAAACCCCTATTTCCTAACAATCAACAAGTTTCTCTCTCTCTCTCTATATATATGTGTGATTGTAGATCTAGGTATTTCAAGACTTGAAGATCCTTTAGAGACTAAGTTATAGGATTGAATAAAGTTGTCAAAGTTGTCACAATGTTGTCATCTTACTTGCAAGATCACAAAAAGTCACTTATAGGTTTACAATTTAGTGTTTCAAACTTAGATATTTGGTAGGAGAGAAGCTACAAGAAAGCACTAGATGATACCCAAGTTTCAAATCAACCCTAATACTAGGACTAAATTTCCACTTGTGGTGTATGAGTCCCAATATACTAGATTTTAGATAGTTCCAGTAGATCCTGAGTTGCCAATTCCACATTCTAGTTTTTGTCAGAAACCCTAAACTAGGAATAAATTTCCCCTACTAGTGTATGACTCCTACTGTGCATTAAAATTCAATATTGTTAGTATTTCAGACCCTCATTCAAGCCTTTTCAATTTCTAGGTGCACCTCTATACTTTCATAGTTTGTTGTTATGATTTGAGTTTATTTCTAGGTCATTTACTTAAGTCTTGCATATCATTTAAATTTATTGTCATTCCACTTGCCATAGCTTGGTGGTGAATCCCCTTTTAGCCTCAAATCACACCCTAGGGCACCCTTCTAGTAGATCTCTTTACCTCATTTCATACCTGGATTGAGATCTATAGGGTTTCCTTGAATGAAACTTGAAGGAAATTGGTTCTATCTCTGAAAACATGGAACACCTATTTTCTTCATTTTAGAACCTATAGTGATATTCCATATTATCTTCATATTTAATAGAGGCTCATTATATTTCTAAGAAAATTAATAAATAAACTACATAAATTTATAATTATATTATTATTTTTTCTATTCAAAAATACTCATTTTATGATCATCACAAACCGTTATCATCTTCACATAGAAATTATTCATTCTTCAATTATTTAAGAACTTCATTTTTCTACCCATTCAACATCCATCAACTGTTTCCTTTGGATCATTATTGCTCTAATCTATAACTTGAAAATTTTTCTACAGAGGATTGGAAATAATTAATTTGAATCCCTAATGTTTGCTAATAGCTCGATACTTTCTTCTTCCTTTCACTTTTTATTTTGTAGATAATTTAATATTTGTGTAGGTGCACCTTCCCTACCAATTTATTTGTTGGTGTTCATCAAATCCTTTCTTTCTCCTTTCATAACTCCTTCATTTCATACACTATCCACTTCTCCAAGTGATATAGGATTGGATGTTTTGTTTAAAATCAAGCACATTATTTCTAATTTGAGTCCTTAAATTTTTCTTTCATTCATCAGGATGTTTGAGTCCCTTTCTTCTAATTTTAAATCCATGTCTACATCCTTTAAGGCATGGTGGTTACAATTTGACATTGATTTCATCCCTATTTGGTCCCACAAATCTTCTTTGCTAAGTATTTCTTGGTGAATATTATACCTCTCACATATCTTCCCTAAGGATTTCTTCATCTTGCATCTTGTCAAAGTTCCCCTTTTCTTCAATCACAAAACTGGATAATTCTTTTATAGTTCTTTCTTTTAAATGCAACTCAAACCCAACTTTGGATCTCCTTGATACTTATAATCATTCCTCTTTCCAAACTATACATGACCTTTTTTTGAAGCATGAGTATCTCTTCATTTCTTTCCACTAAATCTAATAGCTTTCTTTGCTTATAATATTAAGTTGATATTGATAAACACCATGATGCCTTTTATGGCCAATCACACTTGGTTGAAAGCTTATTAAACCTATTCTTCCACATTTATTTTCTACACTTTGACCAGGGTAGTTGCAATGACATCTAAATGAGAATACATCTCTTTGATGCATTCTACAAAAAAAATCATGTCCTTTTTCTTTCTTTCCAAGTTTTGCATACATGTTGACCTAGCCACTCGCTACAGTTTGTAGATCCCTCCTTCAAGAGAGATTTAATTTTCTCTTCAGACTCACCTCTATACTTCACTCTAGCCACTAAGGTTTACTAGCATGTTAATGATAAATTCTATATTGTCATTAAAGTAACCAACACATTCTAGAAGATCAATCATACACACATAATAATATGACTATAAGTGTAATGCAATAAGAGTTACCCATGAGTTTAAAGTATGGAAAATCATCATCTAGTAATTTTTCATGATTGCATGCTCATAGAAAAAAGAAATTATAAAATTCATTCATTAATTAAAAATGTGCATATCATAAAATCATTACCATCCACGAGATGAAATTTATTTTGAGGCATTATATTATACACTTTACATGCCTTCTCTATGCTTCCATATTTAACATAAACATCTACTAGAGAATTTCCATCTATAATATCTCGAAAAAACCTCTTTCATTATGTTATATAAACCTCCTATTATTGTGTAGGTAGTGAACATGGGTCGGGCTTAAAGATAACACACTAAGGTTTGAATTCTTATGTGGCTCTGGGTCCCACTCTTACAATATTCAGTCAGATTCTCTATTGTATTTTTGTCTTTTGTTTCCCATTTTCTTTTCCACTACACTCCTTTGACTCTCAATAATCATGGTCATTGCAACTTCCACCCAATCTAACTGTCACACTCATTGATAATGAAACTAACGTTTAAGATTGAACTTAAATTTTGAATCTGCCTCTCCCACTCAAGTAGAAACAAGAGGATTTCTAGTGCTCAAGATATTCCTTTTGGGCTCATGTCTATGAAATATTCACTCTAGATTCTAGACTCTCATCACCTATTGAAAGAAAAAGATGCTTTGATGTCTTTTTTAATCTTTTGTTGCTTCTCATGGAAGCCTAGCTTTGGATTTTGGTGAATCAACAATTTTGAATGTTCTATGTTCTTCTCTTGCACTCTTAGGGTTTTCACCTAAAAGGAGAGAGATAAAACTCCAAAATTAAGGTGGCTCACTCAAATAAAGGAATGTATTATGTAATTAAAGACTAAATAGAATGATCTAAATCCAACTAAGTGATGAAATTGATTGATTATGAATGCAAAATTGATGAAATATGAAATGTTTGAAAAAATGAGGAGGTATGCAAAAATGAACTAAAAACATGAACAAATGCAAACAAAATTGAATAAAGTTCTTTCAGAGTGCGCCTAGAAGTTGATTACTGATTTGGGATGGTTCTGGAAACTCACAAAAATCACTGTAAATCACCAGTGGGACTCATTTGCCACTGATGGTGAATCAGTCCTCCTATTGGTAAAAACACCTGAAACTGCTTTCTAATTGTAGGGAACTGGATTATGAAAAAATCAACTTTTTCAGCCTTTAGGTGGGACTCATTCACCAATAATGGAAAATCAGTCATCCAAAAATATACAAATTCAAGAGTCAATCTTGTAGATTCAAATTTGTACTTTTCTTACGGGGTTGATAGAGTCAAATATGCAGAAAATAGACTGCAAGTTGTCTCCAAGCTTGAATTAGGGTTTGGTTGACTTGAAACACTTTGTTGAATTCTTTACCACCTTTCAACACCTATTTTCTTGACAAATATGCATACAAAAGTCTACAAACACACATGCAAAAGGGGGAAAATTGTTAAGGGTTAGAGTATAGGGATTTGCCTTGGTCAAATCCTACTTTGGTAATCAAATCTTTAATAAATAAATGAAATGAAATGAACAAGGAATGATGAATAAATAACATACAAATGTCCTAAACTCACCACAACCTTGTTGAAGAGAATTGAAGATATGTCAATGGTTGCTCCAAGATACTTGATTCAATGATGCTTTGATAGAATGAATGCTAATTGATGTTTGATCAGTGAATGCAACTGAGGGTAAATACTTGGATGAATTAGGAGTAAAATGGGTAGAAAACACTTATTTATACACTCTTATGCCCTAATAACCCAATGATACCTCATCACAGGCTGACATAAGGTCTTTTTGAATAAAAACCTAAAAGGAATCTTGAATTATTTTGAATTTGGAGCCAAGAGGCACTCATTCGCCACCCATGGTGAATGGGTCCCACTCTAGGCTTATGAGTGGGTGTCGGGAATTAAGTTTCATTTATTGTTGTTTTTTGGTTTTACTAAAAAAATACACTTAATTAAGTCTTATAAGTGCATAAAGGGGTGAAATAAAGCATAAGAAAGGTGTAAATAGTGATAACAAGCCTAGAAAAGTGTGAAATCTTGTTACAAAACTTTACTACACTTGAAAATAGGACTTGAAAAGGGATAAAAAGGTGATTTTTAGATGAATTATAATAAGAAGAGTCTATAAAAGTGTAGAAATGTGTTACAACATTACACAACACCTTCACAAGACACCATAATTTGAATATTTAGGACCTAATGTGAATGAAAAAGCTACATTGCAACATTAAATCAAAGAAAAATAGATCAAGAATCACAAGAGAAAGACCTAAAATACCATGAAAATTTCAATGATCCATTTTTCTATGGTACATTTAGCCCCCACTCTATTAAGAGGGTGAACTTGCTTCAAAATCACACTAAAGAAGCCATGCATATTGAGAGGGATCCAAATGGAATTATGCTAGCAAGATGGAATGACAAAAATAAATAGGCATGATCAAACCCCTTGGATGAAGATCCGATGGCAAGCTAAACATAAGAACAAAGGAACACATGTGTGAAAGAGTAAGAGAGAAGGGAGATGAAAAGGGAAAGTTGGATCAAGCTTCGATCATTTGTTCAACTAATTGTGAATCAGATCTAGGTTGTTTTTTTAAAAAGGAAAATACATACTCACTGTAGGGTGATAGAATGCATGGTGGTATGTCAGGTGAGAAGGCCCAAAATGTGAGAAACATACACTATTTGGTATGCACCCCCAAACATATAGGTGGTTATGGGGAAAATTGTGCCACTTAATGGGCATTTCCTTCAACCATATCAAAGTTATACCTCCTTATAACATTAACAAGGCACCAAAAAGGAAAATGTAAATTCACGCTTCATGAGACAAGAAAAGTTGTGTATGCTTAGAACTCATGAACAAGCATGATGGTACCACAGACATGAAAGTTACGTTATGCAAGGTGGAAAAGATGTAAAATGCAAAAAATGTAAAACCGTAACATGTAAAAGATTTTCAAAGGAGTCTTGTTAAGTTCATGCAAGGTCTGTCACTTAGGGAACATTGTGTCTAATGTCTCCAAGAGAGGACCAATCAAAGAATATTATATTCACAACTTAGGGGATGCAGTGTATCACATCAGGCCACTAAGAGGAATGTAATATGCTAAGAGAGATCACACTTATGAAGGATATCACACCCAATATCATCCATGAAGTGAAAAATGCATCATATGAAGTAAAAAGGTTGCACTAAGAACCAAGAATGAAAATGAATAATTTTAATTTATGCCCCCCCCACTTTAATGGAATTTATACACATTGTTCTATGAGAAATTACTTTAAAGTAGCAAAGGAAAATTTAAAAAAGAAAACAAGCCATGAGAGCTAACTTAGAAAGCCCCTATGCCAAGTTATATGTTTCCAAGTAAGGTTGCTTCATGTAAAGAAAAAAGAAAACAAAAGAAAAGGAGGGTTTTCCCCAAGAAAGGAACACATCAAACACATAAGGGATCTATGGATTTTGGGTCAGTATCTTCATTGTTGCAATGTATTTATGAAAGAGCTATGAACTATCATCATTCCTGAATACATAGAACTAGAAGAATGACATAAAGAGAGTGAAAACAAAAGATTTTTTTTTTTGTTTTGGGTCAACATGGAAGAGACATTGTGGTTTCAATGCTTTCAGTCATCCCCAAAAGGAAAACACAAGCGAAAAGAAAACTAAAAGGCAAAGGAAAAAGGAAAATATTTTGGGTCAACTTGAAGGAGACATTCCAGTCTCAATGCCTTGTGTCATCCCCAAAAGGAAAAACACAAGAAAAGATAAAAAAAGGAAAAGAAAAAGGATAATTTTGGGTCAACATGGAAGAGACATAGGTTGTCTCAACTCTTTTCGTCATCCCCAAAAGGATAACACAAAACAAAAGTGAAAAATAAAATGCAAAATATACAACATATAGAACAATAGAGGTACAAATAGAGGAAGTGCACAAAGAGAGAGAACATTGAACACACATTACGAGGGAACATGATATGCACATACAAGAACACCAAAGAAAAGAAAAGAAAAAGGAAAATGAATGTAAAAGGCTAGCAAGGAAAATGCACTTCTACAACCATGTAACAATTCATCTGCTTCCCAATCATGTTTAGTATATTGCGAGGGCAGTTGACTATCTAAAGGGAGAATTGCAAGTGTCGAACTAGGGGAAGTACCAGGTTTTTCACTTGGTGTAGAAGATTTATCATTTAAGCTCATGGTATATGAAAATAAATAATTTAGATCGTTATGCACTTCTTCATCTATTTTAGTGATCTCCTCATCATCATCATCATCATCATCATCATCTAGATTAATCATGACAGGAGGACGAAGAGTAATTTCTAATGAATGATGTATTAGAAGTGAAGATTGTTGTATCTAGTCATTTTGTTGTGATTTTTGTATTGTACTATCTTGTAGTGGGTCAAGAGGAGTAGGGTGATCAGTTAATGCTTCTGTCAAATTTGGAGTTTGATTTTATTTGTTTTTTTTAGTTTATATTTGAAGAGCAAGGAGATGACGATGACGCCTATGCTCCCTAGCACCCTTATTTCTTTTCATTTTATTTTGAAGTTGTTGAGGTGTAAGAGTGGGTTGATCCACCATAGGCTCCTTTTCATCCTAAGGAGGAGGAATGGAAGGAACCAAAGGTGATGGGTCAATCACTTTCTCTTTGGCTTTGTAAACTTGTTTAATGCGAGGAGGCATCACAAGGTTGTTTTCATAATCTCTTGGATGTTTATACAATGAAGGGGAAGTGTCTATGGTTGGTTTCTCATGAGGTTGCATTATTTTTTCAGGTTCAAACTTAGGCTAAAGCATGGTGTCATCTATGATAGGGATAGTGGAAGTGGATGGGAACATGTGGCGAAGAGAAAATTCGGTTATTCGTTTGGATTTGAACTTTTGATAGGTAATGAAAAAGAAGTCCTTTCGAGAGGTGATGGGTTCCATAGGTTCAAGAAAAAAGGATTCTAAGGAAAAAAATACCTTTAGAGGATAATTGATTAAAGCCACTATGGTGTATAGTAAATATCTCATTATCGTGTAGAAACTTAAAACATTTTTGAAAAACTGTAGGAACAACTTTCATTGAGCGAAGCCAAAGATCACCTAGCCACAAACAAAACTAATCCAATTGTGGAATAATATAAAATGTTACATCCAAAGTTTCAGGTCCTATCTATAATGGGAGTATGATCTATCTAATCATAGGGCACGCAAAAATAGTATGTGTTTTAATCAATGTGGTTGGTTTATTATAATCATCTTTATAGAGATCATGTAATACTAAAAATTCTTCCATGATCACATTCTCGCCACAGGCAAGATCTATTAATATACCATTGGTGAGCTTATAATAGATGCAGCTGGATATGTAAAGAGGACCATCAGGAAGCTTTTTAAGTATATCATGAGAAGAAAAAGTAATATCAAGAGATTTGTTAGTTGGGCCCTTACGAGGGATAACATCTATCATACCCACAATTCATCCATAGGATTAACTTGGGTAACATTTGGAGTAATAACATGTTCATTATTTGTATCAATGTTCATCACATGAGTGTTTGAAGGTTCACTGGCTTTGAAAAATGAAACATAGTGTTCAGGCATAGGGTAACTGGTAAAGAATTGTATGTTCTGATTAAGGGCTGCAACAGACTTATTTCCTTGATCATTGAAACCTACAATGGAGAAATGGCCAAAATCAATGAGGTCATGAACTAAGTGTTTGAGATGCTTACATTGTTCAGTGTCATGTCCATTTTGGTGATGAAAATAACAATAAGAATTTGGTTTAAAGGTGGGTGGTAAAGGCTTTGTAGTATCAAGGGGTTTAATGGTAGGAAAACTAATCATCTGTTGTTGTAGCAGTTGATTCATTATGTTATGGAGGGTATCGAGTAAGGGGGTAAATTGTCTCTTCAGGTCCCCATAGGTAAAGGGCACGACTGCTTTAACAATGGCCACTTGATTAGGAATTGGTTGAGCTGGTTGTGGTGGAGGTGGATTGAACTATAAAAAGCCTATGTTTGGTTTTCTAAAGTTTTGTGCATTTTTTTGATTGTTTTGTTTAGACTTCTCAGCTTGATTAGAAGTGGAATTTCAATCACAACTAATAACTAAGTTGTGATAGTCACAAAGGGTCATGCATAAATGCATGAAAGAAGGAAATTTCATCATAGTCAACTTATCGTAAAGGTGAGTGTGCAAGTTTTTGATAAACATCTTTTGAATATGTGAATAAGGAATCTTGACATCTACTTGAGCATACAATGATTGATAACATGAAATGAAATCAGTTACTTTTTTAGAGGCATTTTGTTTAGATCTCATTGAATCATCCATTATATTTTTGGGAGTCATATGGACTTGGAAATGACTTATAAAGGCATCAAAAAGTTCATTAAATGACCAGATTGAATGATTAGGCAAGTTTGAGAACCACTCCAATCTAGTGTCTTTTAAGGTCCAAGGAAAAAGTTTGGCTAATAATTTTTCGTCAAGGACAAAATAACTGACAATGTTGTATAGGAATTAACATGATTATTAGGGTCTCCTTTACCACTATACTTTTCAAACCTAGGCATCTCGATTCCTTGTGGCATCGAGGTTCTTAAGATATCTATAGATAATGGGCTACTATGGACATGGTATGTGGGTGGATCATTTTGACTTTGGCTAGTGGTGGATATTTTTTGTTGAATGGAGGAAACAATGTTAAAGAGTTGTCTAATAAGAGGGTTAGTGTAAGTGGAATGAGGGGGAATGGAAAATGGTGATGGATTGTATGTAATGTTAGGAGAAGTGAAGGGTAAACTAAGGGAGATGAAGGTGGTGGAGGATGGAACATTCGATGCCACAAAAGAACTAGGAATGCTAGTTTGAATAAAAAAAGGAGTCACATGACTATCCTGTTGCATGGTTGTTGTAACTTGAGGAGTGGTATAGGTGGGAATGGATGCTACAGTTGAAGGAGGAGGAATTATGTGAGATCCTCCTTAGCTAACCATAATATTTTCTAGTTAGGAAGTGGAAGGAACATGTTTTTTGTATATCTCAGCAATTCTTTTCATAACTTGTAAGCCATCATCACTTTCAATCAAGCAATCAAGGTTTTCTATGGCAGGTATGGTGGTGGTGGAAATTTTTTCAAGGGATAAATCTTGTTGTAAATGTGCAAAATCCTCATGAATACTAATGATTTTATCTTACAGAATTTGATCAGTTTGTGTGTCAACATGCATTGTATGTGAAGGTAAAGGTATACTAGTGGTAGTATCCATGCCTAATGCACCATTCTCCATACCAGGAGTAGGAGATCTTGAGATCCCAAGGTCCACAATGAAAGAGCTATTGTGGGAAGCCATGAGTTAAGAACTTTGTCTCACTAAAGTATTATTAATAGGGCACCAAACACTCATACAATTACCACAAAAGATGGGGTGAATGCAAATGAAAACTAGGAATAACAAAATACTACTAACAAAAATTATGTAAACTAAAATAATAAGGTAGTAATAGGAAACAATGATGTAGGAAATAATATGAAAATTCTAGAAATTTGAATGCAGAAAATGCAGCTAGACTGATTCGCCCAGGGTGGCGAATGAGTCCAGGTATGAGATATTTTTGTGTTTTTCAAAAAAATTAAAATGATTTTAATGCTTTTAAAATGAAAAATGAAGATGCAAATGCATTTTTTTCAGTTTTTTAATGATTTGATATGCAAAAATGAAGTCTATATGACTCTTTCACTAATGCAATTTTAGAGACCCTAGGAGGAAAAAACAAAACAAAACCTAATTGAATGTTGATAAAAAGGAAACCTAGGATGCAAGATGTAATTGAAATTAGAAAGATAATGTGTTCAATATGCAGGTTCACCAAAATGAGCCAACAATTTTGAATGTTCTATGTACTTCTCTTGCACTCTTAGGGTTTTCACCTAAAAGGAGAGATAGAACTCCAAAATTGAGTTGGTTCACTCAAATAAAGGAATGTTTAATGTAATTAAGACTAAATAGAATGATATAAATGTATCTAAGTGATGAAATTGACTGATTATGAATGCAAAGGTGACTAAATATGCCATGTTTGAAAACACAGTGAGGTATGCAAAAATGAACTAAAAACATGAAAAAATGCAAACAAAATTGAATGAAGTTTTTTAGAGTGCATCTAGAAGTTGATTACTAATCTGGAAAGGTTCTAGAAACTAGAAAAAATCATTGTAAACCACCAGAGGGACTCATTCGCCACTGATGGCGAATCAATCCTCCTATTAGCAAAAATACCTCAAACTGCTTTCTGACCGTCAGGAACTAGATTCTGACAAAATCAACTTTTTCAGCCTTCAGGTGGGACTCATTTTCCACTGATTGTGAATTAGTCGTCCTCCAAAAATCTACAAATGCAAGAGTCAATCCTATAACTTCAGATATGTACTTGTCTTCTTGTTAGGTCAATGAAGTAAAAAATGCAAAAAATAGGCTATAGGTTGTCTCCAAGCTTGAATTAGGTTTGGGTTGACTTGAAACACTTTTTTGACTTGTTGACCATCTTTCAACACCTATTTTCTTGATCAATCTACATACAAAATCCTAGAAACACACATGAAAAATGGGGAAAATGGTTAAGGTTTAGAGTATAGGGATTTGCCTTGGTCAAATCCCGCTTTGGTAATCAAACCCTGAATAAAGAAATGAAATGAAATGAACAAGGAATGATGAATAAATAACATGAAAATGTCCTAAACTCACCACAACCTTGTTGAATAAATTTTAATATATGTCAATGGTTTCTCCAAGATACTTGATTCAATGATGCTTTGATAGAATGAATGCTAATTGATGTTGGATGAGTGAATGGAAGTGAATGGGTGAATACTTGGATGAATTGGGAGTAAAATGGGTAGAAAAACACGTATTTATACACTCTTATTTGGGTGATCCCATAATAGTGGTTTACAATTTTTGGCCAAACTGGACACTGAAATTATTATTTTTAACTAAATCTTCACATTCGGGCACCTATAGCGGCTAAATTGTGAGGAATTTGAAGATGGTGCAAACTAGAGTCTCATCAAATTTTGTCTGTAGATTCTAAAATATTTTTTCAAAATTTTGGAATCAAATTGCACTTCTTTTTCCATCTCTCACAAAAATAGATTTTTTTCAGAAAACAACATTTTTAAAAAGTGATGCACACCATATAACGCGTAACTTTTTTTACATGAAGGATAAAATTTTAATTCTTTCAAATTTAGATTTGTAACTCTGATAGCTAGTGCTTCCAATTGTTTAGATAGTTTTTTATTGAATATTTTTTCCTTAATCAAGTTTCAAAGTCAAAAAAATTACAATTCAGACACAACGCGACTGTATAACACATAACTTTTTTGTATATGTCAAATTTTATTTTTTATTTTTTGTTGGATCAAGGACTTCAATATCTGGTGCATTCATATTTTTTAATTTTTTTTTTTTATAATGTTCTATTTTTCCACATGTGAAGAACAAAGAAATTCATTTTGATGAAAAACCTATGTTTAATAAAACTTAAAAACAAATACATAACAAAACCAAAACATATTAAAATTATATTCATTGGATAGCTTGTTCTAAGGAATACCATAATCATTTGAAATAAATTTTAAATGAATTCATTTGATCCCCCAAAATCTAAATCAAAAGTGATTTTTTTATTAGCATTTTGATAGGTGTAAAGGAGACACATTTATAGGTATGTTTTAAAACTAGCGAGCTTATATCCAAGGGGGTTTGATCTAAGGTGATTTGATCAAACCCTCTTTAATTGGAATCCTTAAAATGGAACTTTTTAAGGCTTAAATCATTATATTTTCTAAAAATATGTGATTTCAGCTAAAATTCGTTCCTCTCAGGAATTGTAAACCACTATTATGATAGCACCGATTCCCTAATAACCCAATGATACCTCATCATAGGCCGACATAAGGTACTTTTGAATAAAAATGAGAAAGGAATTTTGAATTATTTTGAATTTGGAGCCAAGAGGGACTCATTCGCCACCCATGGTGAATGGGTCCCACTCTAGGGTTGTAAGTGGGTACCGGGAATTAAGTTGCATTTAATTTTTTTTGTCAGGTTTACATTCAAAAATACTTTTAATTAAGTATTATGAGTGCATAAAGGGGTCAAATAAAGGATAAGAAAGGTGTAAATAGTGATAACAAGCCTAGAAAAGTGTGAAATCTTGTTACAAGACTTTACGACACTTTAAAATAGGACTTGACAAGGGATAAAAAGGTGTTTTTTAGATGAATTATAATAAGAGGAGTCTAGAAAAGTGTAGAAATGTGTTAGAACACTCCACAAAACCTTCACAAGACACCATAATTTGAATATTTAGGACCTAATGTGAATGTAGAAGCTACATTGACACATTAAATAAAAGAAAAATAGATCAAGCATCAGTAGAGAAAGACCTAAAAGACCATAAAAATGTCAATGATCCATTTTTCTATGGTATAGGAGGCATACTAGTGGTGGTGGAGAAAGAAATGATGAGGATCCATGGAGTTATCCTTATGGATTACAACACCACATATTGTATAAAAATACTTGACACAAAACTTGAATCTACCATAAACACCCTTAACATAGAATGGGAGATGCACTTCACTCCTCATCTTGACTACACAAATCCTGAGAAGTTGGTAGTAAATGGTGTTGCTATATCCACTACTACAAATAGTACATGAATAGCAAGAGAAACTCCATTTGTAAAGCATGTAGTAGAAACTAAATGTAGATTTGGTGCCTATAGACATTTCATACCAACCTTTGACAACCCATCATTGATAACCGATTTAAGAGATCCTACATGGGGCATCTTGCATGAAGTATCCTTGAAGGGTCTTAAAATTGGCTAAGTCTTGGTGTTTCAAGCTTTTAGGTTTTCACTTCCCTTCAAACTAACATTCCTTCTTCATCACTATCACTCCTTTTCCTTTCATTCTACATGTTGCAAGTTTTGGCCATCAACCTTACCATTTAACCCTTGTCGGTTCCTTTGGTAAGCCTCAAGTCTTAGCCCTAACCACAAAATTATTGAAGAGACCTTTCAAGATTTGTCTAAGTCTTGAATTTTAAGACTTTGGAGGTTAGGCTTGCCTCTTATCGCTTTCCATCTCTTCATCTCAAGAAGTATTTATTCCTCTCAATTCCTAATCAATAAAATCTCATATTTCAATTTTTGGAATCAAACTTTCATCATCCTCCTGTGTTGTAGAAAAATGGCCCCTTGTCATTTTCATCGGCTTTTAGGTCTTTTTTCATCGTATTTGATCTCTTTTGCTTTGATTTTATGTTGTAACATGGCTTGAACATGCATATTTAGGTACTAAAACTCAAATAATGACATCTTGTGAAGGTGTTGTGAACTATTGTAAGAAATTTATACATTCTTCTAGACTCTATTTATACAATTCACCTAAAAATCACCTTTTTATTACTAAGCAAGTCCTATTTTGAAGTGTTGTAAAGTATTGTAACTAGATTTCATGCTTTTCTAGGCACAACTTCACTATTTATCCCTTTCTTATGTTTTATTTTGTCCCTTTATGCTCTCATATGTCTTAATTAAGTGTATTTGACTGTAAGCCTGATAAAAAACATTAAATACAAATTAATTCTTGACATCCATTTTTAGGTCCTAAGTGGGACCATTCGCCATGGGTGGCAAATGAGTCCCCCTTCACTCCAAATTCAAATTTTTTAAAATTTCCTTTTAGGTTTTTATTCAAAAACACTTGATGTTGGCATGTGATGAGGTATGAATGGGTAACTAAGGCATAAAATTGTATAAATAAATGATTTTCACTTCATTTCAACCCCCATTCATCAAGTTAACTCATCCACTTATTCACCCAAGCATTCAAGCATTACTCAAGAACTTTGGAGCTCCATTGACATTGATTCAGACTTGCATCATCAAGGGTTTGACCTAGGTATGCCGATTTAGAAAGCTTTTTAGTGTTGAAGATTGGTAAACAAGTCAACTACGTGCTTCAAGTCAACTCATTCATATTTCAAGCTTGGAGAAGGTTTCCTATCCATTTCCTATAGAATTGACTTTAGCAACTCAACAATCAGAGATTTCCAAATATGGTGTTGTAGAGTTCTCTCCTATTTTTTTAGAATTTTGGGAGAGTAATGATTCACCACTAGTAGAAAATGAGTCCCACCTTAAGACTGAAATTCTGAATTTTTGCATTGCATCTCATTGAAAAAACTAAAAACTTGCTTTCTACATCCTTAATTTCCTTCTATAGAGCATTAAAATCATCTTAAAATTTATGAAAAACACACAAAAACATCATATTGGGACTCATTCGCCATCCTAGGTGACTTAGTCCCTCTGCACTTTTTATAGAACATTTCTGGCAATTTTTTGGAATTTTCCTGCATTACATATTTTTTTCTTGCATTCTATTTTAATTTCTAGAAACTCTATTTTTAATCATTTATTGCAACTTAGTTTACTTGCATCATGGCATTTTCTTTGAATAAGTTTTAGAATTTATTAAAATCATTGGTAGACATGTCCAATTGTTCCCTTGGTTGTGATCCTAATGACGTTGAGCTTCCTCATTCTCCTTCAACTCCTCATGATTGTCCTCCTCATGATGTAGACATCATTGGAGAAGATGATGATAGTATGAACAAGTTCTACAATGAATTCCTTGATCACCTTGAAGCCAATGCAACCTTCTATCCATCCATGAAGTCACAAGATCTTCCTACTATTGCACCTCCTGATCACTTTGCATACTTACATCCAAAAATCAATGAAGGACCTAAGGTTTCCCCCTCAATTGGACCTAGTTCCTCTAAACAACTGCACTCCAAACCCTTTTACCATCATAAAATCACAAACACTCCTATCAATCTTGAAGAAACATATGGTAAAGGCTTCACTATCTTAAGTAAACAATGTTGTGACACAAAACATGAACATGACATCCATCAACTTCTTGAACAATAGTCAATCGATGCACACACAATAGGATTAGGATACCAAAATCCTTCTCATCTTGATAGACATCCTTTTCATCCTAGGAGACTTCAGATGCTAGTATAGTGATCTTGGATGCTCCTCCTAACTTAAACATTCTCCTTCCACGTGAACAACCATTATCCCCTTCTAATGGTAAGGATGTTAGGATGTCTATATTTCCTCTTCCTCCTTCTATTCATGAACAAGGAGAATCTAGCAAACGAAAATGACCATACAAATTAAAGAAGATAAAGTTTCCTACACATCCTCGACCTGAATGTGAAAGGAGACTTCAACTACTTTTAAACAAAGGTATTATACTTTTACCACCTATGAATAGGTTGGTTATTCTTCTGAAAGACTCTAACATACCATTTTTCAAATATCATCATATTCTTTATCATCAAATAGAAGAATGTTAGATATTGAAGGACATATTGGATAAGTATCACTTCATTGATATCAATTGTTTCCCTATCTTACCTTAACAAAATCTAAACCCCTTCATCATGCCATAGTTGTAGAATTCCCTATTCTTACTATTGCATGATCCTTTCCCATCACCAACCTTGGCACATTCTTTCCTTTACATTTTGTGGGGGGGCAAGAAGTTGTTAGGCTTGACCTTGTAATGCATTTTCCTTTGTCTCTTAACTATGTCATTCCCTTTCCGCTTAAACATTTAAGATTGAGAAACCAATAACTTAGTTAATGGTTGGCTTACATTTGCATTACTTGTTCCTTTTTTTTTTCCTTTCATGTGTGTATCTCGTTCCCCTGTATCGTGTGTTTGATGTTCCTTGTCTTCGTACACTTCTTCTATTCATACCTTTATTATTCTATTTGTCATGTTGACCCAAAAGGTCCTTTTCTTTATCCTTTTTTTTTCTTATGCTTTCCTTTTGGGGATGTTGCAAGGCATTGAGACTGAAATTTCTCATTCATGTTGACCCAAAAGCTTTTTCATTTTCCTTCACCTTTTTGTTTTCTTTTGTTTCACTTGTGTTTTCCTTTTGGGGATGATGCAAGGCATCAAGACCTCAATGTCTCTTCCATGTTGACTCAAAACAAACTTTCCTTTTCTTTTTTTTTACTCTCTTTGTGGCATTCTTCCAATTCTATGTGCTTTGGGGAATGATGATAGTTTTGGGCTCTTTCATAAACACATTTCAACAACAAACATACTGACCCCAAATCAATAGATCCCTTATGTGTTTGGTGTTCTCTTTTTTGGGGGAAAACTCCCTTTCTTTGTTTTTCATTTTCGATGACATGACATAGCCTAACTTTGAAACATATGACTTGGCATAGGGCTTTCCAAGTAGGCTCTCATGTCTTTTTTTTTCTCCTTCGCTAATTTAAAGTAATTGCTCACAAAACGATGTGTCACAATTCCCTTATAGTGGGGGGCATACATTACCATTAATTCATGTGCATTCTTGGTTCCTAGTGTAGCCTTGTTTATGTGATGTGATTTTCACTTTGAGGATGACAGTGGGTGTGATGTCCTTCATAATTGTGATCTATCTTAGCATATTACATTCCTCTTGGTGGCCTGATGTGACACACTACATCCCCTAAGTTGTGAATATACTATTCTTTGATTGGTCCTCTCTTGGAGACATTAGACACAATCTTCCCTAAGTGACTGACCTTTCATGAACTAAACAAGACTCCTTTGAACATCTTTCACATTTTATACTTAACATTTTACATTTTCACATTTTTTCCTTTTTCCACCTTGCATAACGCAACTTGCATGACTATGGTACCCTTCTTTTTGTTAATGAAATTTTTCCTTGTGGCACCTTGTTAAAGTTATCAGGAGGCATATCTTTAATATGGTTGAGCAGGAAGCCCACCTAGTGGCATGACTTTTCCCCATATCCAATTTTTTGTTTGTGAGTGCATACCAACTAGCGTATGTATCTTGCCTTTTTGGGATTTCTCACCCCGGAGACAACCAAAAGTACTATGGTCCCAAAGTGAGTACATTTTTCCTTTTCACCTGATGGACCATTATGTGTTTTGTCGCCCCAAAGTGAGTACACATTCTATTTTTCAAACAGTTAGCCTAGATCTAATCCACAACTAGTTGGAATGACGATCGAAGCTTCATCTGATTCTTTTCAACACTTGTGTGCTCCTTTGTTATTATGCTTAGTTTTCCATGGGATCTTCATCCTAGGGGCTTGATCAACCCTCTTGATCATTGTATTCCATCTTGCTAATGTAAGTGCATTTGAACCCTCTTCTCGATGTTCATGGCTACTTTAGTGTGAGTTTGAAGCAAGTTCATCCTCCCACTAAAGTGGAGGCTAAATGTGCCATAGAAAAATGGCCCCTTGTCATTTTCATGGACTTTTAGCTCTTGTTTAATGGTGTTTGATCTATTTTCTATGATTTTATGTTGTAACATGGCTTGAACATGCATATTTAGGTACTAAAATTCAAATAATGACATCTTGTGAAGGTATTGTGAAATGTTGTAGGACATTTCTACATTCTTCTAGAATCTATTTATTACAATTCACCTAAAAATCACCTTTTCATTACTAATCAAGTCCTATTTTGACGTGTTGTAAAGTCTTGTAACAAGATTTCATGCGTTTCTAGGCATAACTTCACTATTTATCCCTTTCTTATGTTTTATTTGATCCCTTTATGCCCTAATATGTCTTAATTAAGTATATTTTTGAATGTAAGCCCGATAAAAAAAATTAAATACAACTTAATTCCTAACACACATTTTCAAGTCCTAGGTGGGACCCATTCGCCATGGGTGGCGAATGAGTCCCCCTTCGCTCCAAATTCAAAATTTTTAAAAATTCCTTTCAAGTTTTAATTGAAAAACACTTGATGTTGCCTTATGATGAGGTATGAATGGGTAACTAAGGCACAAGATTGTATAAATAAGTGATTTTCACCTCAATTCAACATCCATTCATCAAGTTCGCTCATCCACTTATTCATCTAAGTATTCAAGCACCTTGCAACATCAATTCAAGCATTAAGCACTTTGGATAATCCACTGACATTGCTTTAGACTTGCATCATCAAGGGTTTGACCTAGGTATGCATATTTAACAATATTTTTGGTGTTGAAGATTGGTAAACAAGTAAACTACGTGCTTCAAGTCAACTCATTCATATTTCAAGCTTGGAGAAGGTTTTATGTCCGTTTCCTGTAGAATTGACATTGGCAACCTGACAATCAGAGATTTCCAAATCCGGTGTTGCAGAGTTGTCTCTTGATTTTTAATAATCTTGAGAGAGGACTAATTCACCACTAGTGGTGAATGAGTCCCACCTTAGGACTAACAATCTGAATTTTGCCATATTTTGGATCCCGCAAATCAAAAACCAATTTCTGACACTTTTTTCACCAATAGGAGGACTAATTCACCACCCTAGGCAAATGAGTCCCATAATGAAATTTTAGTAATTCTAGTCAGCATCTACAACATTCCAGATTCTTCAAACATTTCCTTGGTGCACTTTGTTTCATCTCATTTCTTTATGTTCAACATTATTTCATCGTTTAGTTCATTGTTTGCATATCACAGTGTGTTTTCAAACATAGTTTAAATCTTGGTTTTTCATTCATAATCATTCATTAAATCACTTAATTGCATTTGGTTTACTTCATCTAGTTTAGACAACATCCTACATAACATAATTTGAATGAACCCTTAGCATTTTTGGGCCCTATCTATGTTTGTTTAGGTGAAAAAGCCTAGAAGAGCAAGAGAAGTCTTAGGAACCCAAAAATCTACGATTCACCTCCTTTCTTCCTTCTCACCTTCACTCCTTCCTTAAAAAATTTGGCTAAGTTTTGAGTTTTTGTACCTTAGACATCAGGATTCCCCTTTACCTCTTATCTTTACTTAGTAAGTAGCTCAAACCTTCAATCCCTGATGGCTACCTTTAGACTTTGGGCTTTGGCCTTCTCCTTTACCTCTTACCTTTCTTTGGCAAGTGGTAACTCCTCTCTCTAACCCCTGATGGATCCTTTTAGACTTTAGCCTTGGGTCGTCCCTTTTACCCCTTTCATCTTTGTGATAAGGCATAAACCTCCTTCCTGACCTTTGAAGCCTAAAAAGGGCTATCCTTCCAAACTTCACAATTCACTCCTTCGTCCTCCTCTCTTCTTTTCTTTTCTTATGGAATAAGAGTTACACCTAAAGAACAATCCTTGATGGTCTGATGCTAAGATGTGCATAAAGTATAAAACAAGCCTAAATCTTGATCCTTGACAAACGTGATATTTTTCATGAATCTAAACCATTTAATACATAGTAAAGGTTTTATTTTGGGCCCAATTCCCCAACCTTTTAGCAAATTTGATGTATTTTCTAGGAAATTCCATTAATGCTCAAATCACTTTCTGAGTAGCCTATTTTGATTCTAGGGCTTCAAGTATTACTTTTATTACTCCCATGACTTCTATAAGTGGATTTTATGGGTGCCCATGCTCATTTTTTATTTTTTATTTTCCTAATGGATACATTCCCTAATCTTGGTTTTCATCAGATGGATTCTTTCTTTAATGCACGTACATTGTTAACCTTGGTTAGGGTTAGGATTCACTTTGTGGTTCTATGTTATGATTGATCTATAAAGGAAATAAATGTATTCATTTCCAAGGTTCTTCCTCTAGCTCCTTTAAAGTTTTCCTTTGGTAGACTTGCATTTTGCATCTCTACGATTCTAAAGATTGGCTATATGCCTTTACATTAATGAAGTTAATCATTTTTGGTATTTCTCCCCTCTTTTATGTTTTAGTAATCATTCATTACCTTCATTCATGAGTATTGTTATATTTTTTCATGCTTATATGCTGAGTTATTTTTTTATAGTTATTATTTTGAGAATCTTCTTTCTTTCCAACACATTGTCAAACCCTAACCTCTATGTTTTCCTCTAAAAATCACGAAATAGAAAATTATGTGAGTATTTTGATCCTCTTATTTTATGTACTAAGAAATCTTAGCCAGGAAGAAACAACTTTCCATCTTGGTGCACCACCTCTCATTTCCCTTTCATAGATTCTTTCTCCCCGTTTTCCACTTTGAGCTATTAGAGTAGGATAGTGGTAGGTTTTCATGTGTTGGGTTGGACCAACACATTGCACTTGGATTGAAAGAGGAATTCAAACTTCTCTAGAGATTCAACCTCACATGTGTAAAGGTACCACACCTTGAGGTTGTTTCCATTGTGTTAGGGTGTTGCCTCAATTATGTGTTACACATTTTTGGACATCCTGGTTTTTTCCTTAAATCACATATTTTTGGAAAACATAATGATTTAAGCCTTTAAAGGTTCCATTTAAAATATTTTTATTAAAAATGGTTTGATCAAATCCCTTTAGATCAAACTCCTGTAGATAGAACCCCGTTAGTTTTAAACCACACCTATAATGGAGTCTTCTCTACACTTATCAAAATGCTGATAAAATACCACTTTTGATTTACCTTTTGGGGGATCAAATGGTTTCACTTAAACTTTGTGTTTGTTTAAGTATGTATCCCTTATTATAAGCTTCCCATAAAGTATAATTTTAAATATATCTAATTTGATTATTATATTTATTTTTTATTTCTTGTGAATGCAGATTTTTCAATAAAAATTAAGGTCTTTATTTCACATATCTGAAAAAATAGGAAAATACAGAATTTTTTTTCTAAAAATTACATGTGAACTAGGTATTTATGTCCTTATTCTAACAAAAAAAGTATGTTAATTCAAATGCATACAAAAAAAGTTATGTGGTCTGAAATACACCTTTGTCCAAATTATAATTACTCTAACTTGGAAAAATAATTAAAAAAAATGCAAA
Organism: Sequoia sempervirens; assembly: GCA_007258455.2. Taxonomy (NCBI): domain Eukaryota; kingdom Viridiplantae; phylum Streptophyta; class Pinopsida; order Cupressales; family Cupressaceae; genus Sequoia; species Sequoia sempervirens. Next base: position 222,832,994 of record VDFB02379711.1, read on the forward strand.
AAAATTATGAAAAAATATCCATGCACTTGATATTGGTGTGACAAATCTATATTTTAAAATTTATAATTGTATGATTTCAATAAACAAAGTCATGTGGTCTGCAGTAAACATCACTTTTTAAAAATATTGTTTAGTAGAAAAAATAAGTTATTAAAAATTACATAAAAGGATTGACAATTTATTTTTAATTTTTTAAAAAATATATAATTGGAATCTACACACACAATCTCACAAATCACTAATTTGTTTCATCTTCAAATTCTTAATGGTTTAGCTGCTATAGGTTTGAGAAAGTTAAGATCTAGTGAAAAATGTTCATCTCAATTCCAAGTTTGGCCAAAAAGTGTAACCCATTATTGTGGGATCACCTGTCATTGAGATGTTGAACCATGCATTTAGCAGGGTGTAATTTCATGTGACAATAGTTTTTGGCAGGCCTGGTGGAACCACTTTCTCTCTGTTGAAGAATTTGGTGTTTCCTTCAAGGCATCTTTCCTTTGAAGCATATCTTCTAACACTGTGGTGATTCCATTCATATCTACTAGTGAAAGAAGTGCTAGTTTCACTTCATGTCATTGAGGAAGTGGTGCCTTCTTCAACATTTCAGCCTTTAGAGGTGGTTCTAGAAGCACCTAACAACTCTGCCATTCAATTTGGGTGACTTTTTTGGTATGTTAACAAAATCTTTGGTTGGGTACTCCTTTTCTTTCCTCTCAAATTTTCAAAGTGTTTCCTATATGATTCATGCTTAAATATGTCAATTTTTAATGGAAACCACTTGTATACTCCCCATTTCACAAAAAATCCAACTTTGCACCTCCCCATCAACCATATTAGGCTAGTTATGCCCCCCCATTAACTTCACAAAACCCTTATGTTATGGGTTTTCAATCTCTTTAAAAATGCTAACCACCTACCCCACCCTATTCAGTCTTCTTGGACACCCAAAAATTCCTATCAATAACCCCAAGATACCCACCATTTTGAAAATTATCCTTGTTTCTCTCCATGCTAGCCCCAAATTTTAGTAATATGGGTGCAAGTAAAATTACAAGTATATTGCTATATTTCAATAGGAAGCTAGATGCTATTTCAATAAGAGTGAGCTGATCACACCTATCCAGCAAGGTTATTTCCCATAGTAGGATATTTTTTTCCATCAATCTCACTATCCTTAGTAGTAAAATATAGAATCTCAATGGAGGTATGAGAAACAATTAGAGGCTAAAAGAAGGCAACAAGAGGAGTATACAACAAAGGATGTTGATTCTAGGAAAGAGTGACTCAGACTTACTCTTGCTCTAGCATAAATTCCCAAGACTTAGGCAGCCCCTTGTGTGCCTAGTTTTAGAAAAACACCTACATCAGTTTTAAAATAGCCTACTAAGGAGTAGGTACAACGAAATAAATTTTTAAGCTTCAAGAACCCTAGAAAATCTCTTGAAACTTCTATTATCCCTCTAGTTGTTTTAGAGCAACATATTCTGCAAGAGGTATGCAAGCACAAAAAATTTAGTTTCAAGAACCCTAATTGACCTCTTGAAACCATTATTGAACCTCATGTGCCAAAAATCATATCTCCCATGTTGGAAATCCCAATTTTTAAGAGCCTCCATTCCTCACAAGAACCAATCCTTGAGGAGACTCAATTTTTTACTCCTACTGAGCAACCCCTTCTAGAGCTTCAAAAAAAAATTCAATGCCTTTCTCACTATTTTTCTTGCCTTGATACAATTTCACTTTTTAAGGGTGGACCTATGGTTTGGTGGGATAGTTGGTCAGAATAAAAGAGGGAGGATCATTTTAAAGCTAGGAGTGAAGAGGTTGTTCTTGAGGAGCGTTCTTGTACTCTATACAATGAGTGTCTTGATCTGCTACAAGAAACAATTGAAGATAATCAATTGTAGTAGCAAGACATTAAAGAGGTAAAGAAAATTGATACAATAGAGGACTCAATCCTCTCATTTTATGTCCTCCCTTGTCTTATTAAAGATGAGGATAGATCACAGATACCTACATTAGCAAAATCCTTTGAGCAGCTTGGTTCTAGCTTGATGGATGAAGAAAACTCCATGGTTTTGGAGCAGCAAAAACAAATGTGTTTAGCCCCTATTATAGTGGAGGAAACTGAATTATCTAATGAGGTCTATAGTTTTGAGGTGGAGGACATCTTTTGGATTTATTTAGAAGCTTTTTGTTTAATCTTAGATTTCAATCCTTAAGCCTTGAAAGAGGAGCAAAGAGGGTAGTAGCATAAGAGTGAGGAAAAAAGAGAGGATGCAGCATCCATTACATGCCAAGAGTCCAATTTTGTTGCATCTTGATACCAAGAATAAATGAACATAGAAAGGAAATCTAAAGAATTCAGTTATTCATTTGAAGTGTCTCAAAAATATGAGGTTTTGTGTTGAGGAAGTGTGTGTCAATACAATAATTTCAATAATTATTAGGAAACCACACATCTTCTAGGAGAGTGATGCTCCTATTGCTCAATTTGAAAGTATGCATGAGCCTCAAATATTTTCATTTGATGTGCATGAAGAATAGATTCCTTGTGTAGATCAAAAACTAGGTTTGGCATATTTTACCTCACCATGTGAGCTATAAAATTTCCCTTTTTGTTTCAGTTCATGCATTGAGGAGGTTAGTGGTAATAGTAATGGCCTATCCTTTTGTGAGGTGAATTATCTTCCCTCTACTGAAGGTTTTCTCTTGTTTACTGACCTATCTTCAGAAATTTTAACCCTTGCTATTGCATGTTCACCTAATGCACTAGTGTTAGAAGACTTTGAAACTTGCACCATATTGTTCCCCTATAATGGAAAATTTTATAGTGAATTTATCCTTCATCTTGTAGGCATCTTGTGCAATTCCATCCATGTTGGTAGTAATTTTCGGTGGTTGGAAGTGGATGAGGTCTGCAACTATCGTTTGAGGGAGATCATCTCCTTCAAAAGGTTCATCTTTGATAGAGGCCAATTTCCATTTTTTGCTTCATTTTATTTTTATGTACATATTGTATTTTTTTTTCTTTCCATGAAGTGATTTTACACACCTTGCATTCTCCTTAAGGGAATGCATGTTCCTAGTTTTATCCTTTTCTCTAAGTGTATCTTGCATATGTTTCTCTTTGCCCCTTGGGAGGTCCAACTATGAAGTTTTACCCTCATGACTTTGTGCCCAATGGATTGATAAATCCCCTAGATTCCATGATTAGTACGAAATCATCCCACAAAAATCATCATAAATATTGACATTTCATGCCACCCTTTGACAACCCATCATTGATAACTGATCTGAGAGATCCTACATGGGCCATCTTGCATTAATTCTCCTTGAAGGGTTCTAAAATTGGCTAAGTCTTGGTGTTTTGGGCTTTCGGGTTTTCACTTCCCTTCATACTAGCATGCCTTCTTCATTGCTTCCACTCCTTTTCATTTCCTTTCCTTCTAATTGTTTTGGGTTTTTACTATCAGCCTTACACTTTAACCTATATCGCTTCCTTCAGTAATCTTAAAGTCTTACCCCTAACCACTGAAGTCTTGAAGAGACTTTTCAATATTTTTTAAATTCCTTATTTTTCAAACATCGAGGGTGGGGATTCCCTCTTATCAATTTCAATTTCTTCATCTCAGGAAGTATTTCTTCCTACCGATCCTTGATCCCCAAAATCTCATCTTTGACTTTCAGGAATCAAACTTTTATCTTTCGTGACCTTTCTTCCTTCTCACCTTCACTCCCTTCAAAAATTTGTCTAAGTGTTGAGCTTTTGGAATTCAAACATTGACCTTTCCCTTTACCTCTTATCTTTCCTTAGTAAGAGGTAGCTCAAACCTTTGATCCCTAATGGATACCTTTAGACTTTGGGCTTTGGCCTTCTCCTTTACCTCTTAGCTTTCTTCAAAAAGAGGTAACTCTTCTCTCTGACCACCAATGGCTCCTTTCAAACTTTGGCCTTTGTTCTTCCCTTTTACCCTTTTCATGTCTATAATAATGTATAAGACTCATTCCTAACCTCCAAATCCAAAAAATGGTTATCCTTCTAGACATTGTGATTTCCTCCTTCATCCCCCTCTCTTCTTTTCTTTTGGTATGTGGTAAGCGTTATGCTCGAAGCCCAATTCCCAATGATCTAATTCCAAGATGTACATAAAGTATGAAGCAGTATTGAGGCTCTATCCCCAACGAAGCTGCTATTTTTCATAGCTCCAAACCATTTAATGCATAGAAAGATGTTTTCTTTTAGGCCCAATGCCTTGACCTTTCAACATATTTGATTTTTTTTATAGATAGTGCCATTAATGCGTGAATCACTTTCTGAGTGGTCTATTTCAATTCTATGGCTTCAAGGATTACATTTATTGCTCCCATGACTTCTACAAGTGGATGTTATGGGTTCCCATACTAATTTATTATTTTTTGTTGACTTTCCTAACAGATCCATGCCCTAATCACAATTTTCATGGGAGGGATTATTTCTTCGATGCACACACTTCATTGTTAACCCTAGTGAGTGTTAGGGTTCAATTTGTGGTTCTAAGTTATGCTTGAACTATAAAGGTAAGAAATATATTCATTTTAATGGTTCTTCCTCTGGCTCCTCTAGGGTTTTTCTTTAGAAAACCTTCATTTTGCATCTCTGCAATTATAAAGATTGGCTATATGCCTTTACATTAATGAAGGTGATCATTTTTGTTGGTTCTCTCATCTTTTATGTATGACTAGTCTTTCATTACCTTCATGTTTGAGTGTTATTATATTTTTTCATGCTTATATGATGAGTTATTTTATTTACAATTGATATTTTGAGAATATTCTTTCCTTCCAACACCTTTTCAAACCCTAACCTCCATGTTTTCCTCTTAGAATCACCAAAAACAAAACTATGTGTGTCTCTTTTTTATCCTCTTCTTCAATTTAATGAGAAATCTTATTCAGGAAGAAAGAAATTTCCATATTGGTGTACCACCTCCCATTTCCCTTTCATGCATTCCTTCTCCCCCTTTTCCCCTGTGATATGTTAGATAAGGATAGTGGTAGGTTTTCATTTGTCGGGTTGGACCAAAAAATTTCACTTGGATTGAAAGAGGAAGTCAGACTTCTCTAGATATTCAACCTCATATGCTGAAAGGTCAAACACCTTGAAGTTGCTTCCATTGTTTTATTGGAATTTTGAACCTCAAGTTCAAAAGGGTGCAATTTTTTTTGACAACATTTCCTTCACTAGAGTTGGAAAGTGTCCTAATAGCTATTAAGAGTGATGTTCTTTCCATAAAAAACTATTGAGAGTATTGTTCACCATTATGACTACTAGAGCATAACCACTTCTAGGATGTGTTCTGAGCAAGTCGTGGGCTATCTAAATTACCATAACACCAAATTTACAGCCCATGCTAGAAAATTTGAGGATTTTAACATCCTCTTTCATTCTATAGTGGTTAAAATCACTTTAATTTATTTTTTCTAGTGTACTCCTGACCTATGCCAAAGTGGGAGCTTTGGAAAAGGGTATGGAAATACATTAAACCATAATGGATGTAGGATTATTATCAGATATTATAGTAGGAAATACTCTAGTAGACATGTATCCAAAATGTGGAAGCCTAGATAGGGCATGAAAACTATTTGACTGGATGCCTCAAAGAAATATGGTCTCATGGAATGCTATGATTGCAAGATATGCACAAAATGTGTGTTTTGAAAAGGAATTAGAAACTTTCAACTAAATGCAATTAATAATTGTAAAGCCAAACTTCACAACCTTTTCTAGTATTCCTCCCACCTTTGCAAAAATGGGATCTTTGGATCATGGCATGGACATTCATCATAGGATAATGGATAGAGGAATTTTTTTAGATTTTATAGTTGCAACTGCCCTGGTAGACATGTATGTAAAAATGTTAAAGAATAGATAAGGTGTGAGAACCATTTGAAAAAATTCCTCAAAGAATTTTTTTCTCATGGAATGCCTTGGTTCTAGGAGATTAAAAAAAAAAAATTGGTTGAAAATTCTTTATAAACTTTCAACCAAATGCGATTGGATGGTGTAAATCAAAACTCTACAACCTATTCCAACATCCTCCACACTTGTACCAAATGGAAGAATTGAAATTGCTCTAGTAGACATGTTCAAAGCGTAGCTATATATTCATAGAACCTACATATTAAAACTTTGGAGTAATTTTTATACCTTAACTGTAATTACAATTCATCGCACAAATTAGGAAAGAGTATATGAGATTACAATTCATCATAAAAACTATCTAAGAATATATGAGATTAGGAGAGTTGAAGAAGGCTTAGAAGAGGTATATTCTTAGGTTAAATTTGGTGAAGTAATATATTGGGGATGTGCATTATGTGTGTGTGATCAGTGATGTTATTAAATTGTGACGATATATGTTCAATCTAGAGTTCTCAATGTGGTTGTTGTCTGAATATGTCATTCTATGTTTGTGAATTCATGGGATTAGTGTCTATGTTGAGATCATCATGTATGAGTTTGATCTATTTTAGCACAATATAAATTTGATCTAGCCATAAGGAAAAAATTGTGGACTAAATTATTGATCATCATTTAGGCTTCAATGGAGTTTTATAGTCACCAATTTACAAATACAATAGCTACATGGTCATTCATGCATAAAGTAACATATTGGTCATTTTGGTTAATCAAGTCATCCTAGGTAATAGAGATGGGATACTTTATATCTCTATTACAAGTTGAATAGCATGTCTTTCCATAGTGAGGTGTTTCCTTGATTATTAAGGTGTTCTTACTTGATGATTTATATGTTAGTTTAAAGTTGGATAGTGATGATTTGGTATAGAAAAGTGTTACATTGTGATCAAGGTATTTCCTTGTTAATATGTGTTAGGGACTACTAGAGTGGTTATAGCCCCCAAAATTGTGTTGAATGTATTTGTGACTCAAATTTTTAAAGACATGTGCATTTCTATGTGTATGCATTCATGTGAATATGTCAATTGGTCAATCTAGTGATATTGAGAACTTTATATTGGCTAATGGATGGATGTCATAATTTTCTTAGATTAGCTAATGGGTGGATGCCATAATTTTCCTAGATTGGCTACATGGGGGATTCCATGGTTCTCTTGGATTGGCTCTAGAAATTAGCTACAAAGATGTATAGATTCTATAATTGCTATACCAATCAAATGGGTTGAATACCTCTAAAAGGCCATACACCTCTATAACATCCTTATGAAGTTGAACAAATCACTGTAATGGTGTATAGGAGGAAAAGTATGCATGATACTTGGGTTGGAATCTAAGAAAAGTACTCTACACTGTAATATTGAATTGGTAACACAAGTTCCTAAATTATATGGATAAACGAATAAATTTTGTTAGAATATTTGGATGAATGAATATTATCTCTAAATTCATGAATATAACTACAATTATATTTGACTATTGTAATTAACTTTGTGATATTTATTTACCCACTATGTTTATATGAGAAAGGGGTATATTTTCTTAAGGACTCCATCAAATATGTGTAGTAAGAAGCATTAAGGATTGTTTTGTGATAGTTGACAATAATCAAATTATTTTTTAATGATCGAGAGGCTTGTTATTAATTTTTTCTTAAGGAATTAAGATTTAAAGTCTAGAGAATTGTAAAGGATATGTTAATAGTTAAAGATTATAATACTTTGTGTAAACTAGCTATGTAAAATTTGACCCATCACCTCAAAGATATGTTGAATGCACAACACAACAAAGAGGTGGGTAAATTAATTGTAAATTAAAACATCAAAACCCTCATTAACATTTATATTAATGCATCAGATTTAATAAAATTTAGCATAAAATAAAATAACATAAACTAAGAAAATAAATTCCATACACAACATAACACTACATTTATGTGGAAAACAAAAGAAGGGACAAGAAACAATGAGTATCTCACAATATAAATTATTTGCAATAGAAAATACAATAGTCTCATAGTCGAAGGGCTCACAATATAAAGAAAGAAGGGTTCACTGTCAAATTATAGAATAGAAGAAAAAAAATTGTTACAATGATAAAACCATCTAAATGTAACAAAAAATTCCACCACAAAATCACCGACACATTCATATATTTTTTGAAGATTGTAGACACCTTCTAATCTCACTACTTCTAGTAGTCTAACTCATTAAATCTCACATTGCACTTCATAAATTTGTACTCCATAACTTAGCAATTCTCATCACACGCACTACTCACAAATCCTCCATTAAAAAAAAAAACTTATTTATACCTTCGTCAACCTTGAAAGTAGTCTCCAAGGTCAACTATACACCTCAACCATGTAAACTCAAATTAGATTAGTACCAAAACATTCCCATGGTGGAAAGGAAGGAAGGTGAACCACATCACACCTTAACTTAGACCTAAATCCACTCATATATGTCATGCCACACTTCCACAAACATCGAAGCAAATCTACAATTAGTGTAAACACCCAAGATCAGTCGAATCCATGTAAACACCATAAAATATTTAATTACACACTTCCTTTTATCCAAAAGTGACTCGCCAAAAATAAATATCACTTGAACACAATCTAGAATATTCCACAAACACCATGAAATATAACAAATTTCTTGGAAACAACTTTCACCTAAATAATGTACACACCCAGTACACTCAGATAATCTTCCACACATTTCAACTCAATAAATCAACTTGCAGAGACCAAACCACGAACAAATTCAACTAAAGGTAGATATGCACATTATAAGTATGTTTCTAGAACCACAAGACTAGAAACCAAACTATGGAGAAATGCAGAGAAAAATAATTTCTCTCAAACATCACTAGAATACAAAGTTTACACAATGGTAAACACAACTTTCACTGCACAATGATATTGAATAAGAAACTCTGGATATAACACCACTAAACTCCTTAGATCAACATATCCAAACCACACAATAAGATCTTCAACATAGAGAGAATGCAAAGCAAAACCAGAACACCACTTTGTATGTTAAAACACCTCTTAACCACATTGTTTCCTCTTTTATTCAAATCTTCTCAAAAGCACTTAGAAACCAAGCACCACAAACACAATTTCACCATTTGTAAAACGTCCTCATCATAACCAAAACAACTACATCATAACAACTCACCCATACACATGCTTATCAAATCAACACTAGAGGTTGACACTAGTAATACTCACTAATGACAACATAATGGAACTAATCAAACCATCACCACAAAATCATCAATGAAACATCATAGATATTTTGACATCAATGCCAACACTAACTAATCATACTTGCAACAAGATAGAGTTATTTTTTCAATACTATTATTTTATTGTGTGATATAAATTAATTAATGCTTGTATGATATTTCTAGAAGGCTTAACTTAGAGTACAAGCTCATTTTTATTGGGATATTATAGTATTTTATTGTCATTTTCTAAAGCTAATTATGAAACCTTTAAGGATTGATACCTTCCTATTTAAATGTTACTTTATATATATATTTTTAAAAATTTATAAGACACGTGACATGATTCTATAATGTTCTATTTACTGAAATTGGCTGCTTAAGTGTACTGGGTATGTGCAGGATCATCATGGAAAAAACATGCCCTTAACTGGAAAAAAATCCAGAAAAATCAAAGTTAGGAAACTTGACATAAAAATTTGAATAAGTTATCTATATTATTTGAAAAATATGTAAGAATAGAATCTATAGCAAATTGAATGTAGTTTCTAAACTACTAGGTTTTTAAAAAAAATAAAAATCTATTTGGTGAAATTTTGAAATTTCAATGCAATAGTACTTAAATTTCAAGGAAAAAATAAGAAGTGGGTGTCTGTCTGACCACCCTAACTACAATAAAATGATAATATTTTTTTATAATATTTTAGATATAAGTAGACCACTCATTTCTAGATGTGATGCATATTTTTTTGTAATTTTTTTCCAAGTAAATAATTAATTATGAAATTTTTATTACAACTTTTGAAAAATATAAAATCTTGTATGTGGGTGGGTGCATGAAGTTGGTCGCACGTTTGTGGCCAAATGGGAAAAAAATGGGAAAACACATAACATGCTCACGTTATAACATGAGCACGTTATAACGCTAGCGCATTATGTACTTTTAAAAGGAAAAAAAAAGGTGAAATGTGTATCATTTGCTTTTCAATGTTTCTCAGCTCTGCCCACGGCCAAAAACCTTCATTTCGCACTCACGTTCTAGGAGGAAGGACTTGTGCAAATTTCATCAAGAACAATTGGATTTTTTCTTCAAATATGGCGCCACGAAGGTAAGTATTGTTTACTATTTTTTTTGAATTTGTTAGTTTGAAATTGATTTTGTTTGTTTTAGGTTAGATTTGATTGTTTTTTTTAAAATTTGTACGAAATCCTGAAAATCCTCAACAAAATCAACCTCCCCCACCATTCTCTCAATTCCCTCCTGGAACTTAAGAAAATTTGAGGAGTGAAATTGAGAACAATAGAAAACAACTTGAGGATCTTATCAGTAGGTTGAGTGATCCAAATGCTTCAACCATAGAAATAATGCTTCTAGCAAATTCATTGAAAGACATGTTAAAAAATCTAGATGAAATCACCCAACAAATATTTGGATGGAAAGATAGGAGGTAGACAGCTAGGGCATATTATACAAACAAATTATCATATAAACAAGCAAAAGATTTAAAAATTACTAAAGGTAATTTGTGCTCTCTATTCACTGACCCTAAAACAAATAAAAATCTTACCCTCAATGCAAAGAGGTTTCCTATTCATTAGTGCCACCACCAAGAGATTAAGAACCATTTTTATGAAAGATGGTATATGGTCTTTGATTACCCACCGTGCAATAATTGTGATGTCCCCCAATATTTTCTTAGGAAACTATACAGTGAGTTTGTATTGAACCAAATCCCAAATTATTTTGATATGAGCGAGTTCCAGGGGAGAGGTGGGGGGTCAGCTCAGGATAGGCCTGGTGCACAGCTGGATCCTACGCGACAAGGGAGATGACCTTTCACTAGGCCGCCTTGTGAGCAGATTGTGATGCCTGCCATTGCGAAGGAGAGTGCTGACATAGAGACATTGCAGGTGATCACAACTTTGACCCGGAGTGTCATCCATCACACTAGCCCTATTGTACAATGCCATCCAAGGGAGTCTTCAGGTGGTGGCCTTCAAACCCATGTGTGTCAATCTTGTGGGGTGACTTGTTTGTATGACCCTACCGGCACTCAAGAGGGTGCTACGCAGGATCCATATGCTACTACGCAACCTGATCCATATGCATCTATGGGGATGGAGAGGATGGCTGACATTTTGCATGATGCATATGGCATTGACACTTAGGTAAAATTCAGCATGTTCATTGAATTTAATTTATTAAATTTTGATTGTGAAATGCAAGATTAACTAATTTAGTTTTATTATTTTAATAAAATTGTAGGGTCATAGTGTAGAGACTGGATACACTAGTCATCCACCTACTTATTTTTGCAGTACACCTATCGGTGGGGTATGTAAAGTTAGTAAACAATTATAAATTTATTGCATGTGTTAATAGCATTGTTTTACAAATGGTATTTTAATATGTGATTTTGGATGTTGAACAGGGTACTATTGGAGGTTTCAAGGAAACACCTCTAGTGCCAGTATATTTGATCAAACGTTCACAGAGGTAATATAGAATTTAAAGAGAACTTAAGTAATGAATTCTAAGTTTAATATATTTGTGTAGTTTATATTCATATTGTTGACCTTACATTGCATTACACAAATCATTCAAAATCAAAGCATTACTTCAAATTCGATAACTAATAATTAGAAATATATCTATTTAATACTTGTACTCAAAATTTTGTTCATTAGATCTCATACATTATAAGTCATCACATGGATCGCTATTGTAACTTTTTTGTGATTGAATAATTTGTTGTTTTATTTTCAGATGTTGGTGACAAAAACACCGCCAAACATTACGAGGGCAATAGATATTGGTGTTTCCTCCACTATACAATCCTCGATGGCTCTAATAGGGGAGGTGTGAGGCAAATTACTAAATTTCAATTTACATTCATGTTATAGATGAACTAGTTCTAATGAAAAATCAAACCATTATTGATTCGTAGTTTAATTCCTATTTGGATGGTTTATATAGGGCTTGAGCACGCCTGAGCATCGGTGTGCAAATATTTCCATCGAGGAGAGTGATCGTGAGATGGCTGTAAGTGATTATTTTGTTAAATATATTAATTTTTATAATGTAATTTCTATATATTAATGTCTTTACTTCTTATTGTAACAGTTGAAACTTCACCAGAAGCTAAACAATAGGAGGAGTAGCAGGAGCACTCCTCAAGCACAGCAAAAATGGGTGACAGACTTATTGCCATCGGATGCCTAGCAAAGGGAAAGAAAATTGTATTTGAACCAGAGCATGGAGAGAAATTAATTTTGAATGCACAGAGCCCTTTGTTGTATGCCTACATGGCAATTTTGCACATATTTTGTATTGGATATATTTGACATTGAATGCCTATATGGCATTCTCGTAAGCCTATATGACTATTTTGTAACTATATTTTAACTTATATCGACATTTATTGATGTATGCGTACATGGCTATTTGCTTAATACAAATCTTTTTATCGATGGTGTCCATATTTGCAAATTATAAATTCATGGTTCAATAGATATGAGTTACGTGTATTCAAGTGTATACTTTACAACTTACGCACATATATTTTTTGACTTATGTGTGAACATCGAAAAGTGTGAAAATTTATGTGTTTGGAAGTCAAATGTAAGCCAATTTTGCAATTCTCAGTTCTTGCATACTCGATCTTATGGACTTATTCCTTCCTAGCACATATTGTAAATATTTCTCATTTGGTGTAGAAGACAGATTCCTCATTTTTGAACCACTCATAGCAAATAGATTCACAATAAGACTTTAGCATTGGAACACTACTCCATACTTCTCTTGTCTAGACCATAAAGGATTGAAAATTCTTAATTTGAAGCAATGATAGTCATGAGATGAGGAGAGCCTGCATCTTGAATTTTGAACAACATTTTAAGAAGCAATTATTTTACCTAAAAGCTTCAAACCTAGATGACATATTTGGCTAAGTCTATCTTGAAAATTATCAATGCGTTCAAACTCTAAAGGAGATTCTCCCTAAAAAGCAAACTTTACCCTTTTTCCCAAGGAAAGAAACTACAACAAGTTGCATGTGATTTATCTTATTTATTTCTCACAGTTCCTAGTCAATCATTCATGGCTCAGGATAGTTCCATTCCAAGGAAAGGACACCCAAAAAATCATTGAGATTCTTCTACGATCTGCAAGAAAAAGGTTTTGGCTCTTTCACAACGTAAATAATTATGTAACACTGTTTTCTTGTTTTCCTTCCACACAGAAAAATGTTCACACTTTTCAGATTGATCAATGATCAATAATGGCTAATTGTAAACACTTGACATTTTTATGTTTGAACTTTAGTTTATAATTTTGTATCATGGAATTCGAGTAGATCACTAATATTTTAATATTTCACTATGAAAGTGGTGGTGTATTTTTGCTATGTTATTTGACTATTAATATGGTGGCGTATTATGAACTTGATTTCTGCTGCAAATATGCATATATTTCTGATTTATATATGTTTTTGTATGACTGAACCCAAAACGAACCCAACCCCCAAAAAAAATTTCCTGAACCGGCGAACTTGGTTCTCGAACCTGATCCCGAACCCAAAACTGAACCGGTAACTTAGTAAAAAATAGATTTTTGTAGTTTATATTCATAACATTGATTACATTGCATTGTACATCTTTCAAACTGAAAGCATTGCTTCACATTTCATAACTAATAACTAGATGTTGATAGATGACAAAATTTCAATTACAATATAGTTTTTACAAATTCAACCTAAGCAATTATACAATTAGTTCATATTGCATAACAAATAACTAGGAGCAGCTACCAATTGCATTTGGTTGTCATGGCATTCTATGAGACCACATTTCTTTGAGGCAAATTTTCAAACAGTTCACTGCCTTGTCTATACTACCACTTTTTTCATACATGTTCTACCAAAGCATTTTGTCAAATAGTTCAAGTGTTTCCTTGTTGCTATGGCTAAAAGTGTTTCAAACAAGCTATGGATGCTTGGAAAAATCTATCAAAAGCATAATAGTAAGCAATATCATAGCATGAACTCTTTGAAATGCCTCAGAGAAATGAGGTCTCATGACCTGATGGAATGCCATGACAATCAAATTTTTGATTTTCATGGCATTCGATCACCATGAGACCTCATTTCTTTGAGGCATTTTTTCAAAGAGTTCACTGCCTTGTCTATGCTAACACATTTTTCATACATGTTATCAAAGCATTTAGCCAAACAGTTCATTGCCTTACTGCTATGGCTAAAATCCTAAAATAGGTGCTTCCAAACAAGCTATGGATGCTTAGAAAAAATCTATCATAGAATAATAGTAAGGGTATGTGCAGGATCATCATGGAAAAAATAGGCCCTTAAGTGGCAAAAAATTTAGAAAAATCAAAGTTAGGAAACTTGACGTAAAAATTTGAATAAGTTATCTATATTATTTCAAAAATATGTAAGAATATAATATATAGAAAATTGAATGTAGTTTCTAAACTACTAAGGTTTTTTTTTTTTTTAAAATCTATTTGGTGAAAATTTGAAATTTCAATGCAGAGTATTTATATTTCGTGGAAAAACTAAGAAGTAGGTGTTTGTCCACCACCCTAACCATAATAAAATGATAATTATTTTTTTATAATATTTAGATATAAGTAGAGGACCATGTCCCAATGTGATGCATATTTTTTTTGTAATTTTTCCAAGTAAATAATTAATTATGATTTTTTATTACAACTTTTAAAAAATATAAAAAAATCGTATGTCTGACCACCTTAACTTGGTCAAAACTTCATGAAATTCAATTTTTCTTTTTTTAATCCTATAGTATGCGAAGCATAAAATGTGATACCATTTGAAAGCTATAGATTTTTTTAAATCAACCTATCAATCAGGACTTTAGTGGTAATTTGAATAGAAAATGAATAATAATTACTTATTAAATTCAAAGTAAAGCATAATTTATATTGGTGGAAAGCTGAGAATCTCCTTTAAAAACCCTTTTCGTTTCATCAATTTTGTGTAAAAAAAAGTCGTCAGCCACATACCCATCATATTGCCACTTTTTGGCCCATCATGATCCTACACATACCCGTAAGCAATAGCATAGACAAGGGAATGAATTGTTTGAAAAAAAATCCTTAGAGAAATGTGGTCTCATGGTGGTGGAATGCCATGACAAGAAAATTGTTGTGGATTTTCATGGCATTCCATCACCATGAGACCACATTTCTTTGAGGCATTTTTTCAAACAGTTTGTTGCCTTATCTATGCTACTACATTTATCATACATACTAATAAGCAATAGCATAGAAAAGGAAACAAACTGTTTGAAAAAAAGCCTCAAAGAAATGTGGTATCAATGGTGATGGAATGCCATGATAATCCATAGCAATTTTCTTTTCATGGCATTCATCATGCCATTCCATCACCATGAGACCCCATTTCTTTGAGGCATTTTTTCAAAGAGTTCACTGCCTTGTCTATGCTAACACATTTTTCATACATGTCTATCAAAGTATTTAGCCAAACAGTTCATTGCCTTGCTGCTATGGCTAAAAGCCTAAAACAGGTTCTTTCGAACAAGCTATGGATGCTTAGAAAAAATCTATCATAGAATAATAGTAAGCAATAGCATAGACAAGGGAATGAACTATTTGAAAAAAAATCCTTAAAGAAATGTGGTCTCATGGTGGTGGAATGCCATGGTGGTGCAGGAGCACCGAAGCTCCTTAAGGATCATTTGGAGATTCAAGGATGGAAGGGGTCTTGATGGCCTATAAACCTTTCCAGAGCATCAATTATAGAATTTTGAAGCCTATAATAGCATTTGGCATGGATGAGTGTAACAGGAAGATCAAAAGTCCTAAGGGTCCTAATAAGGACCATAGGACCAAATTGACTTGTAAATGGAACAATGATGTTCTAGGAGTTTAAATAGGTATATGATGTTTTAATTAGGCTAAATAAGGTTGAATGATGATATGTAATAGTTTTGGAATAATTATAGTTAATAGGAGTTAATAAATTGCAATGTTGGAAATTCAAATTTTTGAAATCCAACTTTGGGCGAAAAAGTGAGTTTTAGGAGTTTTAATCACAATAATGTAATAAAATCAATTATAATCAGTTGGGACAGTTGTAGGATGAGTCTATAAGCCTGGATAGAGCATTTTTATGGAGGGTTGGCTTATATTGCAAGTGTTGTACGGACTGCTACAGAAAATCAATAAAAACTTCAATCTTTTTGCATTTTCTTGAGTTTTTTTTATGAATCTCTGATTCCTTTTGGTGTCATTCTCATTTGGATGGTTTAAGAACTTGTATTTACATTGATTTAACCTTTTTAATGACTTTAATAATGTTGGGAATTAGTTTCTTGTGTTATATTGCTGACTATCCTCAAAAAGTATAGATTTTTCACTAGTTTCGAGAGTCTTCATGAATAAATGATCCATTTCATGGGAGAGTGTGACTGAAAACTTGTGAAATGGATCATAAATAACTTTTATTATACAGATCTAACAATTTATTGTGCAATAAAGAGTGATTCTTGGGTGTACACCGAGTTTTAGCAAGGAAAAGGGCATGAAAATGGTGCCTGAAGTGTAGCAACAGGAGATCTACCTTAATAAGGGGTATATTTCTGAGTTTAAGGTGTTTAGATATGTTTATTTATTGGTGAAAATTCCAATATAAGGTTCTAGAAGTGTTGGGAAAGCTAATTTTCAAGAGGCCCTAGTTTTGGAGCAATTTATTGAGGGTTTTTTGATTTAGGGTGTTGAGGGTGTCAAAGAAGACTAATACCTTGAAAATATTTGGTTTGGGAACATTTTAAAACATTGTTGAAATTTTCATAGTCAGGGGATAAGTTTAGAGTGGGGTTGCTTTGAAAAAGTTGGCTAATTAGGCCTTAAATTTGAGGAAACAACAGATTTTGGTAGGTTTGATCCAAAACAAGTGCCATAAATGATTTGATATGTTGTGTATCATCATGAATCACATCTGAATCAGTCATTATATTAAGGATTCCTTTGGGGAAGTTGAGTGAAAAGTCAAAAAACCATCACTAGAAGCCTAGTTGGGCTAGAAGCCTAATCAAGGTGCAAAAAGTGAGTTTTGTCTAAGATAGAGGTTTGGGGCTTTGAAACCATTCAAGACAAGGTTTTTTGAGTTCCTTGAGATCACTCCAATGGTTTGGGTCCATTAGGAAAGCATCTAAGTTATGAGTGCACTATTGAGGCTTGTCTCCATCAAGGTGCCTGGAAGAGTGTTTGAGATTGCATCATTGTAATCCTTGAAACTTTGAGTTTTGACTAAAGTCCCATCCCCTCTGCATCACATGACAAGCAAATTGTTGTGGATTTTCATTGCATTCCATCACCATGAGACCACATTTCTTTGAGGCATTTTTTCAAATAGTTTGTTGCCTTCTCTATGCTAGTACATTTATCATACATGTTTACCAAAGCATTCTATCAAACAATTTGCTTCCTTGTTTCTATGGCTAAAAGCCTAAAATAGGTGCTTCCAAAAAAGCTATGGATGCTTGGAAAAATCTATCAAAAGCATACTATTAATATATAGTATAGAAAAGGCAGAACTGCTTTGAAGTTGCGAAGAAATGTGGTCTCAATGGTGATGGAATGCCACCAATCCACAACAATTTGCTTGTCATGGAATTCGTCATGCCATTCCATCACCATGAGACCACATTTCTTTCAGGAATTTTTTCAAAGAGTTCACTACCTTTTCTATGCTCTTATGAATAGAATTTATTGAAATTTGAGATGCTCTTATATTGTCTACGTCATAGGTGGTCATGATAATGTTAAATTCAAATGAATAACTTGAAATTGCCTCATCAAGCTTCGCACACACTTTTTTAATGGCTTAAAATCATAATTGAGATTTTTCAAGATCATCAAAATAAGGATATTTCATTACTTTTCTACTTGATATTCTCTTGGATGGCTCATAAATGTGCATTTTATGCAAGGGGACACCAATCAATGTTTTCCTGGTTACATACAGATACACAAAGTAAAATAAGATGATAGCATTGGCATCAACAAAAATGATGTGGATACAAGTATAAATTAATAAGAACCATTGTCCATATACTTACAAATTAATCCAATGAACCATCTGGGTCTACTCTACTCTTTATTGTATCAACTATTGCCTCATGGTCAGACTCGCGGACATTCCACGAGGTCTTGTTCAAAGGTATACCCCCATATTTTCTCAAACAAACATTGGATGCCATGACAAGGTTTGAGTAGTGAAGAATCTTACTATGTGTGTCAAATTCCTCAAACAACCGATGCTTAACACTCTTATGTGGGTACCTTCTCAGCCACATTCCAATAACAACAACTGAGCCTATAGGTTATTCAATGTTTTCTCCACCTATAATTGGGGCTTCCAATTTCTTTTTTGCCTCAACACAACGACACAAGTAATAGTCTATACCCTCTTCATTTTCTTCATTTTCAATAACTACATAAACATTCCCTACATTTATATGTGCTTCATATCTCTTGAAATTAGTCAACATTATGAATACAGTACAAAGTAAGATAACAATATGGAATTTCAAATACTAAGAAAGTAGATATATTACCTAGTTGAACTAGATCCGATACATGGTCAAATTTGACCGATGATTCCATCTGTGTTAGTTCCAATGCCATCAGAGGGTGATACATGTGAAGTGGGCTATGATAACTTGTCAGTTATTTGTCAATCCACTCCCCTAACTCACAATCATTCCAGGCTTGCATTGTACATGAAGAACAAAAGCATGCCATCTTACGTGTATCGATACTACATGAACCTGCATTTGAGCTAAGGAAAGAGTGCATCTCACTCGATCCTGTTAGTGTACAAAAATCCTCATATGGTGCAATGTTAGTATCATCCATCAACCAAAAAAATCTACGAACTGAAGACGTACCTTCATTACCTAGACCCATCGAACCAGTACACCACTCGATGATTGATCTTGCATCTATCAACTATGCACTATCTTTATACTTTAACTCTTCTTGTGATAATGCTCTTTTCATGCATGCTCCTGCACCATCATGCTCTCCCTTTCCATGTCCGGCCTCACAAAAGTTCCACATATTTTGAACATGTGTAGTGAGATGCATCCTCCATAACCAGTAGAACATGCACGTGTTCTTGAACTGTGCTGCACAGTTATCTTACCATATTATATGTCGATATGCCCCTCTGAGCCAAATGATTGTAGAACATTTGGAAGAAACCTTTCATGAACTATGGAGAATGCGTGCGATCATCACTAATATAAAAGTGATACTCTCTCAATACCTTCCTTTCATCCTCTGTACTTTCAGCTGCATGTATGAATGTTATGTGCACAAATATCAAAACTTGTGTGGAGTTGTAATACTATGACTGCACCTCATTTTATGGCTGTAGAGTGTAGTTCTCTACAAATTCAACCACTAATACTATGCTACCAAGTGGAAAGGTGTCCTTGCATAGCTTGAATTGTGTGTCCACCATCGAGCTCTATGGGTATGCCTTGCATACTCATACACTAGATTCTCACAAAACATGGACATGAACCAATACACTGGAATCTTCTCAATAACCAACTCACACCTTTTTGCTTCAGACCCATCTTTTGTAGCATATGCCACTATTTTATACTTCCCAAACTCTACTAGTTTTTGTCCCACCTCATATGTTGCTTTCCATATTTTGACATACTAGCATTCGTTGCAAGCCACCACAACACTTGCATGAACCATCCAAGCATGTTGTCCTATAGAATATTTGGCCATCCTCTATTTTCACATAAATTTTTTGATAAGAACTTTCTTGAAGATTTTGGTGGGGCTTTTATGCCACAATCCTGCAAAACATCATTAGTATGCAAATGTAAACATATAGAATGATAAACATCATAATGGTTAGAGAATTCAATATGTAGTTTATAGCAACAACTAGTGCGGTGTGATTTATCTTGACATGTTTTAATCATTTCAAAAATCTTTGAGAAATACTAATTTGAGGATAAGAATTTTGAAATTTATGAAAAAATTGGGTTTGAGTTGTATCCAAAAAATGCTTTGATGTGGCTCACGCTTCACTATCGATTCTCCTTTTTACAACATCCCTTTGATTCGAAGATGGCCTTGTATTATTCTTCCAATAATCTTCAATTAGTGTTCTCAATGCTTCAACAACTTTTTTATCTTTGTGTGGCAGTCCCCCCGAGAATTCCCATAATTCATTTGAATCGATGCCCTCAATTCTTTGCCACCTTTGAATGGCTTTTGATAAAGTTTTTCTACTAATTCCCATTTGTTCACTTGTCTTTTTAATGAGGTGAGATCTCTTTGTTTGATAGCTTACCAAAGTCGATGTAATGACACGTCGGGTGGCATTACTATCCTTTGAGTGTGAGGTCTTACCCACACTGTCATAAGCATCCATTAGATTCTTCACAATAGTGTTTTCACTTGATGCATTCGATGTTCTCAACCCAAGATTCTTCATGATGTTTCTAGACTTTAAACCCTGCATCATTTGAGCAAATAGTTGACATCTTACAGTCTCATTTAGTCTTTCAAAGAACATTTTCCAAATCTTATCAGCATATCTTCTACAAGTGTGTTCTAGAGTCTTACCTTCCATGTGCTACAAAATATCCTCATCAATATTAATCAATTTTTTTGGCTTTCTACGCAAAATTCTAGGTGGTGTTCTCTTAGGTACATACATCTCAACATTAGCAATTTCATCAATATTTAATTGAGGTGGGCTAGATTCATTACCTTCGAGGGTGGAATAGAGACATACCTTGAGGTTCACATGGAGATGATGGCTTACCTTGTTCCTCAACTCAGTGATGTACTCTCAACTTGGATGTATGGTGGATGGTGTCAACCATACTCACTTGTGGCTAGATGGTGTCCCTCCATATTAAGCTTGTGCTTAATGGTGTCCCTTTGTATTCCCTTCGCGGTAGAGGGTGTGTCTCCAACTCTGATGCTATCACGCATCTCCCCTAGCATGATTCTTGCATCCGTGCCCTTTTGCTGCCAATTTCTTTTCTCTTTTTGATGTTGAGGGTTCATATTCAAGTATTTTCATCAATCATTCCCAATTTTTGCTTTTCACGATATTCCCTCATCATGTTTATCTCTTAAGGCTTGGAGCTGATCATTTTTTAGTTTTTTCCCTTTAACAATTCGTTTCTTCGGCATGACGAATAATTTTACCTGTGCAAAAGTGCTAAGTTGTCAAATTAACTAATTGAAGCTTTGGAGTATAACTCAATGAAGCTTTGGAAGCATACACAAAGAAAGTCAATGAAAGGCTGGTTTGTATAACTGTTTGAAAAAATAACTCAATGATAGCTTTGGAAGCATACACAAAGAAATCAATTGTTAAATTTAACAAAATGCCTCAAAGAGATGTGGTTTAAAAATGTAATAGGAAAGTGTATCGAATTGTGTGATTTAAAATGTCCATTGACAACATAAGGTTGTAACATGACAAACTGGTGCAGGAGCACCTAGGTTATGAAATTCCTTCAAAAGGATAATTTGTTCAATTTGTAATGTTCAAGTAAAAATGATGAGTGAAGGTCATTAAATGATGAATTTCAATGTATTTGCACCATGAAATAGGTCACTAGGTGATATTATTGAAAAGTTGCTTTTTATAACAAAAGTTGTCAATTATTGTAAAAATGTAAAATTGCAAAAAGCGGGAAGGTGAAGAGTCTTTTCTATGGAAGGGCAAGGATGGGTTGATGAAGATGAAGATGAAGTTATTTCAACTGATTTATACACCTTTAAAAAGAATTGTAAGCTCAAGAAAGGAAGATCTTGTATCCCAAAAATCCATAAAAATTAATAAAAAAACCTCTGCTCAGTTATTTTGGAAACCTTTTCTATTCTTGTTTTTAGGTTGCATAGTTATTCAAGCATGTTCTAAGATTTGATTCTTGTCAGGGAAAGAGACTTCATTCATTCTTGAAAGTTGTAGGAATTGTAATTCAAATAATCAATCTAATTTGAACTTACTTTCCTAAGTCTCGGTCTGTGGTTTCCTTAGAATTGTTTAGAGAGTCTAAAAAGTGATTCTTAGCCATTCCACTAATGTAGGGCTAGTAGGTCGATGGAATGGATCATATTTAGTGTCTTTTCAATGTGAAGATGTGTGGAAGGGGTAAATAGAAATAAGAAGTCAGGATACTGTTGCATGAACAAAATTTTGAAGTTTCTCATTCAAAAAAATGGTGTTTTCAAGTAGGGTTTGAGGAAACAACATATAGAGGAGCTTAGAAATGATTTCAAAATAATTTACAGACATAATGAAGAATTTTTCAATTGTTGGGTGGAGTAGTAGAGGTTTTGCAAATGTTTCATTAAAGAAACCCTCATGGTTGGTATGTTTTCACCCTATAATCAAATGTTTACTGATTTTGTGTATTGATAGGTGTTTCCCATCTTGAAACTTGTTTATTTGTGAGTTTCTACACATGGCCTAAGACTATTTTCAGGTTTGGTGGATTAGTGAGTAGTTCTATGATGACTTTCTTTGATAAATTGACCTATTTAAGGGCTTTTACCAGTAGACAGCATGTTGGTTCTACTCTATTTTGTGAAATAAGTGTATAAAATTTTATAGTATGTTGAAGAGGATCAAAATAGGCCTGAGAATCTGTATTGGGATTGTGTAAATGCATTATGATAGAAAAGGAATAACCCGATTAGATGGAATGTTGGCCTCCTAGAGATATTTGGCATTGTTTGCTAAAAATAGAGAATATGTAGAAACAGTGAAAGGAATGTTGTTAAGTGCTTTGGAGCAGTGTCATTTGTGGTGCCACGGTTGTTTCTATGCTTGGTAATGTTTTGAAGGTAGATTGTGAAATATTTGATGATTTGGGCATATGTTTCCAATATATGGCAATGGTTTCTCGAATGCAAAGTAGTCAAAGTGTGTCTATACTGATATATTGGAATATTACAATCAAAACATGATGAGATTGGTATCTTAAAGGTCTGGTGGTAGTGTTAAACTAATGTTGATCTTTGTTGTTACAAATGGTGTTTAAGTGAAGATAGGATGATGAATGTGTTTATTTGAGCAAACATATCTTAAATGGCTGGGATGATGTTTGATTGCAGGTCTAAGGAACAGAGGTGTTTGATTGTTTTTTCCTTGAAGGGGTAAGTTGAGTTGATGAGTGATTGTTGTATTGTTTA
>VDFB02379711.1:222856540-222882687 GCA_007258455.2 Sequoia sempervirens
TTATTTCCTTTTCATGTTAAATCACCATACCATATTTAAGGGTTTAATGAATGAATGTGGATTTGAATGTGTATAAGGGTTTTGAAGTTTAAGGTACAACTAATTCATCCCCATTTTAGTTTTCTTATGCATTCAACATTCACAGTTCCTCTCTAAATATTGTAGACACCTTATGCTCACTGCTTCTAGTAGTCTAACTCATTAAAGCTCATAATACACTTCACATCTTTTCAATTCACATCACACACTCTACCACAATCAATCCTCAATCAAAAGAACTATTATTTATACCTTCTTCAACCTTAAAAAAATTCTCCAAGGTTGGTTATGCACCTCAACCATGAAAATTCAAATTAGGTCAGCACTAAGCATTCATGCAGTTAAAGGAATGAAAGTGGACCACTCCACATCTTAAATCCAACCCAAATCATCTACATATACACCATGCCACACTTTCACAATCATTGAAGCAAATCCACAATCAGTGTAAACACCCAAGGTCAGTTGAACCTATGTAAACACCATTAAAATTTAGGTACACGCTTCCTCAAATCCAAAGATGACTCACAAACCACACACAACACTTGAAAACAATCTAGAATATTCTCTAAACACCCTAAAATACAACAAATTCCTTCACAACAAATTCTACTTGTAGAATATACACACCCAATACACTCAAACAAACTTCCATACACTGTAACTCAAGAAACCAACTTGTAGAGCACCAAACCAAGAACAACTTCAACTAAAGGTAGATATGAACCTTGTCAGTACACTCTCAGAACTGCAAGACTAAAAACCAAACTACAGAGAAATGGGGAGCAAAACCATTTCTCCCAAACAATACTATAGCACAACTCACACATTGGTGAACACAACTTATTCCACACAGCGATCTAGTCCAAGAAAATTTGGATATAAAACCTATGAACACCTATGATCAACATATCTGAATCACACAAGAAGATCTTCAACACAAAATAAATTTGGATCAAAACTAGAACAACATATTGTACACCAAAACACCTTTGCAACACATTGTTTCCTCTTTTATTAAATTTTTCTCAAAATCACTTGGAAACAAAGCACCAAAGACATATTCATATCATCTTCAATAATTCCTCTTCACCACTAAACCAACTGCAACACTACAACTCAACTATACATCCATAAATAGAAGCATATCAAAGCAACATCACAACTTCTTAACCATCACCAGTCATCAATGACAAATAAAACATAATCCTGTTGACATCAATGAAAACACCAAGTACTTATACTTGCAACAAGGCTACGTGGGTTGAGACTTACAATATTGGTTACCTAGAGGACAATTTCAAATTTTATGGTTTAAAAACTGGCTCCAATAACTAGTGTTTGGTATGTTGGGATACATGAATCTTTGCATAAGGATCTAAGATCCTATCTAGACTTATATGGAATCATTAAGGTCCTTGGATAGGTCAATCTCAACATAAACCATTTTTAAGGTCATGTTAAGAAGAAGCATTCTTGCTCAACATGGATAACATGCCCCAATGAGGCCATGATACAATATAGGAAGGGAATTTAAGTGGTAAGGAGAGACAAGGAAATTCAACCGAGACTAGAACTCAAAAGGAACATTTCTAAGAAACAATACAATCTCAAGTCCAATAGATAAATAATAATAAAGAGGAATAAATTTATAAGGGGTCGTGCTCTAATATGGCCTTAAAAAACTAGACTTCAAGATAATGGAAAATATAAAAAACCCTTAGTAAGGTTTTGAATAGCCTCCATGTAGACCCCATGAGGTACCTAGGTGGAGTTTACCCAACTTATTAGCATGATTTCAAAGGGAATTCTATTTACAAATACCCAAAAAGGGTATTCATTTCAATCCACGTACACACATTACCAAAATCTTCAACAAGTAAAACAACTTTACAAGTGAGCTTTTGAAGGAACTTTAGAGACATTCTCCTATGCATGTAGGCTAGTGACCTCAACTTCAAAATTTGGACCACTTTAGCTATCATCCATATAAAAATACAAAATAGATCAAAGATGAGGGAAACTAAGAAAACCCACAATAAATATAGAGATCTCTTGCTCTAGATAGCTATTTGAAACAAGGGTGACAAGGACAAGGAGATGAGACAACATGGAGCATGTAGACCAAGTCTAAACCCTAGTAAAACCTAATCCAAGGAAAATTTTAAAATAAAAATTGTGTATTAATAATAAACTAATAGATAAAGAACCTTTGTATTTTTTTAGAGAGATTTTGGAAAAAAAGGAAACACATAAAAGTCACATTATCTTTTTATATTTTGGATGGATTTTCCATACCTTCTTAAATATTCTAACATTTAGATTTGTTTATATGTGATTACTATAATGAGTGATAATTTCACAAATGTGTGGTCTAGGAGTAAGCCATTGATAATCTAAACATGGTTTATAATTGAATTTGAAGTTCTCCACGTGTCTATTTCATGTCCCTCTTATAAAAAATAGAGAATTTAACCCTATCTTGTGAAGAGAGTAATCGAAAATTAGATATTGTATGATATTAATAGATTTTTTTTTGAGTTACAACCTATACATAGTATTTAGGTATGACCAAAATAATTAGTCTTTACTACATTTGGAAAGATATCTTAAACCTTAGATATGACTTTAAAAAATAGTCTAAGGAGTTTCATAATAAGGTTATAAGCAACATGGAAAGACCCTTAATAAAAAACAATGATGGACAACATATGCAACAATCATTAAGAGAAAATACCATTCCTAAAAGAGGTTTTATGTGAGCCCAAATTTCTAAATGCTCTAAATAATTATAGCACCCACAACCTAAATAACTATATCACCTTGGGTAGCTCTAATAATATATTTAGAACATAAGTAAGTCCCTTCCAATTTAATATTGATCGAACCATACCATGTTGGTCTCTAGGAAGAAAATCAAAGTTTCTAAGAAGTTTTATATATAATATTTTTCATTTAAATTATGTGATTACTCTTTCTAGTTTTTCACAAGCACATAATGAAAAGGGCCAACAAGAGGAAAATTAAACATGAATAGAAGATTGAACCTAGAAGGAAATGAAAATTTACAACAAGAAATAAGGGATTATAAATCCAATAAGAAATATTAATCTATAATTCTACAACTTTGTCTAACATGACCCAAGAAGTTGGATGGTGAACTTATAGGGTATGTGTAGGATCATGATGGGCCAAAAAGTGGCGATATGATGGGTATGTGTAGGGTATGTGGCTGACGACTATTTTTTTTTCCCAAAATTGATGAAACAAGAAGGGTTTTTAAAGGAGATTCTTAGCTTTCCACCATTATGAATTATTCTTTACTTTGAATTTAATAAATAATTATTATTCATTTTCTATTTGAATTATGACTAAAGTCCTAATTGATAGGCTGATTGAAAAATATCTATAGATTTCAAATGGTTTCACATTTTTTGAATCTGAAACATGTGTCACATTCTATGCTTTGCATACTATAGGATTAAAAATAGAAAAATTTAATTTCATGAAGTTTTGACCAAGTTAAGGTGGCTAGACATACAAGTTTTTATATTTTTAAAAGTTGTAATAAAAAAATCATAATTAATTATTTACATGGAAAAAAATTACAAAAAAATATGCATCACATTGGGACATGAGTCATCTACTTATATCTAAAATATTGTAAAAATTTATTATCAGTTTATTGTGGTTAGGGTGGTTAGACAAATACCTACTTATTTTTCCCTGAAATTTAAGTACTACTGCATTGAAATTTCAAATTTTCACCAAATGAATTTTTATTTTTTTTAAATAAACCTAGTAGTTTAGAAACTACATTCAATTTGATACATATTCTATTCTTACATGTTTTTGAAATAATATAGATAACTTACTCAAATTTTTACGTCAAGTTGCCTAACTTTGATTTTTCTAAATTTTTCGCTACTTAAGGGCCTGTTTTTTCCATGATGATCCTGCACATACCCTTTACTTCCCTATAAATATTTCTAGTGTATGCAAATTCATTGGAACCAATATAAAATTAGTCACATTTATGATTTTATCTTTATAACTATGTTTCGCTTCCCTTATTCTAGTATGTTTTCTTATGAAAAATCTTGCTCAAGACCTAAATAAATCACTTGGTAAGAAATTCTAGATAATAGTGTGCATCAACTTATGAATGTTCATCCTACGCATTTAACAATATATCCTTCAAATCCATTATGAGAACTAACTAAAGTTATTATCACATCATATTGTGTTGATTTATGTGATTATATCCAACCTCCACTTGATGCTCTATATTAGGAATTCATTCTTTCAAGATTTGATTATCTTAGTTTACCTTTGAAGCAAAAGATAAATGAAAGTTTTTTATTGTAAAATTTTATATCCTTATTTAAAAAAATATAATATTGATCAAACCACCCTAATTTCATTATCGAGGGCCACTTCTAGTCAATTTTAATATTAGGGTTGGCACGATTGTTTTCCTTATAATTTCTTAGTTTAAATATAAGATATCTTTCTAATTTGAAATTTGAAGTTCATTGTTACAAATATCCAAGAGTTATGATTTGAAATGTGTTTACTTATTAGTTAGCATATACAATGCCTTGTATTGGCAATATTCTTCAATTAAATATATTTTATCTTATTTTATAGTTTATTGAACAATTCAAATCCCTATTTTGGTATACAGTGATTCAATTGGATAAATTTATCTTAATTACATTGAATCAAATAGTCATAGAAGTTATAAGGTTAGAAATAGATTCATTAATATAAATATAGTATGATATATAACCTTTTGATAAAGTATTTGAACCAAAAAATGTTTGATATAACATCTTGATTTTGGTGACAAGTTGATTTTTTTTGAGATACTTGACAATCACATTATTGTGTTTGTAGAATGGTGTTCATAAGGATTTGATCACATTTCTATAGTGTATTATCTATAAACCTTAAGTCTTGAAACATTTTGACATTCACAAAACATATTGATATAGGAGATTATGATTTAACAATAGGATATAATGGCTTAATGACTTTAGTCATTATTGATATAGGATTTGATTTGTCATACACAAAGAGGAAAGTTGGAAAAATATTTTTTGAATGGTTTCAATAATTTATTATTAAAAAAAATTAGATAATTTTTTTTGATATTGGTGACCATTTATTAAAAAGTGGCAATACATTTTATAATGTTTCATTTAGCTTGAGGGTCAAGTTCAATAGTTCACTTATTATCAACTATAGTGGCATGGTTTATTGGGTGATATTTGATGGAAATTAAGGAAAATATGCTTTTGGAGTAAGTAACATTTAATGAACCATTACTTGAGCTACCTAAGGGTAGTCCTATGACTACCATGTATTTATTTCATTAGATATTGTGAAGCTCCCTCTTGAAGCTACTTATTGGTAAAATAAGGGTTTTCATTTCAGTTTTTATTATTTATTTTGGGAAAGCATGACCAAAATATCACCATTATTTTTGTATCAAATAACTATACTATTAAATAATGTACCTTAGTATTAAAATTTGAAGGTGATGTCACTATTTTTTCAAGGTGGCAAAATTAAATTTCATTGTTTTACTTTTTAAAAAAAAAAATTATCATGGTCCTTGTGGTACTATTTATATGATAATTTAAGCTCTACACAAACTTAGTTCATTCTATTTTGTTTGATGGGTCCTTGTCTATTTTTGGAGAAAAATGAAAGTAATGTCTTATGGTCAACTATTGAATTTTTATGAATAAACTTATTATCCAAAACATTTTGGCTTGTATGATATTATGAACATGAATTTGTGATAGCATTAGACCCATTTTTTTTCAAATTATTTCCTACCATACAAATAGATCCTTTCGTTGTTACTTTTAAGTTTCCATTTCCCTTTATTACATGCATGGATTAATAAATTTTTTTTGGTATTATTCTTTGGACATGACAATAATTTTGTATTATAGCTCTAGGATTTGGTTTCGTGTTAACTTTTTTAAACATTGTTGAGCTTCATTATATCATGCATTCATGAGTATATTTGTAGAGATAAATAGTTGTAAGTGATGGCTTGAAGTCTATTGTTTTAGTTTTGGGGTATGTGCATGGAAATGGGGGACCAAACGAGAGCCTTAAGTGGCCACCTTTTTTTTTCTAAAAATTGTAAAAGGTGATCTTGGATAAGAAATTGGAGATAGTTACACTCAATTCAAAAATGCGACAAGAACAAGAGTTTTAGTGATTTGAATCTACTTTTTAAACTATTATTTTATTTTTGAAAATGGTGGATATTAAGAGGTTCAAATAGGGGGAGCACACAAAACGCTCCTATTTTTGTCAAAAAAATATAACATAGCATCTCATGTTCTCCTCTTAAAATGTTAACATTTTTTTAGTATTTTAAAAATCACTTATTCAAAAATTAGCTAACACCATGTAGTTTATGCCTAATTTTTTTGTTAATTTTAATGAATATATGATTTTTACTCAATTCCTCTCAAAGTGGACACCCGGACAACATATATTAAAGATAGTAACTTGAGAAAAATGGATGGAGAAAGAAAGGGATAAAGATAAGAGATAGGAAGAGGAGAGAGGAGTATGTAGAGGTGATAAAGGGGGGGGACAGAGAGAAGGAGAGGAGAAAGAGATAGAGGTAGAGTAAGGTAAGGGGGGAGAGAGAGAGAGAGAGTCAATAATGGAGCCTAATTACCTTCCTAATTCAAAGGATTTGTTTCAACTATGTTTGGATCTTATTTCTTGACAATGGGGTGTGGGGGGATTCCCCCTAGTGGGGGTTTGGGGGTAGTGCCCTTGAAGAGGATTTAAAAAAATTGTAAAATAGAATAATGAGTATGTATTCTTTTTTCTCATATACATAACACAAGTATATTAAAATGTGCTCATGTTATTTAACATACACTCGTGTTATGGTTTGGTAGTGACTGAGCTTAGGATCAGTCACTATCAATCTATAATGCAAGCATATTGTAACACACTCGTGTTATGCCCTAGATGGACCAAAAAGTGGTTGTGGCCACTTTTTAGTCCCTCATCTTTCTACACAAACCTTGGTTTACATGCAAAAAAATATTAATGAGTTGCTTGTATAGAAGGCCAAGTTATATTTCTATTCTCTAGAGATATGTTTTGGATAACTAAGCATACTTTATCATAAATTTCATGGTCTCTGTTGTATGAAAATGCATAACTTATTATTCTTTGATTTTAGTTTGTTTTGTTTGCAATGTGTAACGACTCTATTTCCCAAGGCATAGGCATCGTTCTAGAACCATGTTACCAATCTCACATAAAAAAAAACATTTTACTAGTATTTTAGGAATAAAAACACCTTTTGTACATTCATGATTGTCAATATAACCAACAAACTATCTGTAGTGAGCCTCAAACAAATTCATTTTATGTGGGTCATGGTTGCAAAGTTATATCAACTATATAGGGGTCTTATGTAGCCAGTCTTTCTTGACTTAGTGATAGTATTTGAGATCAAGTATTCAATTGAGTTTGGGTATAATTAGTTTTGGTTATCCATTTTGTTTGATTTAAATACCTGTTAAGGTATAATCCTAGGAACACCCTCTTGAGTCTAAGCTAATCTAGAAGCATGGGAGAGATAAACCACTCTTATAAAGTTGATGTTTAACCTTACATTCTTTGTTAATGAGTTGATTTCACTTACATGATGACAACCCTAGCTATGTGAGTGAGATTTCATTCTAAGAAGTGGAGAAATTTTTTTGGGACCCAACAAAACATACACATCCCAATCAATTGGATTAAATCACTCTCAACAATAGGATATTATGGTAACATTTATTTTTCTTACTTTTATTAATTTCATTGTTCACACTTTATTTTAGGTTTGTGATAGTTTAGAATAGAGAGCTTTTCATTTGCATTTATTTCCTACTTTAATTCTAAATTGTCACTTAGAAAAAGAACTTTACACAAAGTCATAGTATAAGCCATATAAAGTGTAGTATTAGCCACATCCCTAAGGAAGACACAGATCTTCATTATTTTACTTTTTTTAATCTATGTTCACACAAATACCACCTTGATCATCTAGACATCTTATATTTTTCTTGAAGCCAATATAATCTTACTTTCAAAATCTATTTGCGAGCCTTGACCAAGGTAAAGAGTAAAGTTAGTCATTTTCACACCCTAGGTAGGCAGTTCCACCCCTAGGACTTGTATGAACTATGGTTTTAAATTATTTTTAAATAACATCTACATTATTTATGATAGCTATATCAATTTTTTTAAATGACCCTATAAATTGATAATAAAAAATATGAGATATTTAATAATATAAACAAAGCATCTCATACAATTTTATTGGTGTTAATACATAAGATTAATTTTCCAAAAAAATCATTGATATAACATAAATAATGTAGATGATATTAAAAAATAAAATAACTAAAGAAAACTATTTTTTTTAAAGAATATAGAAAGATTATAAATTAATAAATAATAATTATAGAAATGATTGTAAATTTTGATGGAAAACTTTATCCAATACTATAATCTACAACACTTAAGTAAATATAGCAATTTAGTAAGGACAATATTTTATTGAGACAACACTAAGTTGAGTATCAAACACATTAATTCATCTAATACAATAATTAATTTAATTAAAAAATGACTAAATAAAATTAATTTTAAAATCTCCATGAAATAAGAAAGATAACTTTTTTTTGTCTTTCCACTATCTGCAAGATCAATCACATTTAAACAATCTTAACCAAATGTCTCTTAGAGCAATGTTATGTTGAGATAGGGACTACTTAGTGATCCTAAGATTTGAAAATAGAAATAATTATATTGAGATGTCATCTTTTAAAACTTATTATACTTCCTTATAGTTTGTATTACACTATAATACTAATAATTATTATAATAAATATTCTCTTTTGAAGTGTAATTACTTTATCAATATTTTGGCATGGGACAACCATTATGTGACACTTAATAAAAGTGGAATTATATAGAATTATTAAAAGTAATATAATTGTCTACATGAAAAGTTAAATGAATTTTAAAAATGAGTGTATATTACTTTTTAATTTTTCTCTTAATTTATTAATGATATAACTCAATCCAATTAAATATGTTTTCATGAAGATAGGGACTGTAATAAAGGGATGGATGTTGGTGATTCTTACAAAGATAAAGGAGAACCAATAAATTAAAGAACTTGTAGGAATAGATTGAGGTAATTTTTGTGTAGAAAAAAATGAAAAAAATGGATTTACTTATCACAAAATTTAGAATAAACACATTGTTTTTTAATTAATTTTTTAACACATTAAGTAGGATTGACATGATTTAGAAACCATTTGACAAAGAGAGGACTAAAATATATGTTATGTATCATTGATTTCCTCATTAGAAAATGTTTCTCCCAACATGATATTTTTAGGAAGAGTTGAGAAAGATGAGAGATATAGTTTTGTAGTTTAAGGATTATTTTAGTCACATTAATATTATTCAGTGCAGTTGGATATTGATTTCTAGGAACCTCTCTATAGACAACATTTCATTAACCAAGAATCTTCAACAAACTAGAAAAATGAATGGTTGAAAATATTTCATTTACCATGTGAATGGAATGACTCGTCCAAATGTAGGCCAGCATGTGGTTTGGACTAATGCATGCAACATTTTTTGTGGTTGTTGCCCCAACCATTTCACATCCATCTTTGTAAGATCACCAATAGTTACATTATTATAAAGCTCAACATTTCAAATAAGTATAGCAACATTTACAAATATCTCATGAGATTCATGTTGTATATATACATTATTGAACACATGAAAAATGTAATTGAAAAAAATTGAAAAGGTAATATTTTTATATCAATAGTTTTTCACCATTCCATAAGTATAATAGACCACTCTCCTAAACTAAAAAAATACAAATAATTTCAAAACTTTAATTACATATAAGACCTTATAAATCATAATATCTACAATTCTAATTATTGTGAAAAAATAATTTAATCATATATGCATATATTAAAAAATTATAAACATTTTAATTAATTTTTTTTTAAATATATTTTATTAAAATATGTGACTCAAAAGAACATTCATTAATAATCATTTAATTCATTTATTTTTATTTTATTATATGTATAATAAATATTATGTTTGTAATTTTATTATGTATTAGATGAATTAGATGTATTATTTGTTTAGGTAATTATTGTGTGATGCATAGTTTAATTTGTTTTATCATATATAATAAGTTTGTTACATTTTTAAATAATCAATAAAAATAATTTTATAATATTATGTATATATGTGTTATATGTTAAGATGATTGTTTTTAATTAAGTAATTTTTGGAAAATTTAAAATAATTAATAAATTATTTTATATTTATAATGGTAAAATTTGTATATTTATTTTAGTTTTCATTTAGTTTTGGGTCTATTTTAAGAGAATAGATTAATACAATTGTATATTGATAAATGGTGTAATCTTGTGTAAAGTTGGACTTGTTTACACACATTATGATACCTTCAACCTTATCTTATTCATTCCTACACAATTTCCTTTACACTTTACATATATTGCATATAATATTTCTAGGCATTTATTCCCCTATTTTCCTTGTTTTATATGCTTGTAGAACTAACCCCCCAAAAACTTAAAAATATATATTCAAAATTTCCCTGTTCCACCCATTTTAT
Organism: Sequoia sempervirens; assembly: GCA_007258455.2. NCBI lineage: Eukaryota > Viridiplantae > Streptophyta > Pinopsida > Cupressales > Cupressaceae > Sequoia > Sequoia sempervirens. The sequence continues at coordinate 222,867,306 of VDFB02379711.1, forward strand.
TCTTACCATGAGCTAACTTGCTAGACATTTTGCATGATTATTGCTATATAATGGTATTTAAAGACATTAAGTCTACATTCATTTATCATTTAGTATTCATTCAAAAAATCATAGACATTAGAGAGAAGAATAATTTTAGGAACACTTTAATTGGAGTACAAAAATGAATCTAAATCCACATAATCATTCTAAAGCATCTACATGTCTAAAGATTGCCACTCTCTATCATTTCTATTTATGTAATGTTAATTTTTCCAAGCGCTGGACTTAAATGTCACACACTAAGCTTTGACTGCTTACTGTATGGTCCCATGGGGGGGGCTTGGGCTTCTATTTTCATGGAGCAGGAGGTCCCATGCAAAAAAAAAATTGTGCTACGGGATTAATTGGAATCTTTTCCAGAAAAATAGGAGCCCCTACCTTTTAGAAATGAATCTTTCAGCTGGTGAAATTGGGGTGGGGCTAGAAATTGCCCCTACAGCTTAGGAGTTTTTTATGCCACTTGTCTCTCATCTAAAATTTTAAATTCTTATTAGAAAATAAAAATGAGAGAATTTTGATTTATTTATTATTTTTTATCAAAGCACTACAGTTCATTCCTGAAATTTTGGAGCTTGAAATTTTAAGCAGAATTGTAAAATTAAATCCATGGGACCAAGAACTTTAAAATATTCCTAAAAAAACTAAGCAGCATACGCTGAGATTTTCAAGGAAGCCCCCTCCATAGGACCGTACCCTTAGTGTGTGGATGTGGGCCCGCTTAACCTGTTTCGTTCCTCTACCAAAATCTGTTTTCCTAAACAATTGTCGTGACAGTCAACGGTTAGCAGGGTTGGGCTTAACCCGCACAATGGTTGTTGTGGGGTCCACCGAACTTTTCACTTTTCGCTTTGTTTTCGGTTGTGCTTTCCGTTTTGTTTCTCTGACTCTTCACAGTGACAGTCACTGTGACAGTCAAATTTGAATTTCTATAATGAATCTAAATCTCCTGCCTGCAACAAGGTTTTTGTACTTTTGCCCGCGCATTTTCACATTCTACCTATAAACCAAGGCAAGGAGAACATATGGAATGAAGAAAGCAGCTATCTTGAGTGACTGGAAACACAAGTTGTGTCCTTTGCAATGTACGTTTGTTTTGGTAGTAGAGCAGTGACATTAGAAGATGATCTGATGGAGTGGAGTTTTCCTGGGGTTTGGAGGTAAGCAAGCATCCCTTCCTGTGGACTATTTGCTCTGATCTGGTCCATGACAAATGTACCATTCTATCGCATGACTTTCTATAGGAAACAAAGGAGCAAAGTTTGTTTTGTAAGCTGGACGCTACAAAGGAAAGTGTTGGCTCACCATGCTCTGGGAAGGTTTTTAACCACAGTGAGTGGAACTCGATGCTGGGAAGCATAGCTGAGGGCGTATGGTCTGCTGCCCCTTGTGTGTAGATGAAGCCATCAATCAAAGATTTGTAACTGCCATTTGGAAGATGGGATTGGAGATGACTGGAATGCCTATCCCTCGAGCAGATGTGGAAGCAATCATGTAGAAGCTCATGATGCCCGATGGTCAAGCCAAAGAAATAAGGAAACAAACAGACTGTTCAAGGAGTCTACGAGGAGTGATTTCATGCCAAGGACTCATCTTATAACAATCTCCAGGGGTTTCTAGCCTTCACTGATTCTTATTCTTCACCTTCTCACTAATACTATTTATCCACCATTTCCAACCAAATAAAATCATATCCAGGGACCTACCTCCACTTTCATCTCACTTAAAGTAAACAACTTGTCTTTGTGCTCAAGGTGCCTACAAGTACTCTTTCAAGTTATTAAATTTGTGATCCTCCTAAATTTCTCTATTTCTATTTTTTTACCGTATTTGCTTTTCTTTCCATCTTTAACTCGTCCTTCCATTTTAATTTCGAGAACTAATTATTCCATTGTTTTTGGTTTGTTTCTAAATGACTTTATTTATTTTATATTAAGTCCTTTTTTACTATTAAATTTTACTATTGATTTATGATAAAAAAATTTAATATTAATTTTTATTATTTGTTAAGAAAATCAAATAAAGAATAACTCAATTTCTCTTTTTATTTTAATTATTTTTCTTTATATTAGGTTTTTTTGTTATTCTTAAAATAATAAAAATAAATTTTAAATTTTATATTCTAATTTTTTATTTTTTATAAGTGTTAATTTTCATTATTAATTATTTTAATAATAAAAGATTCATACCTATTCTTTTGTATATTCAATTCTATTCTTTCTGCTATTTAATTTTTAATATTATTATTAAAAAATATCTTTTTAATGAGTAAAAAAATTGATTTTCATATTTAACTTTTCTTCAAAATTATTTTATTTCATATCATGAATTAAAATTTACACTAATATAGATTTCAAATTATTGCCTGTATTTGAATTCCAAATCTTTAGTATGAACAAAATATATAAAATGTGGATGTTGGATGTATACTGCTGAAGATCAGGCGAAGCTAGGGCCTCAAGGCGGCTCCTAGCTTCTCTTTCTTCGCTTGGTCTGCGGCTCGCTTCGTGCTTTCTCCGGGTACGAAGTGGTTTGTTCCTGGGTGCAAAATTTTCTTTAATGCGTGATTTCTCGAAAGCATCTTTGGCCTACGGGTGGGAATTTTTTCCTGGTCTTTGTGCGTGGGGTGTTCTTAGCGGGAGGTGTGCAGTGGTTTGAATCTGTGGGTCTCATGTTCCATCCCTTTCTCCTTTTTGTTGATGATTTGGCGTGTTGGGCTATGGAGAATCATGGTCTAGCTAATTATCAAGTATCATCAGGGGATTTGGAGATGATAGATCCATCTTCTCCTATGAATGCTAGTAGTAAGGAATGGTCAGGTAAACCCCAATCTAGGGAAGGTGCTTCCTCTTCAAAAGGGATGTTTCAGATAAAAAAAGTAAATGGATGCTTGGAGAGATCTGAAGATCGACCAGACTTGGTTATTCAACCTGAGAAAGTTTTGGAGGATGTTGAATACTAGTGCAATCATGCCCTTATTTTCAAATTTTTAGGCCTTTGTCTTTCACTACCTCTGCTAGAATCCTGGGCATGTCGGGTTTGGAACCCTGAAGGGGATATGGAGTTTTCTTAGTGGCTAATAACTATTTTCTGGTTATCTTTTCAAGCATGTCAGACAGGAATAGGGATTTTGAGGGAGGCCCTTATTTCTTTAACCTGGTGGGGCTCTTCATTAAGCCCTGGAACATGGGCTTTAACTCTGCTAAAGAGATCCCCTCACGGGTTCCAGTGTGGGTTCGACTACCAAGGCTTCCTTTGGAATTCTGGAGGGAAGATATTCTTCATTCAATCTCTTTGCTTCTTGGGAAACCTATGGGATAGGCATCACAAACTCAAGATCGCAAGGTAATTTATTTTGCTCGTATTTGTGTAGAATTTGATTTAAATAATCCATTACCAGATTCTATGGAGATTTGCATGGGTTCATCATCTTGGATCCAATAGCTAGATTATGAGACCTTACCATTTAGATGCAGAATTTTCCACGAATATGGTCATCTACATCGCAGATGCCCCAGATTTAAATCTTCCCCCTTGGCTACCTCTGGACCTCTTAGGGAAGACAAGGGGAAGGCTCCTTTTTCTGATGGACCTATTGATAAGGAAGGATTTACTCAGGTGAAGTCTCGTAACAAAGGAAAAGGCAAGAAGAGAACCTGGATGGATAAACAGACTGATGGCACCTTTAATAGGTTTTAGGCTCTTGATAGCTTAGTCCAAGAGGAAGGAATTCTAGTTGAGCTCTCTTTTGGGGATAAAGGTCAGCTTGAGGCTTAGGATGAGTATGCTAAGAAGGAGGATCAGATTTTATCTTCAAGGGACCAACAGGTTGGTTAGATGGGTATGGATTTACCTTCTCAAGTTTAGGATATTGGAGATCTCCAGGAGTCACAGGCTCCGATGGGTACTGTTGTGGTGGCTCTTATTCCCCGTGCTACTAAGGGAACCTCTAATCTTGTGAAGGGTAATAAGGCTACTCCTGCCTTAGGCTTGCATCAAAAATCCTTTAAGAAGGGGCTTCTAGACAAACCGTCAAGGAGTGGAAGGAAGACTGATCAAGAGAAGGTCAAAATTATGGGTGATACATTGGTTGAGTCTGGGTCTCTAAAACCCATCGATTCCCACTTCTCCCACCCTCATAAATGATTGTCTTATCATGGAATGTAAGGGGGTTGAATAGCATCCCTAGACAAAAGGTTGTTTGCACATTAATTGAATCTCAGTCTCCTGATTTGGTCTTTATTTAGGAAACCAAGCTTACTATGGATGAATTGGCTAATTGTGCCCCACGTATTTGGCCCCAAGGTTATTGGTAGGGGGTTGGGGCTTTGAGTAGTTCTGGGGGGGTGGCTTGTTTCTGGAACCCGAGGAAAGTTTCACCCTTATGGTGGATCTCTAGCTGGTCTTCCATTACTTTGGTTGCCTCTATTTTTTAGACTAGAGAAAGATGCCTTTTCTCCAATATTTATGCTCCTACTGATATTTCAGGTAAGTCACAGCTTTGGGCTCACATCAGTTTCATCCGGTCTTTGGATCCATTTCTCCCATGGATTATGGTTGGTGATTTTAATGCGGTTATAAGTTTGGAGGAAAAATGTGGTGGATTAGCTAGGTTGGACCCTTCTTCAAATCTTCTTAGAGATAACATTGGTTTCCTGAATCTCATTGATGTGAAGCCAATCAATGGTGTGTTTACATGGAATAATAGGAGATGTGGTGTTGAGGCTATTTCTGAAAGGCTTGAAGAATTTTTGGTATCCTGCTATTGGATGCACAACAGGTGGACCACCAGTTCAGAAATTCTTGATTGGAGGGGTTCTGACCATTAGCCTATCAAATTCTTTATCTCCCCTTATGGTGTCACCAAAATGCCATCTTTCAAATTTCAATTGATGTGGTTAAGAGATCAATCTTTGTAGAATCTTATGCTAGATTGGTGGTATGAAGGGAGGCCTACCCATGGGATGGCCATGTTTACTTTTAGTAAGAGGCTTCAACATGTGAAGTACAGGCTGAAGAGGTGGAATAAAAAATGTTATGGGAACCTACATGCTCAGAAGATAGTGGCTTAGTCAAAGTTGGATAGTGTTACTCGTCAGATTCGAGACCAGGGGTTGTCCTCTGATCTCAAGAATGTTGAGTCCTTGGCTCGTAAAGGTTTAGAAGAATGGGAGCTTCAGGAGGAGATCTTCTGGAAGCAGAAATATCGTATTGATTTGCTTCAGGAGGGAGATAGGAACATGACATTTTTTCATAACTCGGTCAAGGCTCGGAGGCAGGGGAACTCTATTTCCTCTCTTGTTTCACCAGATGTGGAAAAATTTTCCAAGGAAGCTGTCAACTATTTTTCAAATCTCTTTACTAGGGAGAATCTTGCAGCTAGGACTGAAGAAAGGGCTATCTTGGATTGTATTCCCCACCTAGTCTCCGCGGAGATGAATGGGGCTATTTTAGGTCCAATCTTGTTACCTGAATTGGAGAAAGTAGTGTTTAGTATGAAAAAAGGTAAAGCTCCTGGCCCTGATGGTTTCCCGATTGAGTTCTTTCAGGAATTCTGGGAAATAATAAAGTATGATCTCCTTGAGGTAGTTCAGGAATCATATAGGAACAAACAAATGCTTAAGTCTTTGAATTCTACTTTTTTGGCTCTCATACCTAAGAAGGAGGGAGCTAATCGGTTGGACCAATTCAGGCCTATTGCTTTATGCAATGTTGTCTACAAGATCATCACTAAGTTGATTGCTGAGAGACTCAAGCCACTCCTTGGTGCTTTGATCTCTGCTGAGCAGGGTGGCTTTGTTGAAGGAAGACAAATTCTTGATGGTGTTGTGATAGCTATGGAGGCTATTCATTCTATGGCTTCCTCTAAGGAGAAAGCTATGTTCATTAAACTTGACATGGCTAAAGCTTATGATCGGGTGAGCTGGGAGTTCTTACAAAAATTCTCTTGGCTTTTGGCTTTGATGAGGAGTGGGTGAATTGGGTTCTCAGTTGTGTGACCTCGTCCTCCTTTTCTGTTATTATTAATGGGGAACCTTCAGATTTGTTTAGTGCTTCTCGAGGACTTCGGCAAGGGGACCCTTTATCTCCCTATCTTTTCATTATTATGGCAGAAGGTCTCGACAGATTTATTAAATCTCAGGTGAGGCAGGGTCTTATACAAGGTTGGACCTGGAACACTAATCTCCCTCCCTACTCTCATCTTCAGTTTGTGGATGACACTGGGCTGATGGGCTTGGCTAGAATTAGTGAGGCTCTACATTTCAGGAGAGCTTTAGACATCTATTTGAAAGCTTCTGGTCAGAGTATTAATGATGATAAATCTTCCATTTATTTCTTTAATACTCCTCGGCTTATTCAGAACAGGATTGCTAGGATTCTTAGATTCCAATTGGTTCTCTTCCCTTGATGTACCTTGGGATTCCTTTGGCTTTGGGTTCTCAGCGCAGAGAATTTTGGCAGGGGATTTTGGATAGATTCCGGAGTAAGGTTAGTCATTGGACTTATAGATGGCTCTCTTCTGCTGGGAGAGTGATTCTCCTAAAGACTGTGGTGCAGTCTCTTCCCATTTATAGGTGTTGTGTGCAGGTTCCCCCTTCCTCTTTTGTGAGGGACTTTGATGCTCTTTCTCGGAAATTCTTTTGGTTGGGCAACCTTCTCTCTTCGAAGTGGAGTTTAGTCAGGTGGGAGTCCGTTTGCAGGTCGAAGCATGCTGGGGGCCTTGGTCTTAGGTCTATGGCTCTTGTGGTCACGGCCTTGGCGCCCAAGCTGTACTGGAGATGGTGCAACAGTCAGGATCAGGATTGGGCCAAGATTCTTGCTCTCAAGTATCTTCCTGGTGCTGAGAGCCAAGATGTGTCGCGACTTGCTTTGTTGGGCAAAGGCTCTTGTATTTGGGATACTCTGAAGAAGGGAGCTTAGCTTATTAAGGATGGTCTCTTCTGGATATGTAATAGAGGCTCTGATGCTCTATTCTGGCAGGACTCTTGGGATGGCTACCCGCCCATTCTTTCTAGTTTCCCTCAGCTTCAGCCTCTCTACCATATCTTCTTTGATGTTGGATGGATTAAGGTGGAACATTTTAAAATAGTCAAGCGTATTGGTCAAGTGGAGGTGTCCTGCTGGAAGGATCCTCAGGAGTGGCCCGTGGGTGGTTCTGATGAGGATCGTGTTGTTCTGTCTAAAGTCTTGGAGGGTAGACTTTGCAGATCCCTTAATGAGAGGGACAAGTTGGCTTGGAGTCCCAGCCCAAAAGGTAAATTTACTGTTGCTCAAGCCTATGCTGTGCTTGACAAGAACTTACATGGTCCTACGGAGGTGTCCTGGTGGAAGAAGGTTTGGAATAACTTCTCTTGGCCCAAGTGCAATTTTTTCTTATGGTTGGTTGCTCAGAAGAAATGTCTCACTTGGGAGAATCTCCGCAAGCGTGGTTTTCATGGGCCTTCTATGTGCTTCCTTTGTTCGCGCAATGAGGAATGTTCTTCCCATTTGTTCTTTCATTGCCCTTTTTCTAGAGAAATATGGCACAAGTGGTGGGAGGCCTGGCATCAGGGTTGTGTTCATGCTTCCTCCCTAATAGAGTTTTGGGAGAGCCTGGGCAGGCCTCCTGCGAAGACTTCTTTCCTACAGGTGGCTTGGGCTGTTGGGCCTATTTTCATTCTTTGGAACCTTTGGCTGGAAAGGAATCGTAGAGTTTTTTGTGGGTCTAAGCTAGGAAGTGGTCAATTGTGGAAGAAGATTATTAGCAGGCTTCAGGAAACTATTTCTGCTAAGTGTGATATGGATGAAAAGATTGATCCGGGTGATTATGCTATTATGAGGAATTTGAACCTTGGGGATAATAGTAGGGGATGCAGTGCTAGAAATAGACCCCGACATGGCAAGCAACGGGTTTGTCGTGATGGGAGGTGGACGCCCCCCCCAGTGGGGGTCCTGAAGATTAATACAGATGGCTCTTCTCGGGGGAACCCTGGACATGCGGGTGTTGGTGGTATAGGTAGAGGTGAAGATGGGGCTGCTGTGTTCTTCTTCTCTGTCTACAAAGGGCAGCACTCTAATAATCTGATGGAGGCCCTTGCTATTAAGATTGCCGTTGAGCGTGGCTGCTCTTTAGGCTGGAGGAGGATTATCTGTGAGGCAGACTCTCAGATTGTTGTGGATATGCTGAACAACCAGAGATTGGATGATGTTAATTGGCAATTAGCCTCGGTGGTTAGACAGATTCTAAGTGTTTGTCATTCCCTTGAGTCTGTCTCCTTTTGTCACATCCCTAGAGAATGGAATCAAGTGGCGGATTGCTTGGTGAAGTGGGCCTCGGAGAATGGGGAGGGCTGGAATATTAGTGGACGGGATGAGTTATCTTCTGGTTATCTTGGGACCCTGGAGAGATTATTATTGGATGACAGAAATATGTAGTGTTGTTGGATTTTTTGGTTGTATTCCTAATTTGGTGGGCCTCTGGCCTATGCTTTGTATCTTGGATTTGATTGAATAAATTTTTACCCCTTCTTTAAAAAAAAAATTATGCTCCTTTGACATCCACAAATTCTGAACTTAAAATAAAAAATGAAGCATCCTTTATCCTTTCATACAACACAAGGCTCAGATAGGATAAGACAAATACATGAGAGGAAATCTAAGGGACCAATCTCATCAAGGCACGTGGAATATTGTGACCAATAGGAGAATTGCAATTGAAGTCAATGGAAGTCAACTCCAATTACTCAATGAAGATCTTCGGGTTCTACTTTTTCATATTTGTCAGGATTCCTTTTGAAATCAAACAAATCTATCCAAACAAATATATATAAGAGCTTCCCATTATAATAGAGTGATCAGGTGGAAGTCAAACTTCTATATCTTAGGTTCCTCAACTTGAACATTCCATGAATAAATTACTCCCGGAATAGATACACTCTATTACTACATGCTTGAACTTTAGCATCTCGGTATTCTGGTAACTGGCACATCTTTGCAACAAACCTTGTTCCAGCATGAGCTCCTTAAGTGCATCATCGAACTTGGTAATAACATTAGGTTTGTTCACCAATACAATTTTCCTGACCATCCATACCCGAGCTTTGCATCACAATCGATGTCTCCTACAATCACAAATTCCATATATTAAATTCCCTTTTAAAAAAAAAAAAAAAACATATTATAACATCTCATGTAAATAAAACCATTATTCAAATGTTAGTACAAAAAATCCATAATTAACACATCTTTCAAAAAGAATATCATGAATCTTTGTACATATACCGGATCATCGGGATCATTAGACAAATCTAAAATTTTAACATTTCATTTCACATTGCAACCTGGTACCTAGTACCCGGTATTTAGCTTTACCCACTTACTTTCTTGAACCTCAGTTATATCGGAACTCCATTATAGCAGACTCCTTCCTACCAAACTCATGCTTACTATACCGAAGCCTTTCACTTTAAACTTCACATTACCTTTTTCCTTTTCTATGTTTCTAATACCCAGTACCTGGTATACGAAACACTTACAATATAAAGTACTCTTTTATCAAAGATTTCTCTTCCTTTCTTCACTTTCAGTGATCTTCCAATTAGTTAGCTCTTGCCATAAGTGTTATATTTTTTCACTTGGGTCCCCAATTCTTTTTTAGTCTTGGGGTGTGTTGTGAGACCACACAATAGTAGTGAGGAAAAATAATCTCGTTGATGATAACAATTCTTGGTGCTTCCCCTACAACGAAGCACACATGCCCAAAAATTGTCCACATGGAAATTTACAAAAAAGAGTGACAAAACAATGCAGTCAAGGTGTCACAACAGATTTAGGAGGTTATGCATATGCCTCTTCACAAATGGAAAATGCAGTACTCATCGCTCAAATGCAAGGAATGTCCTTGGAGCAAGAAACAAATATAACCCCCAATCATGTGCTCTTCTCATGGATGTAAGGAGAAGAGGTGGTGTTTGCAAATGGTGTTTCCACATCAAAGGCACTGCAAGTGCAATCAGATTATAATACTCACTCGAAGAGGAGATTCATGGGTGAACTAGTCGCTCAACAGCCCAAAAGTGTTCCCAACAAAGCTCCTAGTTCCTCCACAGTTGTACAACAATCTCATCCATGCAAGGAGATTGTTATAACAAAGTATAAGAAGTAGAAGTCTTTAAATCTGAGGCCATTCAATGTGGTGGAACAGTTGAAGAAAGCCTCTGCTAATGTATCTCTTTGGGATATCTTAGCTATTTTAGAGCAGAAGTTGTTACTACGAAAGGCCCTACTAGAAGATGCAAGCATAGAGCCAAAAGAGCAACCATCCAAGGAAAAGGTCATTGATTCATCATCTCAGGAAAAATTCCTCACAAAAAATGGAGAGGAAGCCTCAACCAAAAGTAGAGGTAAGCCAAAACCAATTTTTTTTTTCCTAACTCTCATTGTGGGTAAAAAATTGTTGCATAATTCTGTGATTGACTCTAGTACTAGCACCACAGTCATGCCCAAGCAAATAGTTGAAGCCTTAGGACTTAGCTATGAACCTTTAAATAGAGGGGTTATGTAGCTTGAAGGGAATAAGGTTGAAGCTATAGGTGTCATCAAGAACCTCCCATTGAATTTATTCTCCTACCCCAATATCATAGTCCCACAAGATATCATGATCATTGACGTCCCTCCCATGTTCGGTCTTTGCTTATCATGGGAGTTCACTACCAAAATAGGTGGGTATCTTTCTTTAGATTGGTCACACTTAATTCTTAGGACCAAGCATGGAGCTAAGATGAAGATATTTTTTGAACCTTTGCATTCATAACATATAGCAAATGAGGCCATGATAAATTTTGAGGCTACTCATACCTCTCTCACCAAAGATGAGATGTATTATACTAAGTTACTTCAGGATGAGAAGGTAACTGGAGACTGGATTGATGAAGAAGAGGTCCTCTTGAGTGAATTTATAGACACTGATCCTTTTGTAAATTATCATGCCATCGGATTGGGAACTTATGTTATTTATGATGAGGATTAAGTGATTCTAAAGGTGATAAAGGAACCCGAGGGTGATCATTCCTTAGAGCTGTGGGCGTTGCATTTTGATGGAGAAAGATGCAAAGTTGGTGTGGGAGTAGGGATATGTTTGACGTCCCCATCCAATGAAAAGACACTCAAATATTTTTTCTTTCAATTTTCTTGTTCAAACAATGAAGCTGAATATAAAGGCCTCGTGCAAGGTCTAAGTCTTACGGAACATATGGGAATTAAATAGATAATGGTGTTTGGAGACTCTGAGCTAATAGTTAATCCAATCTGAGGCATCTCCATAGCCAAGAATGTCTACATGCAATCTTATAGGCATAGTGTCTGGGACCTAATTGAAAGTTTTGAAGCCTTTAATATCTAGACGGTGCCCAGAGAGCAGAATGCAAGTGCAGATCACATGGCAATAATAGGATCTCAAATTGACCCTATTTCTGACTTAATTGAGAGCATACACTCTATGCAAGTGATTTTCCAACCCGCAATCCCAGACAATGAATAGAGTTGGAAAGTGTTTGCAAGTGATGCTCAAATCGCCTCATTCATTCAACACTCAGGAGATTTTTTCGATCAACTCCAACCGAAAATTGTAGAAACTTATGAAGGGAAAATTATTCAGCTAAATTCCAACAAGCTTCCAAAAGGATTGGTTACTCTCAAAAATCTATTTGATTGTGATGATACAAAAAATGAAAAAGAGGAAGTTTGTAGCAAATAAGGGTGACTATGCAGATCTCCAAGTTAGAGATGGGAGGAAGCTTAAGGCTGGGAAAGATGTTTTGCAACATGATAAAGATAGGCTCATGCATTTTTGCAAAAATATGGAGTAGTGGACTAGTCATATGATGACCTCAATGGATATGATCTCGAAGTCATCTAACATACCATAGAACTGGTGAAAGGGGAAAAACCTGTCCGCTAGAAGCAAAGGCCAGCAAACCCAAAGATTGAGGCACTAATGGCACAAGAGCTAAGGAAGCTAATCCATTCCTGGATTGTCTTCTCAATCAAGAATAGTACATGGGTTTCCAACCTAGTTTCGGTCTAAAATAAAAATGGGGACATTCACCTCTGTGTTGATTTCCTGAATTTGAATAGGGCATCCCTGAAGGACCACTACCCCTTGACTTCCATGGAATAAATCTTACAAATAGTGGCTAGCTTAGAAATTTTTTCTTTGTTGGATGAATTCTCCAGTTACAACCAAATCTAGGTCAAAGAGGAGGACTGACACAAAACGACATTCACTACTAAGTGGGGAATGTTTTCCTATGCAAAAGTTCTCTTCGGCCTCTCAAATGCGGGAGCCACTTTTCAACAAGTGATGGATATCACCTTTAGAGAACTAATCAATAAGATCATGTTAATCTACTTAGGGGTATGTGCAAGATCATGATGGGCCAAAAAGTGGCAATATAATGGGTATGTGTAGGGTATGTGGCTAACAACTTTTTTTTAACCCAAAATTGATGAAACAAAAAGGGTTTTTAAAGGATATTCTAAGCTTTCCACCAATATAATTATGTTTTACTTTGAATTTAATAAATAATTATTATTCATTTTCTATTTGAATTATGACTAAAGTCTGATTGATAGGTTGATTGAAAAACATCTATAGCTTTCAAATGGTATCACATTTTTTGAATCAAAACGTTAGATCACGATCTATGTTTTGCATACTATAAAGATTAAAAAATGAATTTCAGACATACAAGTTTTATATTTTTTTTAAAATTTATGGCAAAATTCATAATTAATTATTTACTTGGAAAAAATTAAAAGAAATATGCATCACATCTGAACATAAGTCCTACTTATATCTAAAAATCTTATAAAATAATATTATCATTTTATTGTGGTTAGAATTATTAGGATAGACACCTACTTCATATTTTTCCACTGAGAAATTTAGAATACCTCTTTTGCATTGAAATTTCAAATTCCACTTTCTAAAATAGATTTTTTTAAAATAAACCTAGTAGTTTAGAAACTACATTCAATTTTCTATAGATTCTATTCTTACATATTTTTGAAATAATATAGATAACTTATTCAAATTTTTACGTCAAATTTCCAAACTCTAATTTTTCTGGTTTTTTTGCCACTTAAGGGCCTATTTTTTCCATGATAATCTTGCACATACCCTTAGATTATCTTACTATATTCTCTAAGTCAAAAGATGATCATCTTGAAATGGTTTTCAAAAAATTCCAAGAGTTCAGGGTATTCCTGAACCTAAAAAAATGTGTTTTCGGAGTACCTCAAGGAAAATTATTGGGACATGTAGTGTCCAAAGATGGAGTTGCTATTGATCCAAATCGGGTGAGGGCAATCAAAAAAAATTCCCTACCAGTAAACAAAAAAGGAGTTCAGTCCTTCCAAAGGAAGGTAAATTTTGTAAGTAAATTCATTTTGGATTTTGCAAGTCTAATTAGACCTATCACTCTGATGCTCAAGAAGGGTTGGTTATTTAAGTGGAAAAAAGAGGCAAGTGAAGCCTTTGAGAAGGTCAAGGAGGCTATTTCTTCAGCTCCTATGCTGGTGAACCCAGACTTATCAAAGGACTTTATAATGTATGTATTCAGTAGCAATTCTAGCATCGCTACTATTTTAACTCAAAAAGATGATGAAGGGAAGGGAGAACATCTGATAGCCTTCCACTCTTGAACTTTAAAGGACTATGAGACAAAGTACAACTTCATTGAGAGGCAAATGTTCGCCATTGTCAAGGGACTTAAAAATTTCTAACACCCCATATCTTGCAGTAAGGTGGTCATATACGTAGCACATTCCAGTGTGCACGAGTACATTATGGAAGGAGAAATCACTGAAAAGAGGGCCAACTGGATAACCAAGATCCTTGAGTATGACATTGAGGTTAGGCCCACAAAGACTATGTGAGGAAGAGGATTATTTGAATATTTAGCCTGAGATAATGAAGTGGCAGTTGAGGAGGAACAACCTGAGCTAGTTTTGCTAAATGAATCTAAGTCCAAAGGTTGTTGGTTAGTAGACAAAATGAGGTTTATGTAAACTAGGAAATATCCAACAACCCTCCCTTCTCACAAGAAAAGGTTTTATAGATTACAGAACAACATGTATGTGCTCATTGAAGGGGTTCTCTTCAAAAGAAATTTCAATGGTGTTCTTTTGCGGTGTGTAACTCAAGAGAGGGAACACAAATTTCTAGACATATTTCATAGCAGTCCCACAAGTGGACATTTCTCTGCTAAGACCACCGCCATTAAGATTATGTGTGCGGGGTATTTCTAGCCTACACTGTTCAATGATTCACACTCTCTAGTCAAATCCTGCAAAGAATGCCAATTCTTCATAGGAAGGAGGAAGAATTTGGCTATGCCTCTGAATCCGATAGTGATTGATGAGCCCTTTGCACAATGGGGTATTGATTTCATTGGGATGATTAATCCCACCTCCAGTGCTAGGCATAAATGGATCCTTACGACCAAAAATTATGTCACCAAATGGGTTGAGGCCATGCACTTGAAGAATGTGATTGAGGTAGAGATTGTAAACTTCTTGGAAGAACTGGTAACAAGGTTCGGCCCGCCCAAGACCATCATCTTCGATAATGCAAAAGCCTTCCTAGGTTCGAAGGTATGTCAATTTGCACTTAGGCATGAAATTTTCCTAAAGAAATATTCAAATTATTACTCGCAGGGAAATGGTATGGTCGAGTCAACTAACAAGAATTTAATCTTACTTATCAAAAGAATAGGGTTAGAAAACCAAAGAGAGTGGCATAGGAATCTCAAAGTAGCACTCTAGGCAAACCACATAACTCCCAAACAAGTATTAAAGACTTCACCATATGAGCTAGTATACTAGAAGGAAGCACTATTGCCTGCCTCCCTAGAAATTCTTGCACTACAATTGCTTAAATCTCTGGAAGTAGAGAAAAATGGAGCCATGGAGGTTTGGTTAGCTAAATTGCTAGAGGTGCAAGAGAAAAGGGAAAATGTGCTAATGGCCATGTGCAACCGACAATAAGTGGTTAAGAAATGGTTTGATAAGAAATCCTTCGACCAAGGTCTTAAGTGTGGAGATTTGGTGCTGAAATACAATGAGAGAGTCATGAAGCCTTGCCAACATAGAAAATTTGATAGTCTATGGGAGGGTCCTTATCGCATCATTCAATGCAAACAACACAATGCATTTGAATTGGATAACATGGAAAAAGAAGCATTGGGAATTCCTATCAATGGAATTCACCTTAAACTTTTCAATTAGCTTTATTAACCATTTAACCATGTAAATATGTAAATATGTAATTATTTTGTGTGTTTTGTTGGCTAAGTCTTTATCT
>VDFB02379711.1:222882787-222906504 GCA_007258455.2 Sequoia sempervirens
ATTCAATACCTTCTTAGGTAGATGCTACAACTTCAATCAATTTGGACACCCAACTTGGAAGTTCTCGGACAAAGAAGCATCAAGTTCTCATGGTGGTGAGCAAAGGACTCAAATTGTGCATGAAGAGGATGTTGAAATTGTTAATTCACCATCTCAACATGTTTCCCTTGAGGTAGGTGAGTCATTGATGATGAGGATAAAAATTATTAAGGTGCCTACAACCAAAGAACCTCCACAAAGGAAATTCTTGTTTAGGATCACATGCAAGTCACATGGAAAGGTATGCAAAATAGTTGTAGATTTAAGTTCTACTGATAACTTGGTGTCTTTAGAAATGGTTTAAAAATTGAATATGAAAATAATTCCTAATCCCACACCATACAAAGTTTCATGGATAAACAAAGGTCAACAAGTCTTGGTAAATGAGTAGTCATGGGTAAATTTCAATATTGGGGGTTATAAAGACAAAATCCTTTGTGACATCATCCCCATGGATGTTTGTCCCTTGCTACTAGGAAGGCCCTGGTAGTATGAAAAAAGGCCAAGAATGATGGCCATAAGAATTTCTATGATAGATAAAGATGATACCTCATACATTTTGACACCCCTACAAGATGAAGAGTTTGACAAGCAAGTTGGTTCTAGTGTCATGGTAGTAGGAGAGAAGGAGTTTTTGAAAACTTTGAAGGATGGAGGAGGTCAGGGATTTTCCTTAGTGATCATACCTAAGTACAAGTATGTTTTAGTAGCAAATAAGATGGAAGACATACCTAGTGAAGTTCAAGCCTTGTTAAATAAATATAAAGATATTGGAGTTGATGAATTGTCAATTTATTTTCCTCCCATGAGAGATGTCAATCATCATATTTTTTGATGCCCTTTGGACTGTCAAATGCTTCAAGTACCTTTATGAGACTTATGAATGAAGTATTGAAGACTTTTATTGGTAATTTTTTTGTTGTATATTTAGATGATATACTTGCGTTTAGTAAAACAAAGGAAGAGCACTTGCAACACCATGACATGGTTTTGCAGAGGCTACATGAGGAGAAATTGATGATAAATATCAAAAAAGTGTGAATTTATGAAAGAAGAACTAACATATATTGGTTTTGTGATCTCTAAGGGTTCATTGAATATGGATCCCACAAATTTAGAGGAAATACTCATTTGGCCAACTCCACAATCAGTAGGAGAGGTAATAATCTTTCACGGGATTGCAAGTTTCTATAGAAAATTCATTAAGAACTTTAGTCATATTTGCTCACCTATCATTGAAACCATTAAGGGAGACAAGAGAAAGAAATTTAAATGGAATAATGAGGTAGAGGAGAGCTTTGAATATCTAAAAAATAGAGTGGAACAATAACCAATCCTTTCTTTGCCTGATTTCAACAAGGTTTTCACCATAGAATGTGATGCAAGTGGTTTTGCAATAGGTGTAGTGTTAAGCCAAGAAGGCAGACCGGTGGCTTTATTCAGTGAAAAGATTAATGAAGATAAAAGGAAGTATTCATCATATGATCTAGAGTTGTATGAAATGGTGCAGGCTCTTAAGAGGTGGAGACACTACCTTTTTCCCAAGGAATTCATAGTGTTCACCGACAATCATGCCTTGCAATTTCTGAACAGTCAAGAAAAATTGAATCACAGACATGCAAAGTGGGTTGAATATTTTTAGAGGTATACATTCAAAATAAAAAATAGGAAAGGCCAAGCTAACAAGGTTGATGATGCACTTATCCATAGGTAAATGTTGGTGCATGAGATACAACTTAAAAGTGTGGGAATAGATGCATTGAAGGACATGTATGCTGAAGATGATGACTTTAAGGAGGTAATTTTTGTTTGTAATCAGTTTAAAGATACTTTCCACGATGAGTATTCTATTTTTTTGTTGCAAGATGGTTTTTATTTAAAGGAGCTAATTTGTGTATGCCAAGGTTCTCTATGAGACAAAATTTGATAAAGGAGAAACATTGTGGAAGTCTTGGTGGACATTTTGGGGTTGACAAAATGTTGGATTAAGTAAGAAGGTTCTATTTTTGGCCAAGAATGCAAGTAGATGTTAGAAATTTTGTTGAAATTTGTACAATCTGCCAAAGATCCAAGGGTTCTACTTCTAATGTAGGACTATATTAGCACCTACAAATCCTTAATAGGCCATGGGAAATTTTAAGCATGGATTTTGTATTAGGACTGCCAAGAACTCAAAGGGGTTATGATAGTATTTTTTTTGTGGTTGATAGGTTTAGTAAAATGGATCATTTCATTCCTTGCAAGTGTACAAATGATGCTTCTCATATTGTAGGCATATTCTTTAAGGAATTTGGGAGGATTTGTGGCCTTCAACTAATAATTTTTTCAGATAGAGACTCAAAGTTTATTGGCCACTTTTGGAGGCCACTTTGGAAAAGGCTTGGAACCAATTTGACTTTTAGTACTACCTACCATCCACAAATGGATGGGTAGACTGAGGTGGTCAATAGATCACTTGGAAACCTCTTGAGGTGTCTCACAAAGGAGCATGCAAAATAATGGGACTTAGTTATTCCTCAAGCCGAATATGCTTACAATGATTTAGTCAATAGGAGCATAGGGGAAAGTCCATTTGAAGTGGTGTATGGGTTGAAACCAAGAGGAGTCTTTGAGCTTAGATATCTGAGAGGGATGGAGAAGAGAAGTGTTGAAGGAGAGGCATTTGCAGAAGCTATGAGAGAGATCCATCATCAAGTAAAAGAAAACTTGTAGAAACGTGTTGAGAAGTACAAGAAGCAAGCTGATTTGAAGAGAAGAGAGTTACATTTCAAGGTGAGAGATTTGGTCCTTGCACACTTGAAGAAGTAAATATTTCCCAAGGGAAAGTATACCAAGCTACTAATGAAGAAAATTGGAACTTGCAAAGTGGTCCACAAGTTTGGGGCCAATGCATATGAGATAGAACTCCCTCCTGGAGTTGCTATGTCCCCTATATTTAATGTTGTTGATCTCTACCCTTTCAAGGGATTTGTGGATGCAGGTACAGGTGTTGATGCTAATGTTTCTGATGATGATTGGGCTAGAGATCTACCCCCTTCTAAACCATTGAAGTTGGAAGTAATCTTAGACACAAAAGAGGTAAAAAGAACAAGGCATGCAGTTTACAATGAGTATCTTTTCAAATGGCATGGTTTACCTCCTGAGGATGAAACATGGATGTCTGAATAAGATATTAAAAGGCATGGGACTTCAACACAGGAGCTGATTGTAGGTTGAACCTGAGAATTTTTCCTCTCAGGATGTATTGTGTAGGGGCACCCTAGCAATTTTTCTCATATGATGTCATTAGGTGTCTAGGTTGGTGATTTGTGTGTTTTGTCACTTGATTGATGTAATAAGGTTGAATGAAGACCATTTGAAATGAATTTGAGTCATGTAGGGTCCTTTAGTAATGTTTTGTCAAAGTTGCTAGACTGATGTAAAAGTTGGTTTGCAACATTGTCAATTTTTGGTTTGAAGGGAAGGTGAACGGTCACAAATTAAAAATACAGTTGTAGACCATTCAATTTCTATTATAAAATGTTTAAAATTCCTCACAAACTTTGATACAAGGTTGTTGAAGCATTTGGTGGACAAACAATAAGAATTTACTCTATTTTCTGCATATTTTTTAGTTTTTTCTGTAGATTTCCAATCCTGTACGACCCTATAAAGTTGTGTCATGAACTGAAACTCATGTAATTAGTTGGAGCATTGAATCACCTATAATTTTGGATTTTATTTCATTGAATTTCATTGTGATTGAAGGGATTTTGAAGGATTTCTTTCCAAACTGCCTATAAACCCTAGCTTCAAGGGTTTGCAGTAAAGAAATGTAAATAATAGGTCATTCCACCATTGAATTTTGGCCAAACTCAATGGAATGGACAATTTTTGTTTTTCTTTATTTTTTTGTTGTCTTTTGGAGCAGGGGATGGATTTTGGAGCATTTTTGTCCAAGCCCCAACCTAGCATCCTCATGTGTTAGGCTTAGTAGAGTAGTGATAACGTAGGAAAACAAATTATAAGTGTTGATTGATGATAAAAACTATTGAATAGGACTCTATGTGACCTATGAAGATCATTGGTGAAGAGTTTTAGTGTTTGGAGATTGAATTCCTTGTAGATGCTTTGGAAAAGTGGCCTAATTGACCTTGTTTTTATCGTAGTAGACCTGATTGGAGAAATTTGGTCCCAAAAAACCCTAGCCATAAATGAGATATGTTAAATTTAGGCCTAACGAGTATTTGAAAAGGTGTTGGTCCTATGATGATACAAAATTATCTGAACAATATGCTTGAAAACATAGGTTTGGAGAACCTAGAATTGAACACAAGTGAGTTTGTACAAACCACCATTGTTGGAGTCTCAAGTGAAGAAAAGGTGATTGAATTATGTTGTATTATGTTGTGTGAACCTAATCCACCCCTTCTCTACATCACAATGACAAAATAAAAAAGAATAGAGGTGCACCTAGAAACCTATAGAAGCTCGAAACCAACTTTGAAATACTAAAAATATTGATTTTAGGGCACATTGGGACAATTCATATGCCAGGTTGGGCATATTAGTCCCAGATTAAGATGCCTAGGTTGAAACAAAAATATGATGAAGATAAGTTTGAATCTTTAGAAATTTGGAAAAAACCCTATATTGGGACTCATGTCCTGGAAGTGGCATATCAGTCCTAGGTAGCTTTTTCAGGGAATCAAAGTCTAAATCTTCTCTTCAATCTTTGCTTTGTCTTCTCAACCTAATATTCAGATCTAAAATGCTAAATTCTACTCTGTAGATATCTTTTAGTAATATTCTAAACAAGGTGAAAACTTTGACAACTTTGCAACCTTGACAACTTCTTTCCAATCTTTCTCTTCAATGTGTCTTCAACCTAGATCTGCAAATTACACACTAAAAGAGGGAAAAATGTTGTTTTGTTAGTAGGTTTTCCTTGGTCAAACCCCGTTTTGTTAATCAAATCTTGAAATGAAATGAAATGGAAAGGAGGAATGATGAACGAACAAGATATTGCGAAACGGACAGAATTGTTCAGAATCATGCTGTGGTGGATGGATGTGCGACGGGTGGTTGGTTCGATGACGTGGGTTGACGGTCAATGCCAAAAGGCGAACGCGGTCGACTCGCCAGACCGGATATGGCAACGCCGGCTTATCGGGCGCCGCTCTGCGCCGTGCGTGATGCTGGTGATTGAACCGCCGCCCGCCATTTAATGCCAGCGCCGCCCGGAGGAAACCAGTTTTCGCCGTGTCAGTTGAAGACAGACGCGTTGGTTGGTGCCAGAGGCGAACATCGCCAGGTGACGGGCGATGGATGGCCGGTATCGGTGGGCTGGGCTGGGCCGGGACTCCATACCAAAATTAATTATAAAGTCCATCATTAGAGTTATCTCTCCATCAAAATGCAGTAAAATAAAACTCGTGGAATGGCATCCATCCTTCATTTATTAAAGAAACCCTAGATTAGTGTGAAAGTGTATAGGTACACTTTACAACACCTTAAATAAGGCACAACTATGTTAACTTAGTTTATAAGGGCCCAAGACTTAATGTGAATGTGTTAAACACATAACAACACTAAATCAAGGAAAGATTAGGCTTAATTTAATAGGGTGGACCCAAAAAAGTGGAAAAATGTAGAGGGATATATTTTGCATCACTACAGGGATAATATGTGGTGTGGATGAAGCCTTCCCCAAGTGTAGTGTGTAAGAGTTATTGGTTCCCAAATATACAATCAACTTGAATCCTAAAGGGGTGCCAGGCCTAATGGTTGGATTCAAGGAGAGATTTGTTCAATGAACGAGAGATTGAATTAAAATATTTCTCCGCTACACATCAAAGTCTATGAAACTTGGGAGGGTGATCCCAATAGTGTGCTTATAGACATTTGTGTACCAAAGCATCCAGAACATTATAAATAGATAATTCTCCTTTAACTATTAAATAGACATAATAACCTAATGATTTGGATGACCTCCATGGTAATGTCTAATTTAAACATGAGAAATGTAATGCATTAAAATAGACAAGTAAAATTGATTTAAATTTGTAGCTTCCACAAAAGTCTTAGGATACTGCAACATTAAAAGACCAGTGCCATATTCTAGGACTGAGTCACCTAGACCATGTAACTTAAAACTCATCACAACATTTACCTTGTCATAACTATTCCTACCAGATGATGCCTTACACCATTGATACCATAAACTCAACTAGCCACACTTAATAATCCTAGCACATAGTTGCATAAACTTCTATATGTGTTAATACAATTTAATTCATTATTTGAATGAAAGTAATAACACTAAACAAACATTCAATGAAATACAAGAAGAAAAATATCAGCACTCTTTGTTTACTCATATTCATAAAAAATACAATGTGCACTATGGAGACAACCAACTGAAAATATATTATCATTTACATACAAATATGACGAAGCCTTGAATGAATTCCCCATTACAAGATTTAGAAAAACCCATAACCTAAAATAAACACATATTTATTTTCAAACCCTGTTACGAAAAGTATTCCCATGAGACCAAAAATGAGAAAATCACTTCCAAATGAAACAAGAAATTACAATTAAGGATAAAAAAGAAACCCTAAATGAAAATCTTCAATTTACAACTAGCACTTGGTGAGCCCTTAGATCCAAAATTTCCTTGCTTGAAGAAACACATTTTGCATCTTGTTTTCCCATTTGCCTTTATTTTCACCCAACAACTAAAAGATTTTCTTTAACTTCGTGAAAATCTTCACCTTTTTAACGGATTGTAGAAAAACCCATTTTGTTCCCCTTTTCTTGCCTCCACATTTGTTTATCAGCTGCAATAGATTTTTTTTTTTTTTGGTGAAGGGCTCTATTCATTTTAATAGGGGTGTAGGAAGCCCTCTTCATTTTCCAGTACATGCTACATTTTTCATTTTACATTTTACTTCCCTGCAACAATTTTTTTTTTCACTTTTTATATTTGGAGGCTTTAATTCTTTCTCCATCGGGTTCTAGAAAGTCTCAACAACCCATGTATTTCACATTTAATTACTTCCTCACCATCAAAAAATTTATCAAATATTAATATTGAAAGTTTACCATGGGTCCCACCGTTGCCACATGGAGCCTCTCCACTCCCTCGCTACTTCCTCTTGTTGGTAGCAAAAACTCCTGCGGGTTGGCGGGCAAGCATCCCTCCTCCCTATACCCACGCTAGATGAAGCTTGACAATGGTGGGTCCCCCGTGAGCTAGCGAGGGGTGATTCATATCGATACACATCATCTCAACCAAACCATTGATTTCAGCTCCCTCTACCAGGCACAAACAATGGCGTTGCTTTTGATGATTTCGTTGTTCTTCATGTTTTGATGCTTCTTTACGAACATGACAGCATCGAGAAAATGTTTACAGTGGTCAATAAGCAACCCTATCTTCTTCCCATTGAAACTATATGTATACGAGCTTGCCACTATTGGTAGTTGGTCGAACACATTGAAAGCATTCATTAACTTAGATGCCGCTCGATGAACCCCACGAGCAACATATTTTTGCAATTGAAGTATTGAAATTGAAAACATCTACATCGCAACTCAACATCAAAGCATGGTATTTAATTTGAGGATACAAAATGTAATGAATGCTCCTAAATCCTTTTTAACATATCTCTTTATGTAATATATTTTGTGATTATTGTATTCTATGAGATCACATATCTTAGTAGCGTAGTATCAAACAATTCATGGCCTTGTTCACACTACGATAGTTTGCATGTATGTGCATAAGGGCGACTACAACTACATCTTATTCTTTATGCTTTGAAAAACATTTATAACTCATTCTAAAGCTCCATTTTAGTATGCACATGGAGGATGGTGACAAAGGTTGTGGAATTCGGCTTTATATCTTCTAATTGCATTCACTCGAAATTCACTCGAAAGTCCTTGTGAGGTCATGTGGGTGACCGATATCCTCCATATGCATTTTTTTTTATGACACCACTGTTCTTTGAGTCATTCGGTCAAACAGGTTACTTGCCTTATATAAGCTTCCACAATTTATATGTATGCCTACCAAAAGAATTGTGACTGCAACCGCTAAGAAAATTCCACATTTCCTTTATGCCTTTACATGATGCCTATTTTGTTGTTTCAATATTTTTCATTAATGTCTTTCAGGGCAGTCGACTACAATGTTTGAAAATATTCTTTGATGAATTCCCATATCCCATTTCAATCCTTTTTATTCGGTCAAACACAAAGGAATGCTAGCAAAGATTGTAGAATTCAGCATTACAGCTGTCGAATGCATTTTCTTGGAAGTTTCTAAAGATGATCTAGCAAATCCATTTTATGCAT
Source organism: Sequoia sempervirens (assembly GCA_007258455.2). Lineage (NCBI taxonomy): Eukaryota > Viridiplantae > Streptophyta > Pinopsida > Cupressales > Cupressaceae > Sequoia > Sequoia sempervirens. The sequence continues at coordinate 222,891,173 of VDFB02379711.1, forward strand.
TTCCATATTTTTCATGTTTGCAATCATTGTATTTCTAAGATAATATTTCTTTTGTGGCTTTACGTAAATTTTTTTTTATATTTCTATGCTTCCACATTTGCATGCATATTTAGCAAGGCACTTATAATTATAAGATTTAACAAAATTCCTCTATCCTTTATGCTTTGATGGATGTCCATACCCTACTTCAACACTCCCATTCAGTGTAGGCAATTAAATGATGTATGTTTTGAAGCATTTTGTCACCCCATATTTAGCATTGCACCTACCAATTTCCATTTTCTTTTAAAAGTTTACAAATTTTGATTGTATTTGCACAAGGGTTTCTAAAGCTCATTTCAATAAATTCATTTGATGCATGTACATGGAGTAAGCAGGGAGGATGATGAAGAAGGTTATGGAAGTTAGCATTACATCCAAATATCCAAAAAGAACAAAGTTAGAACCTCCTTAATCTTTTGAAAACCCTTTCATATTATCTACTATTGCCTTCTCTCTCATCTAAACACGAAAAAAAACTACATAGATGCAGACAAGACCACCACCTGCTATCTTTATTAATGTCAATAAGATTGTCCTCTTGATTTTATTACATTCATTAAGACTATATTTCTTATAGGTTAGGCAATTTCTTTGTGATTGAGTTTAAAGGTGGCTGTCATCTTATGCAATGTCTGCCCTTGAACTCTCTGAAACTTAACCATGATGTTCTCCCCCTACTCATGAAGTGTGGGTCTTATTAACCCTATTATCGTACCTTCCTGCATGCTCATGGTTTTATCTCATTATGATAATTAATGACATTGTCATAGCAATATCCATAATCACTACTCTTTTCCTTTTACTCTTTGGTGAATTCCTTTTGAGTTATTACCAATGAATTGCTATTTTCAGTTGTAATATTACTACCCATTTTTCATAGTCATGAGACCATGACTATCCATACTACTAAAAGGATTGACCTTCATTGGTTCATTTGCACTATCCATACATTGTATTATCCTTCTTCATGATTGTTCTCTTATGGATATGGTTTCCCTTATGGCATTAGTATTTAATCTAACTGACTGCCCTCACAAGCTTGCTACCCCTGACTATTATGAGCCCTTGATTCATGCTTTGTTCTTAGGTTCCACTTGCTTTCCATCTACCTCTTTTTCATCACTAGACTAGAATGAAGCACAATATGGTCCATAGTTTAGTTGAACCTACAAATGAACATAAAAAGGTTATGTTCATTTTGAGAGTCCCATCAGTGGCTCTTTCTAGGGGCGTTTGTTCCTCAATAAATAGAGCAAGATTTCAGAATCTTTTGGAAGAGAAAATTAAGTGCCAAAATAATTGGGTGATAAAGTGCTTTTAATTTCAATTTTTTAACCACACTTGGTGGCCCCAAGTCACCAAATAAAAAATGGAAGTTAGTTCTTACCCCTATCAAACACCAATTTGTTAAAAGAGTTGATCTTTGTTAATCCATACTTGCCTCTTTCACACCACAACAACATGAGTAACTTCATTTTTGCAAAAACAAGTGTCAGGCTACCTTTTAAGAAGTGAGAACTTGTTCCATGTTTATTTTTACTATCACATGGCAACCAAATCACATAGGCCACATCATTGCCACTCATTTCATTTTTTGATGTTTTGGCAAGTGACAAAATATGAGGATACTGATCAAGACCATATGAAGACATAAAGTTATCACATTTACCAACCCCCTCATAATGATTAAGATTAAAAAAGATATCATGCCTCAAAAAAAAAGTGTAATCCTCTTGTGTATTAAGCAAATAATTCTCACATATGTGTAACTACTTCAATTGAATTACATCATAGGGGATTTTATCATCATCCCAACAACACAACCCAGTCACTTGTCCACATCCATAAGTCCATTGTCCACATTCAAATCATAGAAATCAAAAAATACATCAACATCCCAAATAATGTTTTCCACTTCAGGTTCATAAACAATATTATTCCCACTCATCATGTTATCACACAAGAAAACTTCAAGTGCAGGTTCATATGACTCAGAATCTTTGTTTGCAATAAAACCCTCATAGTGAGTGTTCAAAACACATTGATTATTGTAAAAAGTATCATACTCAACATTACATCCTACTACATCAACATGAATGTCTGAAGCATACTACTCATGATGAAAACTATGAGTTGTAGATCTAGAAAAATAGGTCTTCATATGCAACCATGTGATTGACACAATCACATTCTTCAATTGTAAACTCATCACAAAAACTGTCATTAGCTATATTGGCATTTGTCTTCTCGTTTTCAATTTCATTTATAGCTACATTTGTGCTATCCTCATACAAATATTTAGTAATAACTTCAAAATCAAAAAAAGGAATAGAAGAAGGTGAAGAGTCAAACATGGAAGGATTTCCATGTTCACAACTTACATCACCAACACATACATGCTATGCACAACTAGCTACTTAAATTGATTCATTCAATAAATTTCTTGCATGTGTGACTGAGGATATTAGTATGGGTCGATTATGCTTGATCCATGAAGAATCAAAGCATATTCATGCCACTAATACTCAATCTAAATGGGATCAATTGAATTGAAGTTAAACCAAACATTCATTAAAACAAAGCATTCTAAACTACAAAAGCATTTAAATGTCTACTCTAACCCATCTAAAAATTATCTTGTTATAGGATTGGTGTCATGTTGATGTGAAATGACGACACTGTCCCAATCCCATGGATCAGTGGGCTTGTATCAATCGATTCTATTGAAGAGAATAGATGAAATGGTTATGATATATGAATGAAAACATGATTTATGTTAAAATGAGTATGATGCAAAAGATAATTTAACATGATTTTATGCTAAAAGATGTAGTTATGCAATTGCTAAGATAATCTAAATGATATTTAAACTAAAAAGATTCAAACCCTAATTATCTAATTTAGCTAAATGGATGCATTATGGAATTCATTAATAGAAGCTAAGCTATTATGAAACTAATTTAAGCTAAAATATGCTAAATGTGTGCAAAGTATGAGTGTGAGTAATTTCAATAGCATTAATTTTCCCTAAAATAGATGAATCTATTTGTCTCCAAATAGTGTTCTATTTATAGGAAAGAAAATGAGAAATGGATGGTTGAGATTGAAAAATCTAATCAACAGTCTAGAATGGAGGAAATTGGAGGCATGGATCATGAATTCTCATCAATAAGTGAGAATACAAGATGAGATTTAATCAAGGGTTCTCAATCCTTCCAAACAAGCACACTTTTGACCTATATAAGAGGTCAAAAGTTAACTTGCACAAGAAGTCACAAGTTAACTTGTACATGAAGCTAAGTGAGAATATTCCCTTTTTCTAAATGATTGGAGGAGAGAGATTATTCTTTGGAATATTTTCATGGGTGAGGGAAAATGATATTTTGCAAGTTAAAACAAAGTTTAATTGTGCAAAAGGGGAGGGACTATTCTATGGGAATATTCCCCTTTTGGAGGAATGTGCAAAGGAGAAATATTCCCTGCAAATATTCCCTTGCAAGTGGGGGGAATTAGACTAATTAGATAATTGTTAATTAAAAAAAGGTTCAATCATGCAATTAGGGGAATTAGAAGAATAAAATAATATTCATTAAATTAAAATATTTAATAAAAAGGGGAAAGGTGAAATGATATTTAACTAAATAACTTAGGATTATTTAATTAAATAAGAAGATTTAGGGAATTAAATTAAATAGTTTGATTTATTTAATTTAATGAGATGAAATGTTAGCCTAAAAGGGGGGAATTAACCTAATTAAAATAGTTAGTTTAATATATGTAAATGATGCAATTAATTAAATAGCTAGGCTAATTTAATTAATTAAACAAAAAGAGGATGGGTTTTAGGAGGAAATGATGTTAGTATATTTGATTCGAGTGCATGATATCATTAAGGACATTTTTTAGTGTTTAAATTTTGCCCCTCTTTGAAGTGAGGTACCTGCTATGTTGGTTCAAAGATTGATGCTGTTCAGATGAAAACGGCTGCCAAAATCAATTTTTTTTTTAATTTTTTAGATGCCCCAATGGAAGGATAAAGTTGATTCCCTACCCCCTCGAGCAATCAGACAAAAAAATTGAATTTTGGGTTGATTTCTTGACAAATGTAAAAGGCTGCCCCAAGGGTCGAGAAAGCCTTTGAGATGCAAGAAACATACCAAAAATGCAAAAAATGATGCAAAATAAGATTTTGTTTGGAAAAATTGGTGAAAGTGATGATAAACCCTATGTTTAGGTTAAATTAGGGCAAAAAATCCTAATTTTGATGTATAAGTAGGTGAGGAAGGGTCACTTTCAATTCATTTATGCATTCACACCTTAAGGAATTCTTGCAAATTGAGCTCTGACCCCATGATGAGATGGTGCGTTGTGTTCTCCCACGACACATTTCTGACTAAGTTCAAGAGCACCAAAGGCTTCCAAGCATAGAATTGTCAGTTTGTGATTCAAAACTTAATTTGAAATTTGACTTTTTGATGCATTTATTGTGTTTTTAAATTTAAAATTTGGCGACGTTGCTCTAAAGTGATGCTAAAGTTAAAATCGATGACACTAAATTGAATTTTAGTGATGCATATGTGTATTGCAACATAGTTCACAATTTAGAATTATGGTTTCCATTTCTAAATCACGATGCATATGTTTATAGCAATGCACTTCTTGATTTGAAAATTAGGGTTATGGTTTCGAAAGTTTAAATCATGATGCACGTGTTTTAGGCGACATGATTTGTGATTTGCAATTTAAAAGTTTCTAGCATCGTAGTTTGAAATTTGTATTATAGCGACGCTATCATAAATAGCGAGACTATTGTCATTTTGGTGATAAAAAATTCAAACATAGCAAATTTTTTTGAATTTCGATGTTGTGCACTTCGTGGGTGCAAGAGGTGATCCCACCTTTGATGTCCCACAAGCACCGGCCCATAGTTTTGGAGAGACTTGGTTATTTATCTGAGTTGTGATAGGAGCACCTAGGGAGATTGGTCTATGGTACATCACATACATTCCCATCATCTAGACACACTTGGCTATGATGATTGTATTGTGCAAGCGATGGCAGAGTGAGATTTTGTCATTCCACCTTCCCACAAGCAAGGTGATAGTGACACTAGAGGATGCATGGTAGATATTGTGCTTTTTTATACATGGAGAGAGTGTGATTTATGACTCTAATGCCAGTTACAATCCTTACCACAATGTGATGGAGCTAGAGGACATTGTTCTAGTAACTTCCCAGATCAACCTTGAGATGTATAGAGGTTGAGTTCCCACTTTCAGATTGATCATTACAACTATTATCTCTAGTTTGGTTGCTCTAGATCGACAAAGCAGAGGATTTAGCCCAAGATGGGTCCTGGCATGGCACATGATGCTCTATAGGGGGACATTTTTTTCATGGGGGCAGTGATTTTGGCCTCATTGTACCATGACATGCGTGATTTTGTATATTGTGATGGCATGTCGATTGGCATAGGGGTTACCTTGCTACACATTTGGGCTTGGGAGCATATTGTAGTGTTGCAACTAATTGTTTAGATGGATAATGTGGAGCTAGATGAACCTGTGGTTTGGAGGTACAAAGGCGCTATTAGTTTGCAGCACACTGGGCAACTTGGGATTCTTTACTAGCACACAGGGTGCTTGATGATATGACAGTCTTTAGATGGTGACCCTGGCTTCAAATGCCAGTGTGGTATGATGATGTGCAACAAAATTTTTTTCCCAAAAGACCTGATACATGTAGGGTCGAGAGCACACCATTATTTAGAAATATCTACCGGATAGGGTGGTCCAATAGTTTGGAGAGAGGCAGGATAGGCTTGATGATGTGTCAGAGCCATCTTTTCTAGTACAGCACGAGAGGTACCTACGTGGGGACCTATGATCCTATCCCCTGAGGTGGTTGAGAGATTTTGACAGTTGGTGGCCTAGCCATGGGCTTATGATTAGGGATAGGTGGATGCTCAGACAACATCTACATACGATGCATGATTCACACCCCCTCGCTGATTGAAAGATCCAGCGAGTGCTCCTCCATGAGGGAGACCAAGAGGGAGGGGTACAAGTAGAGGCAAAGGAAGAGGCAAGGAACAAAATGGCTAGGATGGCCATGATCAACAGGGTGGGTAGATCCTAGGGGCACCACCAGTGGATCAAAAACCTCCACTATAGTAGCCTCCACTGTGGCCAAACCCTCAAGATTTATACATTCAGTAGCTACATCAATAGGTTCAAACCATTACAAGTGAGATGGGTTAGGCTCACCAGTAGGTTTTGATGATCACTACTAAGAGAGGCCAAGCTAGGCAGTATATAGTAACCTTGATAGCTGAGGGAGACCAGGAGTGGTAGCTTAGACAGGTTGTAGAGATGCAGTTGACTTAGGAGGTTGGACGACATCAAGAACTTCAGATGATGATAGATGTAGCTCAAGTGTGAACAATGTTTGTGAGATTATATAGAGAGGTTGTGACTGAGGAAACCTACTACAGGATGCACTATCATAGGGATGTCCCACACACACTCAAATAGCCAGATTATTTTCAGAGGAGTGGAGTACACCCTAGAGTAGAGGATCATCTAGAGAGACAAACTAGAGAGGGGAGAAACCATCAGGGTTAGCTAGATTATATAGACACTTTTTTTATCATTTCCCATTTCTTTTATACAGATATACATTCATGGGTTCCTTTTTTATAGCCTCATGGATATTGTATTTACGATCGATATGGGTATGTGCAGGATCATCATGGAAGAAAAAGGCCCTTAAGTGGAAAAAATTTTAGAAAAATCAGAGTTAGGCAACTTGACATAAAAATTTGAATAAGTTATCTATAATATTTGAAAAATATGTAAGAATGGAATCGAAAATTAAATGTAGTTTCTAAACTACTAGGTTTGTTTAAAAAAACAAAATCTATTTGGTGAAAATTTGAAATTTCAATGTAGTAGTACTTAAATTTTAGGAAAAAAATAAGAAGTGTGTCCTGACCACCCTAACCACAATAAAAGATAATACTTTTTATAAGATTTTAGATATAAGTAGGGGACTCATGTCTCAATGTGGTGCATATTTTTTTGTAATTTTTTCCAAGTAAATAATTAATTGAATTTTTTTTAGTACAACTTTTAAAAATATAAAAACTTGTATGACCACACCTTAACTTGGTCAAACTTTCATCACTGAATTTTTATTTTTTAATCCTATAGTATTTGAAGCATAGAATGTGATGCATGTTTTGGATTCAAAAATGTGATTTACCAAAATGTGACCTTTGAGAAATAGGTTTTTCAATCACTCTATCAATCGGACTTTAGTCATAATTTGAATAGAAAATGAATAATAATTACTTATTAAATTCAAAAGTAAAAGCATAATTTATATTGGTGGAAAGCTGAGAATCTCCTTTAAAAACCCTTTTCATTTCATCAATTTTGGGTAAAAAAAAGTCGTCAGCCACATACCCATCATATTGCCACTTTTTGGCCCATCATGATCCTGCACATACCCATATACATACACTAATTCAGATATTGTACCATGACAATTATTTTTTGATATATATGATACACATATGGATTCAATGTGATGTGAGGTGTTCAACTTATTTCATGCTTATGAATGTATGGATGCACTTCTTTTATGCTTATGTGATATGTGATGAAATGCAATGTAATCGATGGATGTACTTCTTTTTCAGTATCTTTTCATGACATTTTATGGGATGGATTAGATGAGATGTAGATGTTATGCTATAATTATGTATGCAATTTTTTATGGATACATTTATTTTTGTGTATTTTCTATGCAGTTTTATGATGTGATGTATGCATATGGATGTATGGATGGTTAATGCAGATGTTCATGCTTATGATATGATAATGCGATGCATGTTTTATGATATGTGATGCAATGATTTAAGATGCTTAAAATAACAAATATATATTATTCATCACAACTTAAATGATAATGATGATGCAAGATGGATGTTGTATGATATGCTATGATTATGTGAGATGTATGTATGATAATGATTTTTGGATGCATGATGGATGAATTGATGATGTTTTTATTGAATGTCATGATACTAGGTTAGCATAGAGAGAAGATAGAAGAAACAAGAGGATTGACCATTGATTTTGATGATTGCTTAAAAATATCCAACAAGTCTATGATCCATTGAGACTTTATTAGAGATGATGAGAAATGCATGATGATTATGATTCACTCACATCTTGGGATTGTAGTTTTCCATCATTCCTTATTGTTTGATATAGCACATAGACATGATGCATCAATGCATTAATAACTAGGATGACATTGTATCTAGTGTAATGGACTTTGACTCAAAAAAGAGATAGGATAGTTCTTGTCCACACCTTGACATGCATAAACCTTTCTGAAATGCAAGTTATAAGCTTAGAACATATTGGACCAAAGCATATGCAATAGTCAACAACATACTTCAAACAACCTTCCTACACACAACTAAGTAGGTATGTTCTAAGATTATTTTTATAAGAATACCCACAAGAATAACAAACAAAATATAATGATTGATGCCCCATTCCTTTCTCTCTAAATCATTTTGATAGACACCATTGAGAGGTCCTTGGAATGAGTTATTAAGATAAATCCTAAGAAAATATCAAAGATAAACAACCAGTGTTATGTATATCTCTTGCCAGTTTAATTTTAGTTATGGTGATTTCTGATACTGATGCCCATCGCAAAAAGGATACATCCTAGGAAATATTGACTAGAGGGTTGTTTGATGTAGGGTGATGATGAGCTTTATGATAAGTCGTTGATATAAACTTCACTAACGTATTTAACCATGATCTAGATTGTAGGTTTTGACACTTAGGTTCTCACTTTACAACTTGCTACACTTGCTCTCTATTTGTTTTTCCAAAGGTTGAAGGTGACGATCGATTGATTATGGATGGGGGTTATTATAGGTGAAAGCAAGATGGGATGGATGGTTTTTTGGATTTTCTAAAATATTTCAATGTTTTTGGTATTTTGAAAATGTTTTGAGCCTATTTTTGGTCTTTTTAAAAGTTTATATGAATGTTTTGGTTTTTTATTATTTGAGGATGTTTAGGGTTTTCTATAAGATATTTGAGGATGTTTAGGTCTTTTGAATGTTTTCTAAGTGTTGTTGTATTCTATGATATTTGAATGGTTTTGGGATTTTCTGATATTTCAAATGTTATGGTTTTTTTTAATTTTTTGAATGTTTTAGGGGTTTCTCAAGGATTTTACAAATGTTTAAGTTTTTTTAATATTTTTTGAATGATTTTGTCTTTTCCAAGTTTCAAAAAAGAACCTAACCTAAAAGACCTATCCTAGGGGCCTCAGGGGCTGATCAAAGAGAAGCCTGGCCTATGTTATACACACAGAGACCACATAGTTCGACTGAATTGACTTATTGACAATGAGAAATGAATAATTGATGGAATTCTTGTTTATTATGATGGATTCCTAAAGGATTGGCCTAGGTTGTCTTGAGGGAACATCAATGATGGCCTTGCCTACGTTCAAGCTTAGAGACCCATAGTTCAACAAGTTTTTGGATTTTCGATGTTTAACCTTTTTAGGGTTTTTGATGTTTTCTAGATGTTTTGGATTTTGAATTTACAATTTTATAAATGTTTTTGGATTTTAGCTATATAGGATTTTGCAAATGTTTCTGGATTTTAATGAACTTTTTATGAATGTTTTTGGATTTTTCAATAATCTTAAGATATACAAGAACTCGATTTGATCCATAATGAATTGCCCCCAGTGTTTATGTGATAGACTACCTTGATGCAGGTAGGACAAATTGAGCTTTGGAATATGCCAAGTATTACTAAAGGGGATACGATACCTCACAACATCAAGCTATTATGGAGACATAGATGGGTGATGGAATAAATAGGATGAAGGATGCGATGTGATGAATGAAATGATAGGATAAAGAGCTTTAGATAGATGGAGGTACTTTATTTATGAAAGGCGTATATTTTTCAAGTTTTCACCAAGGTACTTTCCTAAAGCACCACTGAAGTGGTCTTCACTAGAGGACGATTTTTTATTTTTTTGTTTTCAATCATTTTTCTCTTTTTGTTTTTTGGATTTTGATCATTTATTATTATTTTGGTATTCTCAGATTTACACCCTTCAAGGCTAGGCATAAATTTTTTTAACATGCAAACTATTAGTTGGTTCGTGCAAGGTTTCACCTTTGAGTGTTGACAATTGGTGTGCCCCTGATTCATAGCTATCTATGATGACAAAAGGATCCAACTAGTTAGGCTTAAAATTTCTTTTATTGTCCTGATTTGGAAGATTCTTTTAATTCTACTTTAGGAGAAGATCTCCTACCTGGAAAGACTAACATTTGATCTTCTTGTTGTACCTTTGTTTATGTTGGTTTTGATATACTTGCAAGTAATTATGGGTGTCAAGACAATGCTTATCCAAGAATTCTAGCTCATCTAGCTGAGATTCTCTATTTTCTTCATCATTCATCAGGTTTTGTAGTGACACTCATATTGATGGGAACTCAACCTCAATAGGAAAAATGGCTTCTAATCCTAGACCAAGGAGAAAGGGGTTGCACCTATTGGTGTGCAAATGTTGGTTCAATAGGTCCAAAGAGTGAGATTTAGCTATAGATGCCAGTCACAAATGATTTTATTAACCATTTTCTTTAGGATTTTTAGAATGGTTTTGTTTGTAGCCTCAACTTGATCATTTCCCTAGGAATAATATGTGGTAGAGAATTGGTGCTGGATGTTGAATCATTTACATAGCTCTTTCACATCCTGATTCTTGAAGGGTGTTCCATTGTCTAAGATAAGGGTTTGTGGAACACTGTAACAACATATTAGGTAATTCAATATGAACTTAACAATTTTCTTCCCCATTATGTAGGTCATAGGAATGGGTTTGACCCACTTGGTAAAGTACTTAGTGTTTGTTATGATAAAATTATGGCCATTGGATGACGTTGGAGTGATTTTTCCTATAAGGTCAAGTCCCCACTATGAAAAAGGCTACAGTGTGACCATTGGTTGTTGTGAAACATTTTTTCTTTTCCTTAATCTTTTGATCTTTGGCTTTTTTTTTTTTTGATTCAAAGATGTCTAGGTTTATGTAAGGTTGGTCGAAAAGACAGGCAATGTGTCACGTAGTGGCTGCACGACTTTATTTTATCATTTTCCTTTTGGAGGAGGGCCTGGGACACATGCCAGCTTTGTGGAAGTTTTCTCCAAAACATTTTTTTGGAAAACATAAAATCCCCGCCACCATGACGTGTCATCTCTTTGTTGCAAGAGGATTGCGCCTCTTATGAGATGATATTTTTTTGGATTCTATCAAAGCTTGCTGGACTTTCTTTTCTTGGTTTTTTTGGATGGAAGCTTTGAGTCACTACCTCGAGGTGATGTGATTGGTCAATAGGACCCTTTTACTAGATTTTTTTTAGGATATGATTGCTTATGGTCCTCTATTTTTGCTAAATATCTAAAGAACATTAATGCAGCAGTTGAGAATTGATGAGCGAAGATAGTTGTGACCTAACTAGGGATTTATGATCATATTGCAAGCTATCAAGTATTAACATTTTCAAGCAATTAATTTTGTGCTAAGGCAGTGTTTTCTTCTTTTGACGGCTATATAAGGAAGGAAATGACACAATGAGGGGTTGGATTCCAAGTTATAGTTTCTTTAGTTTTCTTAGAGTGTTTAGAATTATTTTTAGAAGCGAGTTGCAAAACTACTTTTTAGTTTTCTTAGAGTTTTTAGAATTATTTTTAGAGGTGAGTTGCAAAACTACTTTTCTTTGGCATGTTAAATCTATTAAGGTTTAAACTATTGTCAAGTTGTAATTTCACCTCTATTTCAAAGTTTATTTGATATTTAAAAGCATGAACTATTTAGGAGAAATTGTTGAGACTTTGCATGTATGGTCTTTTTCAAGTTTTCTTTCTTTATATTATCATTTTGAATGAAACATTGTGTCTTGAAAGCTAAATATGGATAGTTAAAGTAGCTGATTTCCATGCCATATTCTTGTATGGTAGAGTAGTAACTTAAGAAAATTGGACTATGTCATTGGACTTATCTATTTTTCTAAAAATTGTTGTTTTGTCATGCTATGTTGTATTAGGAGGAAGAGTTCATATGATTTCTAAGATATTGTTTTGCTACTAATAAGAAATCTTTATGTTTGATCGAACCTTAATGAACACTACCTACAAAAATATTTGAAAGTCTGCACTATGCTTGAAGTTAGCCTTTGTTGTTCATTCTCTTTCCAAGAATGAAGGGTTTTGGTGCTCTATGTCTATTTATATCACTCATAGGAATGATTTGGATTTGAAATGTTGTAAAGGATTTTGTGCATCACCTTTTATGTTTACATTTCCTTCTCCCCCTATCTTTGAACCCCAAAGAAGAGTTGACTTTGTAAGAAGTAAGAGCCCAATAGCTAGAGCTTTATCTACTCCACCTAGAGGCTTAGATTTCCAAATTAGGATAGCCATATACCTTATTCACATGAATCTTTTCTTTACGTATCACCTACCTGCCCCTGCTCCTAGAAATTTTATAACATGGAATAGTGGTAGTCTACTACAACCACCCACACCCCCAGATGTATGGCTTTCCATACCCACTAATGCCCTCAAGATTATCCCAAAATTCTCCAGAGAAGACTTCAAAACCCCTTTTGAACACCTTCAATATATAGCAAAAGTATGTAGGGTACATAATATAACAAAGGAAAATATCGTTCTAAGGCTATTAGCCACCACTTTCAAAGGAAAATCCCAAGATTCGTATCGATCTTTGGCTTTGGGATCTATTATCTCACGGGACTAGCTCAGAGAAAGGTTGTTCGAACACTTTTCAGAAAAGGGAGATCAATCCTCACTGTTACATCAATTGATCAGCATCAAAAGGGCCCCACAAGAGGCCATGAGTGATTTCAACACCAGGTTTGATAAAACTTGGCAGAGGATCCCCATGACTGCTCAACCCCTAGTTGTGATGATATTCATGTTCTATCTGAAGGCTATCAATTTGGACATCATAGTTATGATAACTTCCATGGGAGGAGATATCTTGCTCGATGCATATGAGGTGGCAGTGCACATGAAAAATAGTTTGATCAATGTTGGGAAGCTCCCACTATGACCCCCAATGCCTATGTTCATGGAACTCTTTGGAAAATCTTGAGAAGAAGCTTCTCCAATAACTTCCACTACGCAATCAACGTCGGGAACACCATAGTCCATGTATGTGTATCCTGCCACACAAAGCAGCATGCCAATCTCCAACTCAGTCATGACGGATATTAATGACATGAAGAGTCTCATGCAAACTTTTGCTAATGAGTTGGTTATCATCAAACTATAGTAGGTGATTCCTCTAAATCCAAGCACTTAGACCTACTATGGAAGCAGGCCATCCTAGAAATAGAACACATACTAGGGGTTTTTATGAGGAGGCCAATAGACAACATCTAAGAACCAGATAGTTCTAGTCACTATGCCACTTCAAATGATAAAGGACAGCTAGAGTAGAGAAATGATCCCAAGCCAAAAAAATTTAGTGGAAGAGGAGAATGTATGGTACTTCCTGTGTAGCAATAACCATATGCCCCAAAATTTCCCAAGGGGGAATATGCAAAAAGAGATAGTAGAAAAAAGAAGCAAAGGTGTGCTCCTGAGTGTGGATGAATACAGGTCTTGCAAAATGGAGAATGGTCATTTTAGAGCACAAATGTAATGGATGTCCCTAGAGAAAGAGCTAGACATTGCACCCGATCAAGCGTTGTTCTCATGGATGGAGGAAGAAGACGCGGTATTTGGAAACGAAGCTTCAATGACTAGTGCTCTACAAGTATAGTCAGATTACAAAACGAGGTCTAAAAGAAGGCTCACTAGAGAATATGTGCAACAAACTCTGCCATGACCTCAACCATGTCAATCGTAGCCACAAGAGAAGTAGTTTCCACATCTTGTCATCTAACCTATCCCACAGCCACATAATCTACTGTGGCCTAAGAAAATGATGAGTGAAACACCAAGCCTAGTCACATTAGAATGTTTTCTTCTAAAAATGAGGGAAATACCACCATTTAAGCCCAAGGCCCAAATAGTCGAGATGCTTAACATGGTGGAGCAATTGAAGAAAGAGCCCACCAATGTATCATTGTGGTATGTCATATCTATTCTCGAACAAAAGACTCTACTTCAGGAAGCATTGAAGAAAGAAGAGAAAATACCTCAGATGGGAGTAGCTCCGATATGCGACCAAAGGAAAGGAAAAAGTTGTAGCATATGCAAATGATGTGGAAAATACAAAGGAGAAAGAGGTAAGCAGGCCAAATCCCACACCTTTCTTTTTAACACTTATTGTTGGAGATAACCTTTTGCATAATAATATGATCGATTCAGGAGCTAGTACAACTGTCATGCCAAAACAAGTGGTAGATGCTTTGAAGGTTAAGTATGAGCCTCTTGGAAAAGGAATCATTAAAATGGACGGGAAGAAGGTTCTGATTGTTGGTCAAATAAAGGACTTGTCTCTAACCCTTTTCTCCTACCCAAGCCAAACAATCACACAAGGAGTAGTAGTGATAAACATTCCACCAATCTTTAGAATGTGTCTATCAAGATATTTCACTACCAAGCTTGGTGGATACCTAGCACTTGACTAGTCCCACCTAATATTAAGAACCAAGCACAGGGAAAAAATGAAGATTCTTTCTGAATGTTTACATCCTGAACACATTGTGGAAAATGTAGTCTTATGCTTTGAAGTCGCACATAATTCCATCTCTCAACAGGAAAAGTATTGTGTAGAAATGTTAGAAAGAAGAGGATACACGTGAGCAGACTCCTAAGGAAGAAGTGTTGCTCAGCCAATTCATTGATTATGATCCATTCGACAGCTTGCATGCAAAAAGGCTAGGAAGCTATGTAATTTTTTATAGTGATCAAGCTTGTCCAAAACTAATGAAGGATAAGAAGAAATCCGATGACCTGTCTGATAATCATCTACGAACCTTACATTTTGACAGTGCCAACTGTAAAGCCAGCTCCAGAGTAGGTGTCTGATTGCTATCTCTGATGGGATCTGAAACTTTTAGAGCATACCATTTTGTGTTCTTATACTTGAATAATGATGTTGAATATCATGCATTGGTCCATGGTCTAATCCTTGCTAAAATAATGGGTATAAAGAGAGTGAAAGCTTTCAGAGATTCAGAGCTGGTGGTGAACCAAGTC
>VDFB02379711.1:222906604-223145317 GCA_007258455.2 Sequoia sempervirens
TATTAGAATGTACCTAGCTACACCTATGTATTTCATCTCAAACTATGTTGACAAATGAAACTTCAAATTAAATCATAGTTTCAGCATTCCCAATAAACAACATATCATCTATGTATAGAAAAATGATGAGAATGCAACCATTAGTAGTTTTGAAGTACACACAATGGTATGATTTAGATCTATGAAACCCCAATGACAACACATAGGTATCAAAATTTTTATACCACATTCTAGGAGACTATTTCAAACCATACAGAGACTTCTTGAACAGCTTGCAAACAAAATTCTCCTTACCTTTTTCAATGAAATACTTTGGCTATGGAATGTATATCTCTTCCTCCAAATCACCTTGAAGTAATGCTTTCTTCACATCCTTCTATTCCACTTCTAATTAATATGTCATCTTTGCTACAAGAGAGAATATTTCCCCATAATCAATTCCCTCCACTAGAGAATACCCCTTAGCGACCAACCATTACTTATACTTCTCAACATTGCCATTAGGACTACACTTTTTCTTGAACACCCATTTACAACCAATAGATTTACACCCAACAAGAAAAGGTACCAAATCCCAAGTCTTATTTTTCTTTAATGAAGTCATCTCCTCATCAATGGCTTGCATCTAGAAATCTAGGTTATTCATACCCAATGCCTCTCTAATAGTCCTAGGCTCATCAGTATTAGTAATTGCGAACCCTATTTCAAACTTGCATGGAAGAAACAAACAAATACACTAATAGATCAAAATGCAAGATTAAAAGAAGAGTTCCCCATAAAATCCATCTGCATTGTTAGAAAACAAGGAAAAAGATGAAATACTTGAGAAAATACAATTGAAAATAACTATTCCTCATTCTTAAACGAAGAAAACACTTGATCTTATGGGGGGATTGGGGCTATTTTGATATGGAAAATAGCCCTTTCCAACCCCTTTAGATAAGCTAAAGATAATGATGGACAAGATCATTTCTCAAATGAAGAGAGTGACCTTGCATGAGTGATTGTTGAGATGATTTGTGGAGTTGTGAACAAGATTAGTTCTCAAACCAAGAGAGTAACCATGCATAAAAAATTTTGTGGATCAAATTGTGGAGATTGTGGAGGATTTTCTTGAGGATGAAGCCTCTATTTAAAGATTTTCAAATGTTGAGTGTTGAGGAGGGACCAATGTGGGACTAAGATTGGGCAAATGAGATGAAGACACTTGTCAAGTGGTGATAGGCCAATGGATGTGGAAGATTTGGGAAGTGTGCCCATGAGAGGGATAATTTGGAATTCAAATTTGGGCAATAAATTTTGAGAGGGGGACAAGAAAAACAGCAATAAATGCAATGTTGGAGGGACAAATCAACTTGTCATGTTTTTCAAACTTGAGGGCTATGTTGAGTGAAAATGAGGCTTTTAATAAATCAATAAATTGATTTATTTGTGCAAGTGGCTAAATCTAGAGAATGCAAGTGGTGAGGATTATCATTTAATCATGGTTAGATTAAATTAATGATGATTAGGTTAGTTTGACTTTTAAGATTTGGATATTTGATTTATTTAAATCAGAAAATGGTGGAATATGATTTGGGATTTAATTTAAATGGATGCTTGATTTATTAAAAGGTTGATGATAATGTTTATTTTATTTTAAAAAGATGACCTTAGGAGATGAGATTACCTAATGAATGGATGAAGATGATGAATGGACCTAGTTTAGTTAATGAGTTAACCTGATTGAATGCACAATGTTAATTTTGCATGTCTACAGTAATCAAGGAAAATATGCAACTAGATCCAATAATGAATAACCAAACCTTTTTGGGTGTTCCCTAATTCATGTAGACCTCCTTAATGGATAAGGTTGAGGTTCTACTTCTTCTTTAGAACTTTCATAGCTACTTGAGCTCTCCTCATCATCACGTCTAATAGGAGTACTTGGTTCTTCCTTCTTTAGAGTAGGTGGAATCTGAACCACCCCCTTCTTTTATTTCTCTTCTTTCTTTGGTTACAACTCAATAGCGGATGGTTTCATCTCTTTGAAGATCACACTTCTACTATAGAGAACTTTCTAAGCTTTTGAATCCCAAAGCTTGTACCCTTTCACACTGACACCATAGCTGATAAAGATACAATTAACCACCTTGTTCTCCAACTTATACCTCTTCTCAATTGAAACATGAGTGTAAGCTTCACAACCAAATACTCTAAGATGTCTCATTAAATGTTTTTTACTAGACCATGCCTCCATGGGTGTCTTTCCAACAAGTGTTGATGTAGGAGATCTATTGATAAAATAACATGTAGTGGTTACTGCTTCAACCCAAAAAAAATTGTTCAAGTCTAGAACCACTTAACATACTCCTATCCCTCTACATCAACATTTTGTTCATTCTCTCTGCAACTCCATTTTGTTGTGGAGTGTAGGGAGTTTTCTTATTTCTCTCAATCTTGTGCTCTTTATAGAAATTTTTAAACTCTACAAAGCAAAACTCACCACCATTATCAATCCTCAACCACTTAATCTTTCTGCTAGACTAATTTTCTACCAAGGCCTTAAACTCCTTAAACTGACTAAAGACTTCACCTTTACTTCTAGGTAAATAAAAAAAATCCTACTATAATCATCTATGAAGGAAACAAAATATATAGATTTTGATAATGAAGAAACATTTATAGGACCAAAAACATTTGAATGTACATAATCCAAGACCCTAGAAGACTTGTGAGAAATAGAGTAAAATGAAACATGGTGTTGTTTTCCATATACACAATGTTCACAAAAGTCAAACTCGAGATTACAATCATGAAGGCCTTCAACAAGGCTCTTATTTTTTAGGGTTCTAAGACCCTTATCACCAAATTTACCAAGTCGTTGGTTTTATAATGTTCTCTTCTTTGCAAGAAGCTTCATTTCCATGGAATGAGCACCCTTAGGTACCCAAAATGCACAATCATCAGATGTAGTTTCAACACACTTCTTCTTTGCACAATCTAATGGTGAGGATGAATAGTTCAAAGCTCTCTTTTTTGGTACATCAAAAGAACTATTACACTATACAGTGCATGCATCAAGCTATAACAAAGTCCCAATACAAGCCCCCTTGCCTAACACCATATCTCCTCTAGTCATCTTGCATCCTCCACTAGAGAAAACAACTTGCAGTCCTAAATCATTTAGTTTACTTACAGAAAGTAGGTTTCATGCCAAACCTAGGATATGTAAGACACCATCAATCCCTTTCACTCTTCCATCAAGAAATCTGATTTTGACTCTTCCATGACCAACAATCTTCAGGTGAGAGTCAGCCTATTTTTAGCATATTCTATGATAGTTGTAAGATGTGGAACCAACTCTAAAATGCTAAAATAATGATTTTAGGGAACACTAGGACTCATACACTAGGTTGGGCATATCAGTCCCAAATTAAGGTTTTTTGGATGAATCAAAAGTGTGATGAATAAGTTTGAATCTTCAAAAATTTGGAAAAAATCCTGTACTAGGACTCATACTAGAAGTAGTGTATCAGTCCTGCTTGGATTTTTTGGGGAATCAAAGTCTAGATATTCTCTTCAATCTCTACTCTATCTTCTCAACCTGATTTCTGGGTCTAAAATGTTGAATTCTACTCTATGCATTTCTATTAGCGATCTTGTAAATAAGGTGATAACTTTTACAACTTTGAAACCTTGACATCTTCTTTCAAATATTGCTCTTCAATGCATCTTCAACCTGGATCTGTAAATCACACACTAAAGAGAGGGAAAAAAATTGTTAGTAGAAAGGTATTTTCCTTGGTCAAACCCCATTTTGGTAATCAAACCTTGACTTGAAATGAAATGGAAAGGAGGAATTATGAATGAACAAAAATGCAATGTTCCAACTCACCAAACCCTAGAATAAGATGCTACGATAATGTATGAAATGGCTCCAATGGATGTTGATCTTGACTCTTGCTTGAATGTTGTAGATCTTGACTTGAATGCTTGCTTGAATCGTGAAATGCTACATCACAAATGTTAGCTCAAAAGTAAACATGATGCATGATGACTTTTACATGATGCTTGATACTTGAATAATGCTCCAAAATGCTTGATAATCAGCTCTTGAAGGCTCTTGAATTATATTATAAACTATTTTATGCTCTTTTGAACTCAAATTCACTATAAGGAATGCTCTCATGAAAGTCTTAGGTTTTTAGGAAAAAAATGAGTGAAATAACCTTGTATTTATACTTGTTTATTCCAAATTCCTCAAAATTACAACACTAAAAGCCCACATTAGATCTAGGAGAATAAAATCCCACCAAGAATTCAAATTTAATTTAGGTTTTAAGCCACATGGGACTCATATGATAGAAGTGTTGTATGATTCCCATTAGACTAGGCTTTGGGACACCTTTTTTAAGAAATGCTTAGATTTATGTGAAATCCAGATTGGGGCCCTGAAACTTAGGTGGAACTCATACGACGAAGGTGGTGTATGAGTCCTAGATCACTAAATATGGGCCATACAATCCAAAAACACATGAATTAATATTGGCTACAGGTAAATTCTGAGATTAATCTCATAAAGATGTACTAATTAAGGCTTGTGGATGCAAAATAAGGATAAATAAGGCATAAAGAAGCCCCATTTATTAAAGAAACCCTAGATTAGTGTGAAAGTGTAAAGGTACAATTTACAACATCCTAAATAAGGAACAACTAGGTTAACTTAGTTTACAAGGGCCCAAGACTTAATGTGAATGTGTTATTTACATGTTCAACACTAAATCAAGGCAACATTAGGAATAATTTAATAGGGAGGGCCCAAACAAGTGCGAAAATGTAGAGGGATTCATTTTCTATCACTGCATTTAGCCCCCACTTTAGTGATATTATGAACTTTATTCAAACTCACACTAAAGTAGACAAACTCATATCAAGAGGGATCCAAGTGTACCAGTGCTAATAGTATAGAATGAAAAAGATTGAAGGAGATGGATAAGCCATTGAGATCTCAGATCCTATAGCAGAATAACATAGGAACAAGAGAACATAGGAAAATAATGTAAGGAGAAATATCAAGGCACAAGTATACACTTCCAAAGATATAAGGAAAATAAAAAAATAAAAATGAGAGAGGGGAAGATCAAGCTTCAACTGTTTGTCCCACATGGTTTGGATCATATCTAGGCTATTTTTACAAGAATGTTTACAACTGGAACATGATGTCCACTAAGCAAACCAATGCATTCTCACAAGGGCTAGTAGAATTCGGTATCGACTAGGTGAGCCCCCTGTGAGACACATACACATGCAGCAGTATGTGCTCACACAAACAATCAAGAGGCTATGGGAAAGTCATGCCTAAGTTCATTTCCCATATGCTAACCATACCAAAGATATACCTTGTGATAAATTTGATAAGGCACCACATAACAATGAACTTTGAGCTTCATGAGGCAAGAAAAGCTTTGTATGCTTGACACCCATGAACAAAAGGGATGACACCATAGGCAAGAAAAGTGTTTTATGCAAGGTGGCCATAAAACAGATGTTGTAAATGTAAAATAGTGCAAGGTACATTCAAAGGAGTTTTTCTCATTTCATGTAAGGTCTTAACTTAGGGAAAATCATGCCTAATGTCTCCAAGAGAGGACCAATTGAAGAATAGAAGATTCACAACATAAGGGATGCAGTGTGTCACATCAAGCCACTAAGAGGAATATAATATGCTAAGAGAGATCACACTCTTGAGGGACATCACATCCAATGTCACCACAAAGAAAAAGACACATCACATGAAGTAAGAAGAATACACAATGAAACATGATTTGTAAATGAATAATACCAATGAAAAATGGGTTCCTCCACAATGAAATCCCAAAAATCACACAAGGGATCCATGGATTTAGGGTCAATATGTCTTTGCTATAATATTTTTAGAGAGTTTGAAATAGTCATCATTCCCTAAATACTCATGGAACAAGAAGAATGACACATAGAGGGTGAAAAAAAATAAAAATCATTTTGGGTCAACATGGAATAGTTCTAAATGTCTTGACACCTTGCATCACCCCTAAAAGGAAAACACAAGACAAATGCAAATGTAAAGGAAAATATTTTGGCTCAACATGGTAGAGACCTAAATTTCTCGATGCTTTGCATCATCACCAAAAGGAAAACACAAGAGAAATGATAAGATGAATTATTTACAAGA
Source organism: Sequoia sempervirens (assembly GCA_007258455.2). NCBI lineage: Eukaryota > Viridiplantae > Streptophyta > Pinopsida > Cupressales > Cupressaceae > Sequoia > Sequoia sempervirens. The sequence continues at coordinate 222,912,798 of VDFB02379711.1, forward strand.
TATAGAAGAATGTAGGTACATATAGAGGAATGTCACAAAGAGAGAGATACATCAAATAGAACAGTACAGGAGACCACATTATGCACATGAAATCACACAAAGAACATGCAAAATAAAATAAAATAAATACTAGTAAGGAACATGTGTATCAACCTATAGGAATTCATTTGCATCCCAATCTTGGTCAGTATAAATGGAAGGAGAACAACTAGCCAAAGGGATAACAACAAGTGCTAAACTAGGATCATCACCAAGTTCAACACTCTTCCTAGAAGAATTGTCAGTTAAGCTCATAGAAGAGGAAAAAATGTATTCAATTCATTATGCACTTCTTCATCAATTTTAGAAACCTCATCTTCATCATCCAAGTTAATCACAATGGGAGGTCGAATGATAATTTCTAAAGAAGTGTTTATCTTTGATTGTGGTTGTGGCATAGGATCTTTTCATTGTGTCGAAGAGGAGGACTCATCATGTATTGCTTCAGTCAAGTTTGGATGTTGATTTTATTTGTTGTTTTCATCATTTAACCTTCAAGAAAGAGCACAACATCTATGCATACTCTCTCTAGAATTTTCATTTCTTTTAGTTCAGTTTTCAAGTTGTGTTTATGTAGGAGTGGGTTTATTAACCATAGGTTCCTTTTCTTCCATAAAGGGAGGAACAAAAGTTACCATAGGAGGGCTTTCAACCATTTTCTCTTTATCTTTGTAAACTTTTTCTATCTTATGAGGCATGACATGATTTATTTCATTATCTCTTGGCCATTTGTAGGAGTTAGGTGAAGGATCTATCTTAGGTTGGTCTTGGTTGTTTGGAATGTCTTCAAGCTCAATCATAGTTTCATTAAGAATGAGAAGCTTGATCATAGCTGGATGCATGTTCTTAAGAGAATTTTTCTATGCATTTCACTTTAAAATTTTGGTAGGATTTAAAAAATGAGTCTTCACAAGGTTTAATAGGTTACATATGCTCAGGCCAAAAGAAATCCAATGAAAAATTCCCATGGGAAGATAGAGGATTAAAGTCACTATGATTCATAGTAAATATGCCATTATCAATGGGAAACTTTAAACATTTATGCACAATCGATGGGATGGCTTCCATGGAGTATATCCATGGATAACCAAGCTTCACATGAAATTTGTCTGATGTCAAGATGATGCAAAATGAGACATCTAATTATTTCAATCCAATGGTTAAAGGAAGGGTGATTGATCCCATCATAGGGAAAGCAAAACCATTATGTGTCTTTATCCATGATTTTAGTTTATCATATGTTTCTTGATAAAGTTCATGCACAAGTAAGAATTCCTCGGTGATCACATTCTCTCCACAAATGGGATCAATTAATATCCCATTAGTGGACTTATCATAGATTCGACTATGTAAAGAGGACCATCAGGTGCATGTTTAAGTATATCTTGTGAGGAGAAAGCAATTTCAAGAAGCTTTTTGGTTTAGCCCTTATGAGGTTTAATTTCAATCAATCCAACCATATCATCCAAATGACTTTGTTCATTGGTATCTTTAGGGTCTTCTTCAAAAAATTCCATGTTGTCATCATCTGTGTCAACATTCATCACATCAATCTTCTTAGTTTCTTTGAAAAATGAAACATCATGGTTCGACATAGGTTTGGTAAATATTCACAAGTTTTTGTTAGGAGGGGCAACAGACCTATTTCCTTGATCATTAACACCTCCAATTGAAATTTGACCAAAATGAATGAGGTCTTGTACAAGATGTTTAAGCCAATTACAATGTTTCATGTCATGTCCATTTTTTTCGTGAGAATGGCAATAAGCATTTGATCTAAATCTCAAAGGAAAAGGTTTATTAGGATCATGTTCTCTAATAGGAGGAAAAATTATCATTTTTTGTTCTAAAAGTTGCAACATTGTGTTATGAAGGGTATCAGGTAAGGCAATAAATTGCCTAGTTGAATCCCAATATGTGAAAGGAGTTGTCCTCTTTATAGCAACCACTTGAGTACAACATGTTGAGTTGGTTGAGGGGGATTTAGTTGAAAGAATCCCTTATTATGTTTTCTAAATGATTGGTAATTATTTTGGTGTGTGGATTTAGATTTCTCAGAAAAACTAGAGGTGATTTTGTTTCACAGCTACTAATTGAGCTTTGATAATCATGAAGGGCAGTACACAAGTGTATGAAGTAAGGAAACTTCATCATGCTAATTTTATCTTGAATCTTAGTTTTCAAGTTCTCAATGAACATCCATTGAAGGTGAGGATCAAGAACTTGTATGTTGGTTTGGGAATAAAGTGATTGGTAGCATGAAATGAAGTTAGTGACTTTTTCCTCTTCTTTCTGCTTACATCTCATCAAATTGGCTAAAGTCATCTTAGGCTTAATATGCACTTGGAAATGGTTAATAAAGACCTCAAGAAGTTCATTGAATGAACAAATTAAGTTATTTGGTAATGAGGAAAACCATTCTAAGGTAGTGTCTTTCAAGGATCTAGGAAATAGTTTACCCAATTGTTTGTCTTCAAAGATGAAATCACTACATAGGGTAGTATAACAAGAAACATGATTAATAGGATCTCCCTTCCCACCATTTTCTCAAATTTGGAAACTTCTATGCCTTGTGGAATTTGTTCTTTCAATATCTCCAAGGATAAGGGATTGGTTTTTATGTATTGTGAAGGTTGACCATTATTGTTTTGATTTATGGTTGTGACTTTTTGTTAAAGGGATGCCATGTTTTGTAAAAGAGTGTTAATGATAGCATCATTGTTGATGTAACGTGGGGGGGTATAAGGTGGAGCAGGGTATGTATGCAGAGGACAAGTAAACTGTAAACTTGGGATGGAGGAGGTTTGAGGAGATATTGTAGTCAAAGGCACAAAGCTAGAGGAATTCCATGTGGAAATACCTAAGGGAGTGTTCACACTGCTAGTAGGTTGAATTGTTACGGTAGGTTAAGTACTAGTATATGTAGTAATGGAAATGGGTATTGTAGAGGTAGGGGTAGAAGTTCCACCTTGGCTTTGAGTCCATCCTAAAGCTTGAGTGGAGCTAGGGATAGTAGGGATAGTGTTGTTAACAAAAAACATAGTAGTTAAAGGCATGGTAGTCATGGGAAATGAAGAATGCATACTAGGATCCATATAGGGTTGATTATCAACACTATCAGGAAGAGAGATAGAGAACCCAAGATCCACGACGAATGGTGTATCATGGGATGACATGAGCCTTGAACTACGTCTTACAATAGTATTGCTAATAGGAAACCAAGTTGTAAAGCTCATACAATATTTCACAAACTTAGTGTGCAAACCCAAGATGGAAAGAGGGTAAAGGGAAATGGAAGGACCTAAAATGAAGTGTGAAAATGCAAGTTTCAAGTTCTAAATAAGGTAATTTACTAATTACACTATGCAACAATCTAAAATAAAATGTTCTAAATACAAATTTGAATTTAATAAATACAAAAAATGAATCAATTTAATCTAGATGCAATGAATTGAATGAAAAAAAAACTATATAAATAGAAAAAAAAATGTAAGCACAGCAAAAATAAGCATAGAAATAGAGCTTTACATGCTGTAAAATGCAATTTTTGATCCTACACAGAACTAAATCGACCAAAGGGGTGTATGAGTACCTATTAGTGTTTTTCATGGATTTGAGTGTTGATAAAAACTCAACATAAAATACCTAAAAATCAGGAAAAATCACCTATACTAGGACTACATTGCCCAGAGGGGTCTATGAGTCCCAAATTAGGGTTTTTGCTCAAATTCTAGAAAATTATGATTGAATGTTATGCTTTATGGTTTGTATGATGTCTAGGCTAAGTGTAATTATAGATTTTAGATGAAATTCAATGATGCAAGATGCAAAAATGCAACCTATATGAACTTTCACTAATGCAAGATATAGAAACCCTAGCTACAAATAAAATCCTAATGCAAAGTTAATGTAAGCTAGAACTAGGAATATAATGCACTCCAAATTAGAAAAGAGGTCTTCACATTAGGTTCACCAAAATGAAACAATGGAAATAGGATTCCCTATCCTTGTGGAAGATAGGAAAAGATAGAATTTAGGACCTAGACCTATTTCCCTCAAGTTTCATTCGAGGAAACCTTAGAGATATTAAATCTAAAGATAGAAAGGGGGAAACAGATCTTGCAATAAGGTGTCCTAGGGTATGATTAAAGACTAAAGAGGTTTCACCACCAAGCTAGGGCTTAGAAAGACAAGTAACATGAAAAACTTAATGATCAAATCTAATGATGTGCAAGACTTGAATAAATGACCTAGAAATGAATGTAAAACACAACATGGTGCAAGGGCACCCTAGCAATTTTTCTCATATGATGTCATTAGGTGTCTAGGGTGGTGTTTTGTGTGTTTTTTCAGTTAATTTATGTAATAAGATTTAATGAAGAACATTTGTAATGAATTTGAGTCATGTAGGGTCCTTTAGTAATGTTTTATCAAAGTTGCTAAATTGATGTAGAAGTTGTTTTGCAACATTGTCAATTTTTGGTTTGAAGGGAAGGTGAACAGTCACAAATTCAAAATACAGTTGTAGACCATTGAGTTTTTGTTAGAACATGTTTAAAAATCCTCAAAAACTTTGAGGAAAGGTTGTTGAAGCATTTGGTGGACAAGAAAGAAGAATTTACTTTGTTTTTTTGCTTATTTTTAGTTTTTTCTATAGATTTCCAATCTTGTACAGCCTTGTACAGTTGTGTCATGAGCTAAAACTCATGTAATTAGTTGGAGTGTTGAATAACCTACAATTTTGGCTTTGATTTCATTGAATTTCACTATGATTGAATGGAGTTTGAAAGATTTATTTCGCCTATAAACCCTAGTTTCAAGGGTTTGTAGTCAAGAAATGTAAATAATAGCCCATTCCACCATTGAATGCTGGGAAAACTTGGTGGAATGGAGGATTTTGGTTTTTTATTAGGTTTTTTTTTGTATTTTGGAGTAGGGGATGGATTTTGGAGGGTTTTTGTCCAAGCCCTAGCCTAACATCCTCATGTTTGGCTTAGGTAGAGTAGTGATAGAATAGTACAACAAATTGTAAGTGTTGATTGATGATAAAAACTATTGAATGGGACCCTATGTGACATGTGGAGATCATTGGTGAAGAGTTTTAGTATTTGGAGATCGAATTCCTTGTAGATTCTTTAGAAAAATAGCCTAATTATCCTTTTGTTGGTGTAGCAGACCTGATTGGAGAAACTTGGTCCAAAACAAACCTATCCATAAATGAGATATGTTAAATTTAGGCCTAATGGGTGTTTGAAAAGGTGTTGGTCTTGTGGTGGAATGGCCTTATCTAAATGATATTCTTGAAAACATAGGTTAGAGACCTAGAAGTGAACACAAGTGAGTTTGTGCAAACCACCATTGTTGGAGTCTCAAGTGAAGAAAATGTGATTAAATTATGTTGTATTGTGTTTTGTGATCCTAATCCACCCCTGTTATGCATCAGGTGGTATCAAAGCATAGGTTTTGATTGAAAGTGGGAAAGTGAATGAGAATTGGCATAAGCAAGATGCCTCCAAAGAACAATCAAGAAGCAGAGGCTCTATAAGGAGTCTCAAGAAGCAACCCTTGCTAGAATAGTAGCCCTACAGAAGAATCAAAGAAGAGGTATGGTCAATGGTTACCAAAGTGATAAGGAGGATGAGGGTGAGAGTGAGAACCCTCTAGTAGGAGTCCGTGATGAGGAGGAATTGGAACCTAAGGAAATGAGAATGTTAAGGATGCTAAAGGATATCAAGGGGGATGATACTCCAAAGGTGAGAGTGGAAGTTCCTATGTATGGTGGTAAGATGGATAGTGAGGAAGTTTTGGATTGGATAGATGTTTTGGACAACTTCTTTGAATTTGAGGAGGTACAAGAGGATAAGAAGGTGAAATTTGCAAAAACCAAATTGAAGGGAACTTCCATAACATGGTGGAACTATGTCCAAGGAGAAAGAGTCAAGAAGGGCAAGGAAAAGATAAATTCATGGGATGGGATGGTAGCCAAAGTGAAGGCACAATTCCTACCTACAAATTATGCAATATGAACCTTTAGAAAGCTACAAAATTTGAATCAAAGGGAGTTAAATGTGATGGCATATACTGAGGAATTCCATAAATTGGGCATAAGGGTAGGACATACTAAAGATGAAGTACAAAAGGTGGCAATAAATTTGAATGGGCTTAGGCTCAATATACAAGATGAGATTGGCCCTATAACTCCTAGGAAAATTGAGGAGTGTTTCCAATTGGAAATCAAGGCATAGGAAAAAATCAAAAGAAGAAAAGAGCAGCTAGAAGAGGAAGAGGAAAAAGTTTTAGAGGTAGAGGAAAATTTCGTACAAGAGGGTAGTCACAAAAGCAACAAGGTGAATCAAGAAGCCAACAATAGAAAAGTGGTGAGTCAAGTGGAAGAGGTAACTTCAGAGGAAGGAGACTTGGTGGTAGAGGAAGGTTTGGTGGATAGGGAAGAGGATTCAATACCTTCTTAGGTAGATGCTACAACTTCAATCAATTTGGACACCCAACTTGGAAGTTCTCGGACAAAGAAGCATCAAGTTCTCATGGTGGTGAGCAAAGGACTCAAATTGTGCATGAAGAGGATGTTGAAATTGTTAATTCACCATCTCAACATGTTTCCCTTGAGGTAGGTGAGTCATTGATGATGAGGATAAAAATTATTAAGGTGCCTACAACCAAAGAACCTCCACAAAGGAAATTCTTGTTTAGGATCACATGCAAGTCACATGGAAAGGTATGCAAAATAGTTGTAGATTTAAGTTCTACTGATAACTTGGTGTCTTTAGAAATGGTTTAAAAATTGAATATGAAAATAATTCCTAATCCCACACCATACAAAGTTTCATGGATAAACAAAGGTCAACAAGTCTTGGTAAATGAGTAGTCATGGGTAAATTTCAATATTGGGGGTTATAAAGACAAAATCCTTTGTGACATCATCCCCATGGATGTTTGTCCCTTGCTACTAGGAAGGCCCTGGTAGTATGAAAAAAGGCCAAGAATGATGGCCATAAGAATTTCTATGATAGATAAAGATGGTACCTCATACATTTTGACACCCCTACAAGATGAAGAGTTTGACAAGCAATTTGGTTCTAGTGTCATGGTAGTAGGAGAGAAGGAGTTTTTGAAAACTTTGAAGGATGGAGGAGGTCAAGGATTTTCCTTAGTGATCATACCTAAGTCCAAGTCTGTTTTAGTAGCAAATAAGATGGAAGACATACCTAGTGAAGTTCAAGCCTTGTTAAATAAATATAAAGATATTGGAGTTGATGAATTGTCAATTTATTTTCCTCCCATGAGAGATGTCAATCATCATATTTTTTGATGCCCTTTGGACTGTCAAATGCTTCAAGTACCTTTATGAGACTTATGAATGAAGTATTGAAGACTTTTATTGGTAATTTTTTTGTTGTATATTTAGATGATATACTTACGTTTAGTAAAACAAAGGAATAGCACTTGCAACACCATGACATGGTTTTGCAGAGGCTACATGAGGAGAAATTGATGATAAATATCAAAAAAGTGTGAATTTATGAAAGAAGAACTAACATATCTTGGTTTTGTGATCTCTAAGGGTTCATTGAATATGGATCCCACAAATTTAGAGGAAATACTCATTTGGACAACTCCACAGTCAGTAGGAGAGGTAAGAATCTTTCACAGGATTGCAAGTTTCTATAGAAAATTCATTAAGAACTTTAGTCATATTTGCTCACCTATCATTGAAACCATTAAGGGAGACAAGAGAAAGAAATTTAAATGGAATAATGAGGTAGAGGAGAGCTTTGAATATCTGAAAAATAGAGTGGAACAATAACCAATCCTTTCTTTGCCTGATTTCAACAAGGTTTTCACCATAGAATGTGATGCAAGTGGTTTTGCAATAGGTGTAGTGTTAAGCCAAGAAGGCAGACCGGTGGATTTCTTCAGTGAAAATATTAATGAAGATAAAAGGAAGTATTCATCATATGATCTAGAGTTGTATGCAATGGTGCAGGCTCTTAAGAGGTGGAGACACTACCTTTTTCCCAAGGAATTCATAGTGTTCACCGACAATCATGCCTTGCAATTTCTGAACAGTCAAGAAAAATTGAATCACAGACATGCAAAGTGGGTTGAATATTTTTAGAGGTATACATTCAAAATAAAAAATAGGAAAGGCCAAGCTAACAAGGTTGATGATGCACTTATCCATAGGTAAATGTTGGTGCATGAGATACAACTTAAAAGTGTGGGAATAGATGCTCTGAAGGACATGTATGCTGAAGATGATGACTTTAAGGAGGTAATTTTTGTTTGTAATCAGTTTAAAGATACTTTCCACGATGAGTATTCTATTTTTTTGTTGCAAGATGGTTTTTATTTAAAGGAGCTCATTTGTGTATGCCAAGGTTCTCTATGAGACAAAATTTGATAAAGGAGAAACATTGTGGAAGTCTTGGTGGACATTTTGGGGTTGACAAAATGTTGGATTAAGTAAGAAGGTTCTATTTTTGGCCAAGAATGCAAGTAGATGTTAGAAATTTTGTTGAAATTTGTACAATCTGCCAAAGATCCAAGGGTTCTACTTCTAATGTAGGACTATATTAGCACCTACAAATCCTTAATAGGCCATGGGAAATTTTAAGCATGGATTTTGTATTAGGACTGCCAAGAACTCAAAGGGGTTATGATAGTATTTTTTTTGTGGTTGATAGGTTTAGTAAAATGGATCATTTCATTCCTTGCAAGTGTACAAATGATGCTTCTCATATTGTAGGCCTATTCTTTAAGGAATTTGGGAGGATTCATGGCCTTCAACTAATAATTTTTTCAGATAGAGACTCAAAGTTTATTGGCCACTTTTGGAGGCCACTTTGGAAAAGGCTTGGAACCAATTTGACTTTTAGTACTACCTACCATCCACAAATGGATGGGTAGACTGAGGTGGTCAATAGATCACTTGGAAACCTCTTGAGGTGTCTCACAAAGGAGTATGCAAAATAATGGGACTTAGTTATTCCTCAAGCCGAATATGCTTACAATGATTTAGTCAATAGGAGCATAGGGGAAAGTCCATTTGAAGTGGTGTATGTGTTGAAACCAAGAGGAGTCTTTGAGCTTAGATATCTGAGAGGGATGGAGAAGAGAAGTGTTGAAGGAGAGGCATTTGCAGAAGCTATGACAGAGATCCATCATCAAGTAAAAGAAAACTTGTAGAAACGTGTTGAGAAGTACAAGAAGCAAGCTGATTTGAAGAGAAGAGAGTTACATTTCAAGGTGAGAGATTTGGTCCTTGCACACTTGAAGAAGTAAATATTTCCCAAGGGAAAGTATACCAAGCTACTAATGAAGAAAATTGGAACTTGCAAAGTGGTCCACAAGTTTGGGGCCAATGCATATGAGATAGAACTCCCTCCTGGAGTTGCTATGTCCCCTATATTTAATGTTGTTGACCTCTACCCTTTCAAGGGATTTGTGGATGCAGGTACATGTGTTGATGCTAATGTTTCTGATGATGATTGGGCTAGAGATCTACCCCCTTCTAAACCATTGAAGTTGGAAGTAATCTTAGACACAAAAGAGGTAAAAAGAACAAGGCATACAGTTTACAATGAGTATCTTTTCAAATGGCATGGTTTACCTCCTGAGGATGAAACATGGATGTCTGAATAATATATTAAAAGGCATGGGACTTCAACATAGGAGCTGATTGTAGGTCGAACCTGAGAATTTTTCCTCTCAGGATGTATTGTGCAGGGGCACCCTAGCAATTTTTCTCATATGATGTCATTAGGTGTCTAGGTTGGTGATTTGTGTGTTTTGTCACTTGATTGATGTAATAAGGTTGAATGAAGACCATTTGAAATGAATTTGAGTCATGTAGGGTCCTTTAGTAATGTTTTGTCAAAGTTGCTAGACTGATGTAAAAGTTGGTTTGCAACATTGTCAATTTTTGGTTTGAAGGGAAGGTGAACGGTCACAAATTAAAAATACAGTTGTAGACCATTCAATTTCTATTATAAAATGTTTAAAATTCCTCACAAACTTTGATACAAGGTTGTTGAAGCATTTGGTGGACAAACAATAAGAATTTACTCTATTTTCTGCATATTTTTTAGTTTTTTCTGTAGATTTCCAGTCCTGTACGACCCTATAAAGTTGTGTCATGAACTGAAACTCATGTAATTAGTTGGAGCATTGAATCACCTATAATTTTGGATTTTATTTCATTGAATTTCATTGTGATTGAAGGGATTTTGAAGGATTTCTTTCCAAACTGCCTATAAACCCTAGCTTCAAGGGTTTGCAGTAAAGAAATGTAAATAATAGGCCATTCCACCATTGAATTTTGGCCAAACTCAATGGAATGGACAATTTTTGTTTTTCCTTATTTTTTTGTTGTCTTTTGGAGTAGGGGATGGATTTTGGAGCATTTTTGTCCAAGCCCCAACCTAGCATCCTCATGTGTTAGGCTTAGTAGAGTAGTGATAACGTAGGAAAACAAATTGTAAGTGTTGATTGATGATAAAAACTATTGAATAGGACTCTATGTGACCTATGAAGATCATTGGTGAAGAGTTTTAGTGTTTGGAGATTGAATTCCTTGTAGATGCTTTGGAAAAGTGGCCTAATTGACCTTGTTTTTATCGTAGTAGACCTGATTGGAGAAATTTGGTCCCAAAAAACCCTAGCCATAAATGAGATATGTTAAATTTAGGCCTAACGAGTATTTGAAAAGGTGTTGGTCCTATGATGATACAAAATTATCTGAACAATATGCTTGAAAACATAGGTTTGGAGAACCTAGAATTGAACACAAGTGAGTTTGTACAAACCACCATTGTTGGAGTCTCAAGTGAAGAAAAGGTGATTGAATTATGTTGTATTATGTTGTGTGAACCTAATCCACCCCTTCTCTACATCACAATGACAAAATAAAAAAGAATAGAGGTGCACCTAGAAACCTATAGAAGCTCGAAACCAACTTTGAAATACTAAAAATATTGATTTTAGGGCACATTGGGACAATTCATATGCCAGGTTGGGCATATTAGTCCCAGATTAAGATGCCTAGGTTGAAACAAAAATATGATGAAGATAAGTTTGAATCTTTAGAAATTTGGAAAAAACCCTATATTGGGACTCATGTCCTGGAAGTGGCATATCAGTCCTAGGTAGCTTTTTCAGGGAATCAAAGTCTAAATCTTCTCTTCAATCTTTGCTTTGTCTTCTCAACCTAATATTCAGATCTAAAATGCTAAATTCTACTCTGTAGATATCTTTTAGTAATATTCTAAACAAGGTGAAAACTTTGACAACTTTGCAACCTTGACAACTTCTTTCCAATCTTTCTCTTCAATGTGTCTTCAACCTAGATCTGCAAATTACACACTAAAAGAGGGAAAAATGTTGTTTTGTTAGTAGGTTTTCCTTGGTCAAACCCCGTTTTGTTAATCAAATCTTGAAATGAAATGAAATGGAAAGGAGGAATGATGAACGAACAAAAATGCAATGTTGCAACTTACTAAACCTTAGAATAAGATGTTCCAATCATGTATAAAATGGCTCCAATGGATGTGGATCTTGAATCTTGCTTGAATGTTGTAGATCTCACTTGAATGCTTGCTTGAATTGTGAAACCTTACATCGTAAAGGTTAGCTCAAAAACAATCATGATGCATGATGACTTTGACATGATGCTTGAATAATGCTAAAAAATGCTTGATAATCAACTCTTGAAGGCTCTTGAATTCTCTTGTAAGCTTTTGTATGCTCTTGTGAGCTCAAATTTTCTATAAGGAATGCTCGTGAAAGTCTTAAGTTGTTCCGAGAAAAGTGAGTGAAATAACCTTGTATTTATACTTCTTTATGCCAAATTCCTTGAAATTAAAACACTATAAACTGACATCAGATCTAGGAGAATAAAATCATGCAAAGAATTTGAATTTAATTTAGGTTTTAAACCACATGGGACTCATATGCCAGAAGTGGTGTATAAGTCACATTAGGCTAGGCTTTGGGACACATTTTTCAAGAAATTCTTAGATTGACGTGAAATCCAGATTGGGGCGCCAAGACTTAGGTGGGACTCATATGCCCAAGGTGGTGTATGAGTCCCAAATCACTAAATTTGGGTTATATAATAAAAAAAATCTTAGAAAGATGCATTAATTAAGGCTCGTGGATGAAAAATAAGGCATAAATAAGCCCCATTTATTAAAGAAACCCTAGATTAGTGTGAAAGTGTATAGGTACACTTTACAACACCTTAAATAAGGCACAACTATGTTAACTTAGTTTATAAGGGCCCAAGACTTAATGTGAATGTGTTAAACACATAACAACACTAAATCAAGGAAAGATTAGGCTTAATTTAATAGGGTGGACCCAAAAAAGTGGAAAAATGTAGAGGGATATATTTTGCATCACTACAGGGATAATATGTGGTGTGGATGAAGCCTTCCCCAAGTGTAGTGTGTAAGAGTTATTGGTTCCCAAATATACAATCAACTTGAATCCTAAAGGGGTGCCAGGCCTAATGGTTGGATTCAAGGAGAGATTTGTTCAATGAACGAGAGATTGAATTAAAATATTTCTCCGCTACACATCAGAGTCTATGAAACTTGGGAGGGTGATCCCAATAGTGTGCTTATAGACATTTGTGTACCAAAGCATCCAGAACATTATAAATAGATAATTCTCCTTTAACTATTAAATAGACATAATAACCTAATGATTTGGATGACCTCCATGGTAATGTCTAATTTAAACATGAGAAATGTAATGCATTAAAATAGACAAGTAAAATTGATTTAAATTTGTAGCTTCCACAAAAGTCTTAGGATACTGCAACATTAAAAGACCAGTGCCATATTCTAGGACTGAGTCACCTAGACCATGTAACTTAAAACTCATCACAACATTTACCTTGTCATAACTATTCCTACCAGATGATGCCTTACACCATTGATACCATAAACTCAACTAGCCACACTTAATAATCCTAGCACATAGTTGCATAAACTTCTATCTATGTTAATACAATTTAATTCATTATTTGAATGAAAGTAATAACACTAAACAAACATTCAATGAAATACAAGAAGAAAAATATCAGCACTCTTTGTTTACTCATATTCATAAAAAATACAATGTGCACTATGGAGACAACCAACTGAAAATATATTATCATTTACATACAAATATGACGAAGCCTTGAATGAATTCCCCATTACAAGATTTAGAAAAACCCATAACCTAAAATAAACACATATTTATTTTCAAACCCTGTTACGAAAAGTATTCCCATGAGACCAAAAATGAGAAAATCACTTCCAAATGAAACAAGAAATTACAATTAAGGATAAAAAAGAAACCCTAAATGAAAATCTTCAATTTACAACTAGCACTTGGTGAGCCCTTAGATCCAAAATTTCCTTGCTTGAAGAAACACATTTTGCATCTTGTTTTCCCATTTGCCTTTATTTTCACCCAACAACTAAAAGATTTTCTTTAACTTCGTGAAAATCTTCACCTTTTTAACGGATTGTAGAAAAACCCATTTTGTTCCCCTTTTCTTGCCTCCACATTTGTTTATCAGCTGCAATAGATTTTTTTTTTTTTTGGTGAAGGGCTCTATTCATTTTAATAGGGGTGTAGGAAGCCCTCTTCATTTTCCAGTACATGCTACATTTTTCATTTTACATTTTACTTCCCTGCAACAATTTTTTTTTTCACTTTTTATATTTGGAGGCTTTAATTCTTTCTCCATCGGGTTCTAGAAAGTCTCAACAACCCATGTATTTCACATTTAATTACTTCCTCACCATCAAAAAATTTATCAAATATTAATATTGAAAGTTTACCATGGGTCCCACCGTTGCCACATGGAGCCTCTCCACTCCCTCGCTACTTCCTCTTGTTGGTAGCAAAAACTCCTGCGGGTTGGCGGGCAAGCATCCCTCCTCCCTATACCCACGCTAGATGAAGCTTGACAATGGTGGGTCCCCCGTGAGCTAGCGAGGGGTGATTCATATCGATACACATCATCTCAACCAAACCATTGATTTCAGCTCCCTCTACCAGGCACAAACAATGGCGTTGCTTTTGATGATTTCGTTGTTCTTCATGTTTTGATGCTTCTTTACGAACATGACAGCATCGAGAAAATGTTTACAGTGGTCAATAAGCAACCCTATCTTCTTCCCATTGAAACTATATGTATACGAGCTTGCCACTATTGGTAGTTGGTCGAACACATTGAAAGCATTCATTAACTTAGATGCCGCTCGATGAACCCCACAAGCAACATATTTTTGCAATTGAAGTATTGAAATTGAAAACATCTACATCGCAACTCAACATCAAAGCATGGTATTTAATTTGAGGGTACAAAATGTAATGAATGCTCCTAAATCCTTTTTAACATATCTCTTTATGTAATATATTTTGTGATTATTGTATTCTATGAGATCACATATCTTAGTAGCGTAGTATCAAACAATTCATGGCCTTGTTCACACTACGATAGTTTGCATGTATGTGCATAAGGGCGACTACAACTACATCTTATTCTTTATGCTTTGAAAAACATTTATAACTCATTCTAAAGCTCCATTTTAGTATGCACATGGAGGATGGTGACAAAGGTTGTGGAATTCGGCTTTATATCTTCTAATTGCATTCACTCGAAATTCACTCGAAAGTCCTTGTGAGGTCATGTGGGTGACCGATATCCTCCATATGCATTTTTTTTTATGACACCACTGTTCTTTGAGTCATTCGGTCAAACAGGTTACTTGCCTTATATAAGCTTCCACAATTTATATGTATGCCTACCAAAAGAATTGTGACTGCAACCGCTAAGAAAATTCCACATTTCCTTTATGCCTTTACATGATGCCTATTTTGTTGTTTCAATATTTTTCATTAATGTCTTTCAGGGCAGTCGACTACAATGTTTGAAAATATTCTTTGATGAATTCCCATATCCCATTTCAATCCTTTTTATTCGGTCAAACACAAAGGAATGCTAGCAAAGATTGTAGAATTCAGCATTACAGCTGTCGAATGCATTTTCTTGGAAGTTTCTAAAGATGATCTAGCAAATCCATTTTATGCATTTCCATATTTTTCATGTTTGCAATCATTGTATTTCTAAGATAATATTTCTTTTGTGGCTTTACGTAAATTTTTTTTTATATTTCTATGCTTCCACATTTGCATGCATATTTAGCAAGGCACTTATAATTATAAGATTTAACAAAATTCCTCTATCCTTTATGCTTTGATGGATGTCCATACCCTACTTCAACACTCCCATTCAGTGTAGGCAATTAAATGATGTATGTTTTGAAGCATTTTGTCACCCCATATTTAGCATTGCACCTACCAATTTCCATTTTCTTTTAAAAGTTTACAAATTTTGATTGTATTTGCACAAGGGTTTCTAAAGCTCATTTCAATAAATTCATTTGATGCATGTACATGGAGTAAGCAGGGAGGATGATGAAGAAGGTTATGGAAGTTAGCATTACATCCAAATATCCAAAAAGAACAAAGTTAGAACCTCCTTAATCTTTTGAAAACCCTTTCATATTATCTACTATTGCCTTCTCTCTCATCTAAACACGAAAAAAAACTACATAGATGCAGACAAGACCACCACCTGCTATCTTTATTAATGTCAATAAGATTGTCCTCTTGATTTTATTACATTCATTAAGACTATATTTCTTATAGGTTAGGCAATTTCTTTGTGATTGAGTTTAAAGGTGGCTGTCATCTTATGCAATGTCTGCCCTTGAACTCTCTGAAACTTAACCATGATGTTCTCCCCCTACTCATGAAGTGTGGGTCTTATTAACCCTATTATCGTACCTTCCTGCATGCTCATGGTTTTATCTCATTATGATAATTAATGACATTGTCATAGCAATATCCATAATCACTACTCTTTTCCTTTTACTCTTTGGTGAATTCCTTTTGAGTTATTACCAATGAATTGCTATTTTCAGTTGTAATATTACTACCCATTTTTCATAGTCATGAGACCATGACTATCCATACTACTAAAAGGATTGACCTTCATTGGTTCATTTGCACTATCCATACATTGTATTATCCTTCTTCATGATTGTTCTCTTATGGATATGGTTTCCCTTATGGCATTAGTATTTAATCTAACTGACTGCCCTCACAAGCTTGCTACCCCTGACTATTATGAGCCCTTGATTCATGCTTTGTTCTTAGGTTCCACTTGCTTTCAATCTACCTCTTTTTCATCACTAGACTAGAATCAAGCACAATATGGTCCATAGTTTAGTTGAACCTACAAATGAACATAAAAAGGTTATGTTCATTTTGAGAGTCCCATCAGTGGCTCTTTCTAGGGGCGTTTGTTCCTCAATAAATAGAGCAAGATTTCAGAATCTTCTGGAAGAGAAAATTAAGTGCCAAAATAATTGGGTGATAAAGTGCTTTTAATTTCAATTTTTTAACCACACTTGGTGGCCCCAAGTCACCAAATAAAAAATGGAAGTTAGTTCTTACCCCTATCAAACACCAATTTGTTAAAAGAGTTGATCTTCGTTAATCCATACTTGCCTCTTTCACACCACAACAACATGAGTAACTTCATTTTTGCAAAAACAAGTGTCAGGCTACCTTTGAAGAAGTGAGAACTTGTTCCATGTTTATTTTTACTATCACATGGCAACCAAATCACATAGGCCACATCATTGCCACTCATTTCATTTTTTGATGTTTTGGCAAGTGACAAAATATGAGGATACTGATCAAGACCATATGAAGACATAAAGTTATCACATTTACCAACCCCCTCATAATGATTAAGATTAAAAAAGATATCATGCCTCAAAAAAAAAGTGTAATCCTCTTGTGTATTAAGCAAATAATTCTCACATATGTGTAACTACTTCAACTGAATTACATCATAGGGGATTTTATCATCATCCCAACAACACAACCCAGTCACTTGTCCACATCCATAAGTCCATTGTCCACATTCAAATCATAGAAATCAAAAAATACATCAACATCCCAAATAATGTTTTCCACTTCAGGTTCATAAACAATATTATTGGCACTCATCATGTTATCACACAAGAAAACTTCAAGTGCAGGTTCATATGACTCAGAATCTTTGTTTGCAATAAAACCCTCATAGTGAGTGTTCAAAACACATTGATTATTGTAAAAAGTATCATACTCAACATTACCTCCTACTACATCAACATGAATGTCTGAAGCATACTACTCATGATGAAAACTATGAGTTGTAGATCTAGAAAAATAGGTCTTCATATGCAACCATGTGATTGACACAATCACATTCTTCAATTGTAAACTCATCACAAAAACTGTCATTAGCTATATTGGCATTTGTCTTCTCGTTTTCAATTTCATTTATAGCTACATTTGTGCTATCCTCATACAAATATTTAGTAATAACTTCAAAATCAAAAAAAGGAATAGAAGAAGGTGAAGAGTCAAACATGGAAGGATTTCCATGTTCACAACTTACATCACCAACACATACATGCTCTGCACAACTAGCTACTTAAATTGATTCATTCAATAAATTTCTTGCATGTGTGACTGAGGATATTAGTATGGGTCGATTATGCTTGATCCATGAAGAATCAAAGCATATTCATGCCACTAATACTCAATCTAAATGGGATCAATTGAATTGAAGTTAAACCAAACATTCATTAAAACAAAGCATTCTAAACTACAAAAGCATTTAAATGTCTACTCTAACCCATCTAAAAATTATCTTGTTATAGGATTGGTGTCATGTTGATGTGAAATGACGACACTGTCCCAATCCCATGGATCAGTGGGCTTGTATCAATCGATTCTATTGAAGAGAATAGATGAAATGGTTATGATATATGAATGAAAACATGATTTATGTTAAAATGAGTATGATGCAAAAGATAATTTAACATGATTTTATGCTAAAAGATGTAGTTATGCAATTGCTAAGATAATCTAAATGATATTTAAACTAAAAAGATTCAAACCCTAATTATCTAATTTAGCTAAATGGATGCATTATGGAATTCATTAATAGAAGCTAAGCTATTATGAAACTAATTTAAGCTAAAATATGCTAAATGTGTGCAAAGTATGAGTGTGAGTAATTTCAATAGCATTAATTTTCCCTAAAATAGATGAATCTATTTGTCTCCAAATAGTGTTCTATTTATAGGAAAGAAAATGAGAAATGGATGGTTGAGATTGAAAAATCTAATCAACAGTCTAGGATGGAGGAAATTGGAGGCATGGATCATGAATTCTCATCAATAAGTGAGAATACAAGATGAGATTTAATCAAGGGTTCTCAATCCTTCCAAACAAGCACACATTTGACCTATATAAGAGGTCAAAAGTTAACTTGCACAAGAAGTCACAAGTTAACTTGTACATGAAGCTAAGTGAGAATATTCCCTTTTTCTAAATGATTGGAGGAGAGAGATTATTCTTTGGAATATTTTCATGGGTGAGGGAAAATGATATTTTGCAAGTTAAAACAAAGTTTAATTGTGCAAAAGGGGAGGGACTATTCTATGGGAATATTCCCCTTTTGGAGGAATGTGCAAAGGAGAAATATTCCCTGCAAATATTCCCTTGCAAGTGGGGGGAATTAGACTAATTAGATAATTGTTAATTAAAAAAAGGTTCAATCATGCAATTAGGGGAATTAGAAGAATAAAATAATATTCATTAAATTAAAATATTTAATAAAAAGGGGAAAGGTGAAATGATATTTAACTAAATAACTTAGGATTATTTAATTAAATAAGAAGATTTAGGGAATTAAATTAAATAGTTTGATTTATTTAATTTAATGAGATGAAATGTTAGCCTAAAAGGGGGGAATTAACCTAATTAAAATAGTTAGTTTAATATATGTAAATGATGCAATTAATTAAATAGCTAGGCTAATTTAATTAATTAAACAAAAAGAGGATGGGTTTTAGGAGGAAATGATGTTAGTATATTTGATTCGAGTGCATGATATCATTAAGGACATTTTTTAGTGTTTAAATTTTGCCCCTCTTTGAAGTGAGGTACCTGCTATGTTGGTTCAAAGATTGATGCTGTTCAGATGAAAACTGCTGCCAAAATCAATTTTTTTTTAAATTTTTTAGATGCCCCAATGGAAGGATAAAGTTGATTCCCTACCCCCTCGAGCAATCAGACAAAAAAATTGAATTTTGGGTTGATTTCTTGACAAATGTAAAAGGCTGCCCCAAGGGTTGAGAAAGCCTTTGAGATGCAAGAAACATACCAAAAATGCAAAAAATGATGCAAAATAAGATTTTGTTTGGAAAAATTGGTGAAAGTGATGATAAACCCTATGTTTAGGTTAAATTAGGGCAAAAAATCCTAATTTTGATGTATAAGTAGGTGAGGAAGGGTCACTTTCAATTCATTTATGCATTCACACCTTAAGGAATTCTTGCAAATTGAGCTCTGACCCCATGATGAGATGGTGCGTTGTGTTCTCCCACGACACATTTCTGACTAAGTTCAAGAGCACCAAAGGCTTCCAAGCATAGAATTGTCGGTTTGTGATTCAAAACTTGATTTGAAATTTGACTTTTTGATGCATTTATTGTGTTTTTAAATTTAAAATTTGGCGACGTTGCTCTAAAGTGATGCTAAAGTTAAAATCGATGACACTAAATTGAATTTTAGTGATGCATATGTGTATTGCAACATAGTTCACAATTTAGAATTATGGTTTCCATTTCTAAATCACGATGCATATGTTTATAGCAATGCACTTCTCGATTTGAAAATTAGGGTTATGGTTTTGAAAGTTTAAATCATGATGCACGTGTTTTAGGCGACATGATTTGTGATTTGCAATTTAAAAGTTTCTAGCATCGTAGTTTGAAATTTGTATTATAGCGACGCTATCATAAATAGCGAGACTATTGTCATTTTGGTGATAAAAAATTCAAACATAGCAAATTTTTTTGAATTTCGATGTTGTGCACTTCGTGGGTGCAAGAGGTGATCCCACCTTTGATGTCCCACAAGCACCGGCCCATAGTTTTGGAGAGACTTGGTTATTTATCTGAGTTGTGATAGGAGCACCTAGGGAGATTGGTCTATGGTACATCACATACATTCCCATCATCTAGACACACTAGGCTATGATGATTGTATTGTGCAAGCGATGGCAGAGTGAGATTTTGTCATTCCACCTTCCCACAAGCAAGGTGATAGTGACACTAGAGGATGCATGGTAGATATTGTGCTTTTTTATACATGGAGAGAGTGTGATTTATGACTCTAATGCCAGTTACAATCCTTACCACAATGTGATGGAGCTAGAGGACATTGTTCTAGTAACTTCCCAGATCAACCTTGAGATGTATAGAGGTTGAGTTCCCACTTTCAGATTGATCATTACAACTATTATCTCTAGTTTGGTTGCTCTAGATCGACAAAGCAGAGGATTTAGCCCAAGATGGGTCCTGGCATGATGATGGGGGGACATTTTTTTCATGGGGGCAGTGATTTTGGCCTCATTGTACCATGACATGCGTGATTTTGTATATTGTGGCATGTCGGGCATAGCTACACATTTGGGATTGTAGTGTTGCAACTAATTGTTTAGATGGATAATGTGGAGCTAGATGAACCTGTGGTTTGGAGGTACAAAGGCGCTATTAGTTTGCAGCACACTGGGCAACTTGGGATTCTTTACTAGCACACAGGGTGCTTGATGATATGACAGTCTTTAGATGGTGACCCTGGCTTCAAATGCCAGTGTGGTATGATGATGTGCAACAAAATTTTTTTCCCAAAAGACCTGATACATGTAGGGTCGAGAGCACACCATTATTTAGAAATATCTACCGGATAGGGTGGTCCAATAGTTTGGAGAGAGGCAGGATAGGCTTGATGATGTGTCAGAGCCATCTTTTCTAGTACAGCACGAGAGGTACCTACGTGGGGACCTATGATCCTATCCCCTGAGGTGGTTGAGAGATTTTGACAGTTGGTGGCCTAGCCATGGGCTTATGATTAGGGATAGGTGGATGCTCAGACAACATCTACATACGATGCATGATTCACACCCCCTCGCTGATTGAAAGATCCAGCGAGTGCTCCTCGATGAGGGAGACCAAGAGGGAGGGGTACAAGTAGAGGCAAAGGAAGAGGCAAGGAGAAAAATGGCTAGGATGGCCATGATCAACAGGGTGGGTAGATCCTAGGGGCACCACCAGTGGATCAAAAACCTCCACTATAGTAGCCTCCACTGTGGCCAAACCCTCAAGATTTATACATTCAGTAGCTACATCAATAGGTTCAAACCATTACAAGTGAGATGGGTTAGGCTCACCAGTAGGTTTTGATGATCACTACTAAGAGAGGCCAAGCTAGGCAGTATATAGTAACCTTGATAGCTGAGGGAGACCAGGAGTGGTAGCTTAGACAGGTTGTAGAGATGCAGTTGACTTAGGAGGTTGGACGACATCAAGAACTTCAGATGATGATAGATGTAGCTCAAGTGTGAACAATGTTTGTGAGATTATATAGAGAGGTTGTGACTGAGGAAACCTACTACAGGATGCACTATCATAGGGATGTCCCACACACACTCAAATAGCCAGATTATTTTCAGAGGAGTGGAGTACACCCTAGAGTAGAGGATCATCTAGAGAGACAAACTAGAGAGGGGAGAAACCATCAGGGTTAGCTAGATTATATAGACACTTTTTTTATCATTTCCCATTTCTTTTATACAGATATACATTCATGGGTTCCTTTTTTATAGCCTCATGGATATTGTATTTACGATCAATATGGGTATGTGCAGGATCATCATGGAAGAAAAAGGCCCTTAAGTGGCAAAAAAATCAAAAAAATCAGAGTTAGGCAACTTGACGTAAAAATTTGAATAAGTTATCTATATTATTTGAAAAATATGTAAGAATGGAATCTATAGAAAATTAAATGTAGTTTCTAAACTACTAGGTTTGTTTAAAAATAAAAAATCTATTTGGTGAAAATTTGAAATTTCAATGCAAGTACTTAAATTTTAGGGAAAAATAAGAAGTAGGTGTCTGACCACCCTAACCACAATAAAATGATAATACTTTTTTATAAGATTTTAGATATAAGTAGGGGACTCATGTCTCAATGTGGTGCATATTTTTTTGCAATTTTTTTCCAAGTAAATAATTAATTATGATTTTTTTAGTACAACTTTTAAAAAATATAAAAAACTCGTATGTCTCACCACCTTAACTTGGTCAAATTTTCATGCAATTGAATTTTTATTTTTTTAATCCTATAGTATGTGAAGCATAGAATGTGATGCATGTTTTGGATTCAAAAAATGTGATACCATTTGAAAGCTATAGATGTTTTTCAATCAGTCTATCAATCAGGACTTTAGTCATAATTTGAATAGAAAATGAATAATAATTACTTATTAAATTCAAAGTAAAGCATAATTTATATTGGTGGAAAGCTGAGAATCTCCTTTAAAAACCCTTTTCATTTCATCAATTTTGGGTAAAAAAAAGTTGTCAGCCACATACCCATCATATTGCCACTTTTTGGCCCATCATGATCCTGCACATACCCATATACATACACTAATTCAGATATTGTACCATGACAATTATTTTTTGATATATATGATACACATATGGATTCAATGTGATGTGAGGTGTTCAACTTATTTCATGCTTATGAATGTATGGATGCACTTCTTTTATGCTTATGTGATATGTGATGAAATGCAATGTAATCGATGGATGTACTTCTTTTTCAGTATCTTTTCATGACATTTTATGGGATGGATTAGATGAGATGTAGATGTTATGCTATAATTATGTATGCAATTTTTTATGGATACATTTATTTTTGTGTATTTTCTATGCAGTTTTATGATGTGATGTATGCATATGGATGTATGGATGGTTAATGCAGATGTTCATGCTTATGATATGATAATGCGATGCATGTTTTATGATATGTGATGCAATGATTTAAGATGCTTAAAATAACAAATATATATTATTCATCACAACTTAAATGATAATGATGATGCAAGATGGATGTTGTATGATATGCTATGATTATGTGAGATGTATGTATGATAATGATTTTTGGATGCATGATGGATGAATTGATGATGTTTTTATTGAATGTCATGATACTAGGTTAGCATAGAGAGAAGATAGAAGAAACAAGAGGATTGACCATTGATTTTGATGATTGCTTAAAAATATCCAACAAGTCTATGATCCATTGAGACTTTATTAGAGATGATGAGAAATGCATGATGATTATGATTCACTCACATCTTGGGATTGTAGTTTTCCATCATTCCTTATTGTTTGATATAGCACATAGACATGATGCATCAATGCATTAATAACTAGCATGACATTGTATCTAGTGTAATGGACTTTGACTCAACAAAGAGATAGGATAGTTCTTGTCCACACCTTGACATGCATAAACCTTTCCGAAATGCAAGTTATAAGCTTAGAACATATTGGACCAAAGCATATGCAATAGTCAACAACATACTTCAAACAACCTTCCTACACACAACTAAGTAGGTATGTTCTAAGATTATTTTTATAAGAATACCCACAAGAATAACAAACAAAATATAATGATTGATGCCCCATTCCTTTCTCTCTAAATCATTTTGATAGACACCATTGAGAGGTCCTTGGAATGAGTTATTAAGATAAATCCTAAGAAAATATCAAAGATAAACAACCAGTGTTATGTATATCTCTTGCCAGTTTAATTTTAGTTATGGTGATTTCTGATACTGATGCCCATCGCAAAAAGGATACATCCTAGGAAATATTGACTAGAGGGTTGTTTGATGTAGGGTGATGATGAGCTTTATGATAAGTCGTTGATATAAACTTCACTAACGTATTTAACCATGATCTAGATTGTAGGTTTTGACACTTAGGTTCTCACTTTACAACTTGCTACACTTGCTCTCTATTTGTTTTTCCAAAGGTTGAAGGTGACGATCGATTGATTATGGATGGGGGTTATTATAGGTGAAAGCAAGATGGGATGGATGGTTTTTTGGATTTTCTAAAATATTTCAATGTTTTTGGTATTTTGAAAATGTTTTGAGCCTATTTTTGGTCTTTTTAAAAGTTTATATGAATGTTTTGGTTTTTTATTATTTGAGGATGTTTAGGGTTTTCTATAAGATATTTGAGGATGTTTAGGTCTTTTGAATGTTTTCTAAGTGTTGTTGTATTCTATGATATTTGAATGGTTTTGGGATTTTCTGATATTTCAAATGTTATGGTTTTTTTTAATTTTTTGAATGTTTTAGGGGTTTCTCAAGGATTTTACAAATGTTTAAGTTTTTTTAATATTTTTTGAATGATTTTGTCTTTTCCAAGTTTCAAAAAAGAACCTAACCTAAAAGACCTATCCTAGGGGCCTCAGGGGCTGATCAAAGAGAAGCCTGGCCTATGTTATACACACAGAGACCACATAGTTCGACTGAATTGACTTATTGACAATGAGAAATGAATAATTGATGGAATTCTTGTTTATTATGATGGATTCCTAAAGGATTGGCCTAGGTTGTCTTGAGGGAACATCAATGATGGCCTTGCCTACGTTCAAGCTTAGAGACCCATAGTTCAACAAGTTTTTGGATTTTCGATGTTTAACCTTTTTAGGGTTTTTGATGTTTTCTAGATGTTTTGGATTTTGAATTTACAATTTTATAAATGTTTTTGGATTTTAGCTATATAGGATTTTGCAAATGTTTCTGGATTTTAATGAACTTTTTATGAATGTTTTTGGATTTTTCAATAATCTTAAGATATACAAGAACTCGATTTGATCCATAATGAATTGCCCCCAGTGTTTATGTGATAGACTACCTTGATGCAGGTAGGACAAATTGAGCTTTGGAATATGCCAAGTATTACTAAAGGGGATACGATACCTCACAACATCAAGCTATTATGGAGACATAGATGGGTGATGGAATAAATAGGATGAAGGATGCGATGTGATGAATGAAATGATAGGATAAAGAGCTTTAGATAGATGGAGGTACTTTATTTATGAAAGGCGTATATTTTTCAAGTTTTCACCAAGGTACTTTCCTAAAGCACCACTGAAGTGGTCTTCACTAGAGGACGATTTTTTATTTTTTTGTTTTCAATCATTTTTCTCTTTTTGTTTTTTGGATTTTGATCATTTATTATTATTTTGGTATTCTCAGATTTACACCCTTCAAGGCTAGGCATAAATTTTTTTAACATGCAAACTATTAGTTGGTTCGTGCAAGGTTTCACCTTTGAGTGTTGACAATTGGTGTGCCCCTGATTCATAGCTATCTATGATGACAAAAGGATCCAACTAGTTAGGCTTAAAATTTCTTTTATTGTCCTGATTTGGAAGATTCTTTTAATTCTACTTTAGGAGAAGATCTCCTACCTGGAAAGACTAACATTTGATCTTCTTGTTGTACCTTTGTTTATGTTGGTTTTGATATACTTGCAAGTAATTATGGGTGTCAAGACAATGCTTATCCAAGAATTCTAGCTCATCTAGCTGAGATTCTCTATTTTCTTCATCATTCATCAGGTTTTGTAGTGACACTCATATTGATGGGAACTCAACCTCAATAGGAAAAATGGCTTCTAATCCTAGACCAAGGAGAAAGGGGTTGCACCTATTGGTGTGCAAATGTTGGTTCAATAGGTCCAAAGAGTGAGATTTAGCTATAGATGCCAGTCACAAATGATTTTATTAACCATTTTCTTTAGGATTTTTAGAATGGTTTTGTTTGTAGCCTCAACTTGATCATTTCCCTAGGAATAATATGTGGTAGAGAATTGGTGCTGGATGTTGAATCATTTACATAGCTCTTTCACATCCTGATTCTTGAAGGGTGTTCCATTGTCTAAGATAAGGGTTTGTGGAACACTGTAACAACATATTAGGTAATTCAATATGAACTTAACAATTTTCTTCCCCATTATGTAAGTCATAGGAATGGGTTTGACCCACTTGGTAAAGTACTTAGTGTCTGTTATGATAAAATTATGGCCATTGGATGATGTTGGAGTGATTTTTCCTATAAGGTCAAGTCCCCAATGTGAAAAAGGCTACAGTGTGACCATTGGTTGTTGTGAAACATTTTTTCTTTTCCTTAATCTTTTGATCTTTGGCTTTTTTTTTTTAGATTCAAAGATGTCCAGGTTTATGTAAGGTTGGTCGAAAAGACAGGCAATGTGTCACGTAGTGGCTGCACGACTTTATTTTATCATTTTCCTTTTGTAGGAGGGCCTGGGACACACGCCAGCTTGGTGGAAGTTTTCTCCAAAACATTTTTTGGAAAATATAAGATGCCCACCACCATGACATGTCATCTCTTCACTGCAAGAGGATTGTGCCTCTTATGAGATGATATTTTTTTCGGAGTCTGTTAGAGCTTGCTGGAATTTCTTTTCTTGGTTTTTGGGATGGAAGCTTTGATTCACTACCTCGAGGTGATGTGATTGGTCAATAGGACCCTTTTGCCAGATTTTTTTTAGGATCTGATCGCTTATGGTCCTCTATTTTTGCTAAATATCTAAAGAACATTAATGTTGCGGTTGAGAATGGATGAGAAAAGATCGTTGTGACCTAACTGAGGATTTATGATCATATTGCAAGCAATCAAGTATTAACATTTGGAAACAATTAATTTTTTGCTAAGGTGGTGTTTTCTTCTTTTGACAACTATATAAGGAAGGAAATGACACAATGAGGGGTTGGATTCCAAGTTACAGTTTCTTTGTTAAGAAAAGTTTCTTTAGTTTTCGTAGAGTTTTTAGAATTATTTTTAGAAGCGAGTTGCAAAACTACTTTTCTTTGGCATGTTAAATCTATTAAGGTTTAAACTATTTTCAGGTTGGAATTTGACCTCTATTTCAAAGTTTATTTGATATTTAAAAGCATGAACTATTTAGGAGAAATTGTTGAGATTGTGCATGTATGGTCTTTTTCAAGTTTTCTTTCTTTATATTATCATTTTGAATGAAACATTGTGTCTTGAAAGCTAAATCTAGATAGTTTAAGTAGCTAATTTCCATGCTATATGCTTGTATGGTAGAGTAGTAGCTTAAGAAAATTGGACTATGTCATTGGACTTATCTATTTTTCTATAAATTGTTGTTTTGTCGTGCTATGTTGTATTAGGAGGAATAGTTCATATGATTTCTAAGATATTGTTCTGCTACTGATAAGAAATCTTTATGTTTGATCAAACTTTAATGAACACTACCTACAAAAATATTTGAAAGTCTGCACTATGCTTGAAGTTAGCCTTTGTTGTTCATTCTCTTTTGAAGAATGAAGGGTTGTGGTGCTTTGTGTCTATTTATATCACTCATAGGAATGATTTGGGTTTGAAATGTTGTAAAAGCTTTTGTGCATCACCTTTTATGTTTACATTTCCTTCTCCCTTTATCTCTGAACCCCAAACAAGAGTTGACTTTGTAAGAAGTAAGAGCCCAATATCTAGAGCTTTATCTACTCCACCTAGAGGCTTAAATTTCCAAATTAGGATACCCATATACCCGATTCACATGAATCTTTTCTTTACGTCTCACCTACCTGCCTCTGCTCCTAGAAATTTTATAACATGGGATAGTGGTAGTCTGATACAACCACCCACACCCCCAGATGTATGGCTTTCCATACCCACTAATGCCCTCAAGACTATCCAAAAATTCTCTAGAGAATACTTCAAAACCCCTTTTGAACACCTTCAATATATAGCATAAGTATGTAGGGTACATAATATAACAAAGGAAAATATCGCTCTAAGACTATTAGCCACCTCTTTCAAAGGAAAATCCCAAGATTGGTATCAATCTTTGGCTTTGGGATCTATTATCTCATGGGACTAGCTCAAAGAAAGGATGTTTGAACACTTTTCAGAAAAGGGAGATCAATCCTCACTATTACATCAATTGATCAGCATCAAAAGGGCCCCACAAGAGGCCATGAGTGATTTCAACACCATGTTTGATAAAACTTGGCAGAGGATCTCCATGACTACTCAACCCCTAGCTGTGATGATATTCGTGTTCTATTTGAAGGCTATCAATCTAGACATCGTAGTTATGATAACTTCCATGGGAGGAGATATCTTGCTCGATGCATATGAGGTGGCAGTGCACATGAAAAATAGTTTGATCGATGTTCGAAAGCTCCCACCATGACCCCCAATGCCTATGTTCGTGTACAACTCTTTTGAACATCTTGAGAAGAAGCTTCTCCAATAACTTCCACTACACAATCAATGTCGTGGACACCGTAGTCCTAGTATGTGTATCCCACCACACCTTCACCATGCCAAGCTCCAACTCAGTCACGATGGATATTAATGACATGAAGAGTCTCATGCAAACTTTTTCTAATGAGCTGGTTATCATCAAACTGTAGCAGGTGATGCCTCTAAAGCCGAGCACTTAGACCTACTATGGAAGTAGGCCATCCTAGAAATAGAACACATACTAGAGGTTTTTATGAGGAGGCCAATAGACAACATCTGATAACCAGATAGTTCCAGTCACTATGCCACTTCAGATGATAAAGGATAGCCAGAGCAGAGAAATGATCCCGAGCCAAAAAAATTTAGTGGAAGAGGAGAATGTATGGTACTTCTTGTGTAGCGATAACGATATGCCCCAAAATTTCCCAAGGGGGAATATGCAAAAAGAGACAGTAGAAAAAAGAAGCAAAGGTGTGCTCCTGAGTGTGGATGAATATGGGTCTTGCAAAATGGAGAATGCTCATTTTAGAGCACAAATGTAATGGATGTCCCTAGAGCAAGAGCTAGACATTGCTCCCGATCAAGCGTTGTTCTCATGGATGGGGGAAGAAGACGCGATATTCACAAACGAAGCTTCGATGACTAGTGCTCTACAAGTATAGTCAGATTACAAAATGAGGTCTAAAAGAAGGCTCACTAGAGAATATGTGCAACAAACTCTTCCACGACCTCAACCATGTCAATTGCAGCCACAAGAGAAGTAGTTTCCACATCTTGTCATCTGACCTATCCCACAACCGCATAATCTACTATGGCCTGAGAAAAGGATGAGTGAAACACCAAGCCTAGTCACATTAGAACATTTTCTTCTCAAAATGAGGCAAATACCACCATTTAAGCCCAAGGCCCAAATAGTCAAGATGCTTAACGTGGTGGAGCAATTGAAGAAAGCGCCCACCAATGTATCATTGTGGTATGTCATATCTATTCTGGAACAAAAGAATCTACTTCAGGAAGCATTGAAGAAAGAAGAGAAAATACCTCGAATGGGAGTAGCTCCAATATGCAACCAAAGAAAATACAGAATTTGTAGCATATGCAAATGACGTGGAAAATGCAAAGGAGAAAGAGGTAAGCAGGCCAAATCCCACACCTTTCTTTTTAACACTTATTATGGGAGATAAGCTTTTGCATAATAATATGATCAATTCAGGAGCTAGTACAATTGTCATGCCAAAACAAGTGGTAGATGCTTTGAAGCTTAAGTATGAGCCTCTTGGAAAAGGAATCATGAAAATGGATGGGAAGAAGGTTCTGATTGCTCGTCAAATAAAGGACTTGTCTCTAACCCTTTTCTCCTACCCAAGCCAAAAAATCACACAAGAAGTAGTAGTGATAGACATTCCACCAATCTTTAGAATGTGTCTATCAAGATATTTCACTGCCAAGCTTGGCGGATACCTAGCACTTCACTAGTCCCACCTAATATTAAGAACCAAGCACAGGGAAAAAATGAAGATTCTTTCTAAATATTTACATCCTGAACACATTGTGGAAAATGCAGTCTTATGCTTTGAAGTTGCACATACTTCCATCTCTCAACAGGATAAGTATTGCATAGAAATGTTAGAAGGAAGAGGATACAAGCAAGCAGACTCCTAAGGAAGAAGTGTTGCTCAACCAATTCATTGATTATGATCCATTCAACAACTTCCATGCGACAAGGCTAGGTAGCTATGTAATTTTTGATAGTGATCAAGCTTGTCCAAAACTAATGAAGGATCAAAATAAATCCAATGACCCGTCTGATAATCATCTATGGGCCCTATATTTTGACGGTGCCAAGTGTAAAGCCAGCTCTAGAGCAGGTGTTCGATTGCTAGCTCCGACAGGATCTAAAACTCTCAGAGCTTACCATTTTGTGTTCTCATGCTTGAATAATGATGTTGAATATCATACCTTGGTCCATGGTCTAATCCTTGCTAAAAGAATGGGTATAAAGAGAGTGAAAGCTTTTGGAGATTCATAGCTGGTGCTAAACCAAGTCTGTAGTCAAGCAACTACAAAGAAAACTCAAATGAAGTCATATAGACATCAGATTTGGGACCTGATTAAGAGTTTCAAAGCCTTCAACATACAAGTTATTCCTTGATCTGAAAATAGTGTCACTGATTGAATGGCATCTGTTGAGTCATAATTTGAACTAGTTTCTAACTCAACCAAGAAAAATGCAGTGCAAGTTATCGTCCGACCCTCAATTCTTAACAACGATGAACATTGACAAGTTTTTGATGATGACACTCAAATTGCTACCTTCGTACAAAAAGGAGGAATGGTTCTTGACTGTTCTCCCCCAGAAGTAGGATTTTCTAAAGGGCAGGTCATCCAATTAAAAGGGAAAAAGCTTCCCAGAGGGTTGATTTCCCTCAAGAACCTTTTTGATTGTGAAGATGTGAGAAATGGAAAGTGAAGGTTCACTTTAGATGAAAGAGATTACGAAGAGCTTGATGTTGGAAGTGGAAAAAGGTTGAAAGTTGGAAAAGAGGTTTTGTTGAAAGATAAAGAAATATTATGTGATTTGTGCTATGAGTACGACAAAGTCATGGCCTGGACCTATGATGATCTTAGAGGTTATGACCCTAGTATAATTTAGCATATTGACTTGGAGGAAGGGTCCGAGCCCATCTGATAGAAGCAAAGGCCAATCAACTTGAAGGTTGGAGCCTTGATAGCACAAGAGCTCACCAAGTTGGTCGAGTCAAAGGTCATATATCTTATCAAACATTCCACCTGGGTGTCAGATCTAGTACTTGCAAAAAAGAAGAATGGTGAAATTAGACTTCACGTCAATTTCTAGGACTTGAACAAGGCCTCATTGAAGGATCATTACCCCTTTCCATCAATGGAACAAATTCTGAAAATAGTGGCCACATCCGAAATGTACTCACTACTTGATGGTTTTTCAGGATATAACTAGGTATATGTAAAGGAGAGTAACCAACACAAGATGATTTTTACCACTAAGTGGGGAATGTTCGCATATGCCAAGATTTCATTTAGACTATCAAATGTTGGTGCAAATTTTCAATGAGCAATGGATATTGCTTTTAGAGGTTTAATCAACCTCATTATTTTGATATATATGGATGACCCGATGCTCTTTTCAAAATCAAATGATGATGACTTCGATCTCCTAGAAAAGGTTTTCCAAAAATTCCAACAGTTTAGGATTTCTTTAAATCCCAAAAAATGTGTCTTTGGGGTGCCTCAAGGTAAGCTACTTGGCTTTGTAGTGTCTAAAGAGAGAATATCAATAGATCAAGAAATGGTTAGATCTATAATGGAATTACCCTTACTAATAAACCAAAAAGGACTCCAATCATTTTTAGGGAAAATCAATTTCATCAGTGGGTTCATTTCGGATTTTGCCAGTATTGTGAGGCATCACATCACATAAGGTGAGATCATTAAAAAAAGATCAAATTAGATCACTAAGATCCTAGAGTGTGATGTGGATATCAGACCAGCCAAGCTAGTTTGGGGAAGAGGTCAGTGTGAATACATCACACAGGGAACTAGTCTTGTGGCTGAAAAGGAGACCGATCAAGTCTACTCAAACTAATTTGAGTCTGAAGAATCTTGGGTGGCTGATCGGACATAGTATATGCAGAAGGGATGTTATCCAACCAGTCTTCCATTCAATAAAAGAAGATAATACTGATTGTAAGGTGCTAGGTATGCATTAATTGAGGATGTATCATTTATGAGAAATTATGATGGTGTGTTGCTTTGATGTGTCAACAACCTATAGGCAGAAAGAGTTCTTAACGAATTTCATCACAGTGTTGAGGGTGGAAATTTTTTCGCCAAGACTACCACTTTAAAGATAATGTAGGAAGGATATTATTGTCCCTCTATCTTTGGTGAAGCACATCATCTGGTGTAGAAGTGTACATAGTGCCAATATTTTGTTGGAAAAAGAAATAATGTTGCTTTACCCCTGAGCCCAATTGTAATTGAAGAACCCTTTACCCAATGGGGCTTAGATTTTATCGGCATAATAAGTCCTATTTCTAGTACCGGACACAAGTTGATCCTCATGGTGACTGATTACTTTATAAGGTGGATGGAGGCCATAGCCCTAAAGAATGCAATAAATGGGTAAATTGTTAGTTTTCTTGAAGAGATAGTGGTCATATTTGGTCTTCCTAAAACCATCATATATGATAATTCACAAGCTTTTATTAGGTCATGGATGTCATATTTTACTATTAGGCATGGGATTTTCCTTTAAAATTCATAAAATTACTACCCACAAGGGAATGGGTTAGAAGATTCCAACAAAAACGTAATTAGGTTAATCAAATGGATTAGGTCAGAGTGACAAAGAGATTGGCACAAGCGTTTACGATCTACTCTGTGGGCAGACTAAATTACCCCAAAGAAGATTCTGAAGACCTCCCCTTATGAGTTGGTGTATGGAAAAGAGGCAGTGATACCCATTTCCATAGAAATTCCTATTTTACAACTATTGAAAGCCCTAGAGATTGAAGAAAATGGTGGAATGGAAGTATGATTTCCAAATATCCTCAAACTAGAGGAAGATAGTGAAAAGGCTCATGGAGCCATGATCAATTTCCAACAAATAGTTAAGTGATGGTTTGACAAAAAGACTCCTAACCAAAAATTCAAAGAAGGGATCTTAATGCTAAAGTATGATGAACGTACTGCAAAACCAGGGCAACACATGAAATTTGATACACTGTAGAAAGGACCTTTCTAAATTAGTGCATGCAAAGAAAAGAATGTGTACAAGCTTGAAGATATGGAAGGAAACACTTTAGATATATCGGTGAATGGTATTTATCTAAAAAATTTCCATTAAAATGCACATTTCTTTAGAAATTTTAACAATTATGTACCATATGTAATTTTTTTTTGTAAATATGTCAAAACTTTGAGAATAAAGCAACTAAAGAAGAACACTAAAGAAACAAAAAGTTTGTATTATATTATATTTATCAAAAAATTTACATATAATGCAAGCCTGAGGCTCAGATTTAAACTTAAGGCTCTCTTGAGCCAACCCAAAAGGAGTTAGCAAGCCAAGAGATCAAAAAGGGAGGCAATGTCCAAAATAATTAGAAAAGGCCTCCAAATGTCACCTAGGAAGTCGTAAAGGCTCATTATCGGGTCTTCTTCCGTTTTTCTTCCTCTTCATCTCCTTGTTTGTCAGGTTGCAAAAGGCAACTGAAAACACAACAGACGCGAACTCCATGACACATGATCAAGTTCTACTCATTGTGACTCTGCACTAGGAAGTCAAAGTGCTTCCTCCATGGCAGTCCTTGAAACCCATTCCATGCCATACTCCTACAATAGAAAAATGGTTGTTGACTAAGAAGAGTAGTGGTGCATATCAACATCCATGATGTATAAATCAGAAAGGAAGGACAACCAAGGTACATCTATGTTGAAGTCTACATGCTTGTGGAGGTCCATAGAACTTAGGATACCAACATCGGGAATGGTCACTTGCATTATTTCGCCAAGCCCTTCCATCAACGAGGTGTTGAACATCTCGTGGAACAATTCAATTATCATAGATTTGGACATATTTAGGTCCAACAATGAGGCCAAAAAGTGGGAAAGCATGTTGCAATTGCTCTAGAGCTAGTTCTCCTCGGTAATGAAGTCTATGTTGACCACCTATTTGAACATAGTCATGATGAGGCAGTCACATTTCCTCACCAGATGCTTGATTCAGTCACTAGTGACCTCTCCCATGAAGCAGTATTGCGGTCTCCTGGGAAGGACTGGATGGGAGTGTCTAAGCTAGTAGACATTTTGATAAAGCAATGAATTATGGAAGAATGAGAATAAGTGGAAGGCCAACTAACTTAAGAGACTATATGTTTCAATGAATGTTACAAAAGGTGGTGTAGCTAAATATAGAATAGGTAAGTTGGAAAACTCAACCAACGGAATGTCTATTTTTGGTTGGATGACAATGGAAAGTTTTAAGACAGAATAGAGTAAGGTTGATAAATAATATGAAGGATCTGATGGAATTCTGGTGTTGGTAGTAAATGCTCTCATATGCCAATTGTTGACATGTGTCCTTTTCCATCATCAATGCTAGTTGGCTTATTATTGAGAAAATACATGGATTAACATGCTAAAAAATATGACAAATTAATGGTCATGTATTTTTAGGGGTTACCTTGATTCACTTCAACACATTCCACATAGAAAAAAGCATGTGCTTCAATACAAAAAATTCATTTGTAAAAGAGGCAGCGAGGAGAATGTACTAATTCCATCCTTGCAACATTCTCAACATTCTTGAGGGATATGGATCTCATGTTCACATGTATTTCCTCGGTGGAAGCATTTAATGAACCAATAGTAATAGAATAGTATTAAATACATGTACAAGAAAGAGAATTAATTGCACTCAAAAGTAGGTTTTCCTCTTCAAGAAAAAGGAAAGTGGTCATTTTCGCTAGGGAATTATCTACAACTTCTTGATATAGTCATGGCAGAACCCTCAACCTCTGGAAGACAAGTTGTAGCTTCAAGTCAATGACCTGGCTCTACCAATGTTTTTAGGTAGAAGTCATTCACCAATACCCTGATAGTGGAGGAGCGACCTTTCGAATTCTACAAGAAGGTGCTGGTTGATAAGCCTATAAAAAGAGAGGTAGTGCAAGATATTATCGATAATGTTTTTGACCCCAAGTTTTCGGCTAACCGTAAAAGTCTTAGATAAGGTGTGTTCCAGAGAAAGGAAAGGTATGAGCTGGCTGAGATTTTTGTGCTTTGGCTTTGGGATTGTGGTTTACCAGAGTTCATATTGCTCGAAGTGTATCCATACCTGAAGCTAGTCGATGCATGTGCAAGGAGATTCGATGAGGTAACAAGGGTCATTATGAATGGTAGTATTAGGGTTATTGTTTTTGCTCAAGCCATACATGACATGTTGTGCATCCCTTCAGCTTGGGATGCAAAGCTTTTTGATGAAGAAAAGATGGATCTCTTCGGGGAAGAAATGGCCAAAAGAACATTTTTTTATGAAGAAGAAGCAAAGGAATGACCAAGCAGAGGTCATCTTCCCTTTCCTCTTTCATACGAGAAATTCAAGAGGGATGCACAATCAGTGTTTTTGATTATGATGCTCAGGTTCTTCCTTTTCAGTTCGGCTTAGCCTTTGTGCTAAAAAGAGAAAAAAACTAGAGGCACTATAATTTTTCCAAAGTAATAGCTAGAAACATGTTGAACCAACTGAAGAATTATGAAACTAATTCCAAATTCAGGTATTCTTCATTCTTGGCTCATTTAGTTTTGCATCATAATCATGAATGGCTAGGGAGAAATGTACCAGTATCTAGGCTAGATGAAAGGGGTTGTCTTTAGCTAGTTTCTATGTGGATGCATGTACTTTCTAGAACAAGTGGATACTATCGGTTTGTGGATCACTTTTTGAGGCCAGTGCTTCAAGAATTGTTGCCTCACCCTATTGTCTGCTTCTCTCTTGAGGTCCTACAATGGATGAGAATCTTGTTGAACCCAGTGGATTATTTCCTAGGCATGAAATTCACATTTATCAGGTTCTACGACTTTCTCAATGAGTCTTTCTGACTCCCCAGATTTGTGATAGAGAGAATCTTCACATTAGAGGCATGTTGCCAGGTGACCATTGTTGACAAGATCTATGGTCCTGGAAGAAAAAAAAATGAAGTTATATCTACTTCCCCTCAATATTGCTAATAGTCAAGTGTAGCTAATAAAGTGATTTTGTGATGATGAGCTCAGGGATCTATTGGCAGCCTTAGGCATGGTCCTCATCTGCGATAAGTGGGATTACAGCCCACAGGGACTTTATAGCATGATACATGAAGAGTGGGAATACTTCAAGAGGAGGAATAATATGACTCGAGAAATTGCAGAGGTGTACATTGATTTGAAACACATTCCTTTGAAATAATAAAAATGGCTAAGCTTCTACACACCAAAGGTCTGGTATGATAGGAACCTTCTGATAAAAAAATCTATCAATATGCAGATGAAGAAAAGAGGTTAAAAAAAAAAAGTGTAAGGAAAATTAGATGCGGAAACAACTTTCCTAACATCAAAACCTCAAGGAAGAATGCAGAGGTACCTTTTAAAATTACAATTATAGTCCAATTAAGATGCACATTGAGAAATAACATAAACAAAGTATTTGACACACACATATGAACACCAGATATACATGGGAAAACCCTTATGGGAGAAAAACCCACAACACCAAGAGAAGTCACTTTGTCTTACAGTAATAAAGAATTACATATAGAGTTCTGACTTATCTTTTTGATGTAAGATTTCAACAACTTTCACAATGATCAAACTTGTACACGAACCTTCAAGTTACAAACTTTACAGAATAGAAATCACTCTGATTATACAACCACACAACAATCTGTCAATCCTTCGAATCATCTACTAATCCAACCTAGCATCATCTTCTATTCCAGACTATATTCATGTTGTTCTTGTCTGTTGAGCTTCCTCTCAGAACTTCCACAATGAACTGTCTTCCAACATTTCCCATTCAGCTTCTCTGATTGGTCCACTACAAGCCACACGGGATGGTCTTCACTTGGTAAAAAAAATTCAGTCTGTGTTGCAATGTCGGTGAGACATTGACCATGTCTCCTTG
The DNA here is from genome assembly GCA_007258455.2 of Sequoia sempervirens. Classification (NCBI taxonomy): domain Eukaryota; kingdom Viridiplantae; phylum Streptophyta; class Pinopsida; order Cupressales; family Cupressaceae; genus Sequoia; species Sequoia sempervirens. The sequence goes on from VDFB02379711.1 coordinate 222,949,859, forward strand.
ATGCCACACAACTTAGCATCTGATATCACCAAGAGTTTTCTCATTTTCAAGACTTATATCGCTATTCACAAGTCACACCGACCTCAACATTGCTATCGAAAAGACTTACCGCTCGCCAAGAGGTTACACCAAGACTTCTTAAGTTACATCAAGTACTGAACGATCAACAAGACATTCGTCTTCTCACCAAGACCTCACATCGAGAAAACATGTCATACCAAAGCATCCAAGAGTCAACGAGACTTATCACTTTCACCAAGACCTTATACCAAGGTCCTAAGTTATACCAAGCCATTGGCATTTCCATCGACATCCATCTATCACTAAGACATTCAACTATTTCCAAGAGGTTTCACCGAGATCTCTTATGTTACTCCGTAGCCATACTACTATCGGTAAGACCCCACGAGTCGCCAAGACTTCATAACGATCATCTTGAGCTACTCTGATGACTACAGTTGTATCCCTGTTGGCATGACATTCCATTCTTGCTGAGACTTCTCCCCGAGACCTTTGGGTTAACCCCGAGCTGAATATTGTCGGTGAGACATTCCTATCGGTAAGACTTCTTACCGAACACCCAAGACTTTCCCCGAATGCTTCAACATAAAACACTATCATCGAGACATCCATATCGCTGAGAGTTCATAGCAAACATCCAAGACTCTCCCCAATAAATGATAGAATGGCCTATTGGCCAGAGATCTCCACGGGCGGTGAGAGGTTATCCCAAACGAAATGTCACAGCGATAGGCTCCTTTGGTGAGACTGAAGCAAGGTCACAGTGACCTGTACTGTTCAACAAGATTCAACCTGCTAGTCGGCCAGACACAAAAGATGTCACACTGACTTGGCTCCAATAGAGGTTTCAGCCTGTGGGATTGAGACACATATTTCCAACAATCTCCCACTTGACGAATATCACACAGGCACCTCCAGAGAACAACAAAACTTAGTGATAATCATGGGCACTGAGGCCCATCGAATTGGCACATGACCTGAACTTGTCTATGCTCACTGGATTTTTCAATGCATCTACAACATTTTCTAGAGTATCAACTTTTTCCAAACTGACCTTTCCATCCTCCACCATATCTTATACAAAGTGGTACTGTACATCTATATGTTTCGTCTTGGCATGGAAAGTAGGATTCTTTGCCAGACAAATTGCACTCTGACTATCACAAAAATAGTTATTTTCCCTACATCAAAACCAATGTTAGATCACAAACATTTTAACCAAACTACTTCTTTACAAGCATGTGTAGCTGCCATGTATTCAGCCTCTGTAGTGGAAAAAGTGACTACTGCCTATTGCTTACTCATCCAACTCACTGCACCACCATTCAACATCAAAATGTATCCACTGGTGGACCTCCTGTTGTCAATGTCCCATGCCCAATCATAATCCACATAGCCTCAAATACTGAGAGTCCTCTGTGATTCAACCAAGTTCCCATGGTAACACAAAGAAAAATCTGAAGTACCCTTCAAATATCTAAAAACTCTCTTTACAACATCCAAATGTGTCCTTCCAGGATTAGCCATAAACCGACTAAGAACTCCCACTACTTGGGAAATGTCTGGCCTTGTATAGACCATTACATACATAAGATTTCCAACCGCACTAGCATAGGGTACAATGGTCATGTCCTCCATCTCAGTAGGAGATTTTGGACAATCTTCAATAGATAGCTTCGTTCCCTGCAAGACTGGAACAACTAGCTACTTGTAATCATTCATGAAAAATCTCTCTAGAACAGTCTTGATATACTTACTCTAACTGAGCCAAAGTTTTCTACTATTCATGTCCCTGGTTATCTCCATCGCCAGAATATATCTTGCTACACCAAGATCTTTCATTTCAAACTTAGCAGACAACTAAGACTTAAGATCAGAAATCATTACCTTACTATTGCCTATGAATAGCATATCATCAACATAGAGAGCAATAATAAGAACTTGCCCACTTTCAGCTGTATAATAGACACAATGATCAGATTTTGATCTCACAAATCCCAAAGACAATACAAAAGTATCAAATTTCTGGTACCACATTCTAGGTGATTGCTTTAACCCATACATAGACTTTTTTAACTTGCAAACTAGTTTCTCTTTACCTTTCTCAACAAAGTGCTTAGGCTGAGACATATAGATTTCTTCTTTAAGATCACCATGAAGAAATGTTGTCTTCACATCCATCTGTTCGACCTCTAAGTCATATGCTACTGCAAGTGACAAAATAAATTTGATAGATGTTAGCTTAGCTACAGGAGAGAAAATCTCCCCATAATCAATTCCCTCTACCTGGGAATAACCCTTCACAACCAATCTTGCCTTGTATTTTTCCACATTGCCATCCAGACCAATCTTCTTTTTAAATACCCATTTGTAGCCAATAGCTTTTCTGCCTTTAGGCAAGGGCACCAAACTCCAAGTTTCATTCTTTTCTAATGATGCCATTTCCTCATTCATGGCTTCCAGCCAAGAGTCTGAATCAGACATTTTAAATGCCTCCTTTACAGTCCTAGGCTCATTAGTGCTAGAAATTAAAGCGTAGGCACAAGTATAATCTATCAAAGAAAACCCATACCTATCAGGTTGTTTTCTTTCATGGGTTGACCTCCTCACTTGTTGAGGCTGAGGTTCTTCTTCTTCTTCAGAACTTTCAGAACTACTTGAGCTCTCCTCAGTTTCAGGTACATTTTGAATTTTGAATTCCTCTTTATCTGGTGTAGGAGGAATTCCAACTACATATCCAAGGTAGAAGGCTTCAGCTCAGGAAAGATTACACTTCTATTGTATACAACCTTCTCCATATCAGGATTCCAAAGCTTGTGTCCTTTTATACCAGCACTATAGCCAATAAAAATAGATTTGATAGCCTTGTTCTCCAACTTAGATATTTTATCATATGACACATGAGCATATGCCTCACAGCCAAAAACACAAATGTGTCTTAAAGAGGGATTCTTACCAAACCATGCTTCCAAAGGTGTTTTCTCAACAAGAGCAGAATTTGGAGAATGATTAATCAAGTAACATGCAGTAGCAACAACCTCATCCCAAAAATTCTCCTCCAAGCCAGCACTACTCAGCATACTTCGTGCTTGTAAGGAAAACTTGATGCTGAAAACAATTTTCCTAACGTCAATACCTCAAGAAAGAGTGCATAAGTACTTTTAAATTTTCAATTATAGTCATGTTAAGATGCATTATGAGACAGATTACAGAAAGAAAGTATTTAGACAAACACACATGAAACACCAGATATACGTGGGAAAACCCTTACGGGAGAAAAACCCACCACACCAAGAGAAATCACTTTGTATTACAGTAATCAAAATTACATACAATTCCAGACTTATCTTTCTGGTGTCATTATACATCAACATTCATTAAGAACCTTTTTTTAACAGAGATATCCAAGTTACAGCCTTTACAGATTTGAATTCCTTCACTGATACAGTTTGAATTCTTCACACTTCACTGTTGATCGAACTACAATCCAACCTTCAAGTGTCTGCAATTTCCAACTATATCCATGGTGTTCCTTGACTATAGAGCTCTCTCACAGAACTGTTGTAACGAACAGACTCCCAACAGCTCCAATTTGGCTCTTTTGATTCGTCCACGTGATGCCATGTTGGAAGTCATACTCGGTCAATAGAATTCGTATTGCATTGGCATCTTGGTGAGACACTAACTGTGTCTCACCAATGCCACATTGAACTCATATCGATGTCGCCAAGAGTTATCATAGTTGCCAAGACATTCCATCGAGCTACAAGAGTTTCACCAAGTCACCAAGCAGTTGTTCTGACTTCTGGCTTTTGGCAGAAGGTCATAGCGAATCACTAAGGTTACACCGAAGTTCCCATATCTACCGAGCACCAAATGAAAGTCGACAAGACTCATAACTATCACCGAGAGTTCATACCAATCTTCATATGCTACTCTGAAGTGTTCACCTGTCGCTAAAACATTTGTCCAATGCTGAGAGAACTTACCGATTTATATATGTTTCGTCGAAGACTAACTATCGCCAAGAATTACCCCGATAGCCATCGGCTATCGGCAAGACAATAGCTTATCGCTCATACTTCATCTCAAAGTCTAAGAGTTATATCAATAACTCCCAAGTAGTCCCTGTCGGCATGATTCTCATCTATCGCTAAGACCTTTCTCCGATAGCTTTGAGTTTAATCGAAGATTTAACACTTGAGTCTTTCATCGCTGAGAACATGATACTGATGGCATTTCCTTCGGCCAAGTCTCCCCAAAGAAACAAAACAAACAAACACTGTCGATCTAACATTTTCTTTCACGGTGACATCTTAATGACTGAATATAGGTTACTCTGAAACTCTAGTTGCCAAGAGTTTCACCGATACACGAATGAATGGCCTTTCTACCAGATATCTCTCGAGCACTATAAGGTCACAATGAACACACCTTGTCATAGCAATAGCTACATAGTAAACCTTTCGGCAAGACTTCTTCAGGGTCACAGTGACCTGTTTAGGTTTGAATAAAACAAACTGCTAGTCGGCCAGACATGGAACCTGTCACACTGACTTGGCACTCATGGAGGTTTCAGCCTGTAATGCTTGAGACACATATTTCCAACAATCTCCCACTTGATGAAGATCATACAGGCCCCTCCAGAGCATAAAATAATACTTACTAAAAATCATGGGCACTAAGGCCCATTGAACTGGCACACCACCTGAACTTGTCTGTGCTCACTAGCTTCGTCAATGCATCTGCAATATTCTCCAAAGTATCAACTTTTTCTAAACTGACATTTCCATCCCCAACCATATCTCATACAAAGTGGTACTATACATCAATATGTTTCATCCTGGCATGGAAAGTTGGATTCTTTGCCAGACAAATGGCACTCTGACTATTACATAAGATTGTTATTTCCCCTGCATCAAAACCAATGTTAGAACACAAACGTTTCAACCATACAGCTTCTTTACAAGCATGGGTAGCTGCCATGTATTCAGCCTCTGTAGTGGACAAAGCGACTACAGCCTGCCGCTTGCTCATCCAACTCACTGTACCACCATTTAACATGAAAACATATCCACTGGTGGATCTCCTGCTGTCAATGTCCCCTGCCCAATCAGAGTCTACATAACCACAAATGCTGAGAGTCCTCTATAATTCAACCGAATTCCCATGGTAACACAAAGAAAAATCTGAAGTTCCCTTCAAATACCTAAACACCCTCTTCATAGCATCCCAATGTATTCTTCCTGGATTAGCCATAAATCGACTAAGTACTCCCACTGCTTGGGAAATGTCTGGCCTTGTACAGACCATTGCATACATACGACTACCTAGTGCACTAGCATAGGGTACACTAGTCATGTCCTCCATCTCAGTAGGAGATTTTGGACAATCCTCAACAAATAGCTTCATTCCCTGCATGACTGGAACAACTAACTGCTTGCAATCATTCATACAAAATCTCTCTAGAATAGTCTTTATATACTTACTCTGACTGAGCCAAAGCTTTTTATTCTTCCTGTCCTTGGTTATCTCCATCCCCAGAATATACCTTGATGCACCAAGATCCTTCATTTCTAACTTAGCAGACAACTGAGACTTAAGATTAGAAATCATTAGCTTGCTATTTCCAATGAACAACATATCATCAACATAAAGAGCAATAACAAGCACTTGATCACTTTCAGCTTTATAGTATACACAGTGATCAGATTTTGATCTCACAAAGCCTAAAGATAATACATGGGTATCAAATTTTTGGTACCACATTCTAGGTGACTGCTTTAACCCATACAAAGAGCACTTTAAACAAAGTGCTCAGGCTGGGACATATAGATTTCTTCTTCAAGATCACCATGAAGAAATGTTGTCTTCACATCCATCTATTCAACTTCTAAGTCATAAGTTGCTGCAAGTGACAATAGAAATCTAATGGATGTCAGCTTTGCTACAGAAGGAAATATTTCCCCATAGTCAATTCCCTCTACCTAGGAATAACCCTTTGCAACCAGTCGTGCTTTGTATTTTTCTACACTGCCATCCAGACCAATCTTTTTCTTAAATACCCATTTACAGCCTACAGGTTTTTTGCCTTAAGGCAAGGGCACCAGACTCCAAGTTTCATTTTTATCTAATGATGCCATTTCTTCCTTCATGGCTTCCAACCAATAATCTGAATCAGACATTTTAATTGCCTCATTTATAGTCCTAGGCTCATCAGTTCTAGAAATCAAGGCATAGGCACAAGTAGAATCAATCAAAGAGAACCCATACCTATCTGGTTGTTTCCTTTCTCAGGTTGACCTCCTCACTAGCTGAGGCTGAGGTTCATCTTCTTCAGAGCTTTTAGAACTGCTTGAGCTCTCCTCAGTTTTAGGTACGTTTTGAATCTTCAATTCCTCTTTCTCTGGTGTAGGAGGAATTGCTGCTACATCCTTACTGTTTTCTACCTTTGTCTCTGACTGCAGATCCAAGGTGGAAGGTTTCAGCTCATGAAAGATTACACTTCTACTATATACAACCTTCTTTGTAACAGGATTCCAAAGCTTGTATCATTTAATGTTAGCACTATAGCCAATAAAAATACACTTAACAACCTTGTTCTCCAACTTAGATCCTTTTACATCTGGCACATGTGCATATGCCTCACAGCCAAAGACTCTAATATGTCTAAGAGAGGGATTCTTACCAGACCACACTTTCAAAGGTGTCTTATCAACAAGAGTAGAGTTTGGAGACCGATTAACTAAGTAACATGCAGTAGCAATAGCTTTAGCCCAGAACTTCTCCTCCAAACTAGCACTACTAAGCATACTTTGTGCTCTCTCCATCACTGTCCTATTGAACCTTTCTGCAACTCCATTCTGTTGTGGAGTGTAAGGTGTAGTCTTGTGTCTTTTGATTCCATGGTCTTTACAAAATCTTTCAAATTCATCAGAACATAATTCACCACCATTATCAGTCCTTAAGCATTTTATTGTTTTACCAGTCTAATTTTCAACAAGATTTTTAAACTCCTTAATTCGACTAAACACTTCTGATTTACTTTTCAAAAAATATATAAATGCTCTTCTTGAATAATCATCAATGAACGACACATAGTATCTTGATTTAGACAAAGAAGGAACATCTACTGGACCAAACACATCCAAATGAATATAGTCTAACAAACTAGCAGATTTATGAGGACTGCCATAAAATGAAACACGATGTTGCTTTCCATATATATAGTGTTCACATAATTCAAATTCTAGATTACAATCTTCAAGCCCCTCAACTAGGTTTTTGTTCTTCAAGGTTTTTAAACCTTTTTCTCTTATGTGGCCTAACCTATGATGCTAAAGCATAGTCTTCTCTGCAGGAAGTTTTACTTCTGTAGAGTTTACATAATTAGGGATATTTCCCTCTTTACCTCCATGAGCAGCTTTCAGTGACTTCGAAGAGACATTGTTACAATGAACAGCTTGTGCATCTAGCTTGTACAGGGTACCAATTTGAGCACCTCTAGCCAACACCATTAAACCTCTAGTCATCTTGCAGCCACTTCTCAAGAACAAGACTTGTACTCTGATATCATTTAGCATACTTACAGACAATAGATTTCGAGCCATACCTGGTATGTGCATAACATTATTGATCCCCTTTATTCTGCCATCAGGGAATTGGATTATGACTCTTCCACGGCCAACAATTTCCAAGGTTGAATCACTCGCCAAGTACACCTTTCCACCATCATATTCTTCATACTTTGTAAACCATTCTCTATGAGATGTCATGTGGAACGATGCTCCAGAATCAATCAACCAGACATCATCTTATGCCTGAGTAGCCAAGGCTGCAATGAAGGCAACACCATCACTATGAGAAGAACCATTATCAGAAGATTCTTTCTTCTTCTTTTTCTCCTCTTTACAATCCTTTCGGACATGACAAGGTTGCCCACAGTTCCAGCACTTCACCTTGGACTTCTTTCTAGGAGACTTTGATCTCCCCTCTGATTTTGATTTGGACTTCTTGTCCTTCTTCTTGCCTTTCTCCTTTGACCTTCCTCTAACAACAAGAGCCTCCTTCGCCATCTTAGAAGATTTTCTTCTCATTTCTTTTGATAGCAAAGAACCAACAATATCTTCCATTTTAAAACTGGATGTTGTACTCCCAATAGCCATCACTAGATGACCCCATGAATCTGGCAAAGAACATAATAGAAGCATACATCGATCTTCTTCTTCAATATTTACACCAACAGATGTTAATTGTGCAAGCAACATGTTGAATGCATTCAAATGATCAGCTACAAACCCTCCTTCCTACATTCTCAAAGAGTAAAGCTTCTTTCTTAGGAGCAAATTATTCACCAAACATTTCCCCTGATAAATAGATGCCAGTCCCTTCCACAAGAGAGAAGTAGACTTCTCTTCATGCACATTGAGAAGAACTGAGTCTGCCAAATAGAGCCTTATCAGCCCCTTCGCTTTCCTATCTGCAAGGTCCCATTCTTCTTGCTTCATGCCTATAGGTTTAGTTCTAGACATAGCAAGCCAAAGGTCTCAATCTACTAAGAGATCCTCCATCTTGAGTTTCCACAATTCAAAGTTACTACCATTGAATTTCTCTATTTCAATCTTCCCAGATGAACTAGACATCTTAATCTGTAAATAGAAATAAAAATCTCTACAAAACTCCCACTGAATAGTATTGACACAAAAAACCCAATATACCCCCAAGGATAACACAATTGGCTAGGCTTTGATGCCACTTGTAAGGAAAACTAGATGCGAAAAACAATTTTCCTAACGCCAATACCTCAGGAAAGAGTGCAGAAGTACTTTTAAATTTTCAATTATAGTCAAGTTAAGATGCACTATGAGACAGATTATAGAAACAGAGTATTTAGACAAACACACATGAAACACCAGATATACGTGGGAAAACCCTTACGGGAGAAAAACCCACCACACCAAGAGAAATCACTTTGTATTACAGTAATCAAAATTACATACAATTCTAGACTTATCTTTCTGGTGTCATTATACATTAGCATTCATTATGAACCTTCTTCGAATAGAGACATCCAAGTTATAGCCTTTACAGATTTGAATTCCTTCACTGATACAGTTTGAATTCTTCACACTTCACTATTGATCGAGCTACAATCCAACCTTCAATTGTTTTCAATTTCCAACTATATCCATGGTGTTCCCTGACTATCAAGCTCTCTCATAGAACCGTTGCAATGAGCAGACTCCCAATGGTTCTAATTCGGCTCTTCTGATTCGTCCATGTGATGCCACATCGGAAGTCATACTCAGTCAACAGAATTCGTATTGGATTAGCATCTCGGTGAGACACTAACTGTGTCTCGCCGATGCCACATTGAACTCATATCGATGTAGCCAAGAGTTATCGTAGTCACCATGACATTCCATCGAGCTACAATAGTTTCACCGAGTCACCAAGTAGTCGTTCTGACTTATCGCTTCCGCTAGAAGGTCATAGCGAATCTAAGGTTACACTGAAGTTCCTATATCTACCAAGCACCAAATGAAAGTTGGCAAGACTCATAACTATCGCTGAGAGTTCATACCGATCTTCATATGCTACTCCGAAGTGTTCACCTATCACCAAAACATTTGTCCACCACTGAGAGAACTTATCAATTTATATATGTTTTGTCGAAGACTAACTGTCACCAAGAATTACCCCGATAGCCATCGGCTATCGGCAAGACAATAGCTTATCGCTCAAACTTCATATCGAAGTCTAAGAGTTATATCGATAACTCCCAAGTAGTCCCTATCGGCATGATTCTCGTCTATCACTAAGACCTTTCTCTGATAGCTTTGAGTTTAACCAAAGATTTAACACTTGAGTCTTTCGTCACTGAGAACATCATACCGATGGCATTTCCTTTAGCCAAGTCTCCCCGAAGAAACAAAACAAACAAACATTGTCGATATAACATTTTCTTTCGTGGTGACATCTTACCGAGTGAATATAGGTTACTCCAAAACTCCAGTCGCCCAGAGTTTCTTCGATACATGAATGAATGACCTTTCTACCAGATATCTCTCGAGCACTATAAGGTCACAATGAACACACCTTTTCACAGCGATAGCTACACATTAAACCTTTTGGCAAGACTTCTTCAGGGTCACAACGACCTATTTAGGTTTGAATAAAACAAACTGCTAGTCAGCCAGACATGTAACCTGTCACACCGACTTGGCACTCATGGAGGTTTGAGCCTATAATGCTTGAGACATATTTCCAATAGTGCTCTCTCCATCACTATCCTATTGAACCTTTCTACAACTCCATTTTGTTGTGGAGTATAAGGTGTAGTCTTATGTCTTTTAATTCCATGGTCTTTACAATACCTCTCGAAATCATCAGAAAAAAAATTCACCGCCATTATCAATCCTTAATCATTTTATTTTTCTTCCAGTCTAATTTTCTACAAGGTTCTTAAATTCCTTAAATCGACTGAATACTTGTCATTTACTTTTCAAAAAATAAACAAATGTTCTTCTTGAATATTCATCAATGAACTATATATAGTACCTTGACTTAGACAAAGAAGGAACATTCACTGGACCAAATACATCATAATGAATATAATCTAGCAAACCAGAAGATTTATGAGGACTAGGATAAAATGAAACACGTTGCTACTTTCCATATATATAGTGTTCACATAATTCAAATTCAAGGTTATAATCATCAAGCCCCTAAACCAGGTTTTTTTTCTTCAAGGTTTTTAAACCTTTCTCTCCAATGTGGCCTAACCTATGATGCCAGAGCATAGTCTTTTCTGCTGGAAGTTTAACTTCCATAGAGTTTACACAATTAGGAATATTTCCCTCTTTTCCTCCATTAGTAGCTTTTTGTGACTTTATAGAGACATTGTTACATTGAACATCATGTGCATCCAGCTTGTACAAGGTACCAATACGGGCACCCCTTGCTAGCACCATTGAGCCTCTAGTCATCTTGCAGCCATTTCCAGAGAACGTGACTTGCACTCCAATATCATTTAGCATACTTACAGAAAGTAATTTTTGAGCTAGACCTAGTATATGCATTACATTATTGATTCCCTTCACTCTGCCATCAAAGAATTGGATTATGACTCTTCCACGACCAAAAATCTAAAAACTTGAATCACCTGCCAAGTACACCTTTCCACCATCGTATTCTTCATACTTCATGAACCAATCTCTATGAGATGTCATGTGGAAAGATGCTCCAGAATCAATCAGCCAGACATCATCTGATGCCTGTGTAGCCAAGGCTGCAATGAAAGCATCTCCATCACTATGAGAAGAATCATTGTTGGAAGAATACTTCTTCTTCTTCTTCTTCTCCTCTTTACAATCCTTTTCGGACATGACTAGGTTGCCCACATTTCCAGCACTTCACCTTGGACTTCTTGCTAGGAGACTTTGATCCCCCCTCTGATTTCGATTTGGACTTCTTGTCCTTCTTCTTGCCTTTCTCTTTCGACCTTCCTCTAACAGCAAGGGCCTCCTTTTCCATCTCAGAAGATTTCCTTATGATTTCTTCTAATAATAAAGACAAAGAAGCAACAACATCCTCCATCTTGAAACTGGATTTTTTACTCCCAATAGCCATCACTAAGTGATCCCATGAATCTGGAAAAGAACACAATATCAGCATACAATGATCCTCTTCATCAGTCTTTACACCAACATAAGTTAATTGTGCAATCAGCATGTTAAATGCATTCAAATGATCAACAATAGACCCTCCTTCCTGCATTCTCAAAGAGTACAACTTCTTCCTCAGGAACAGTTTATTCACCAAGGAATTCCCCTGATAAATAGATGCCAGTCTCTTCCACAAGGAAGATGCAGTCTTCTCTTCATGCACATTGAGAAGAACAAAGTCTACCAAACAGAGCCTTATTAGCCCCTTAGTCTTTCTATCTGCAAGGTCCCAATCTTCTTGCTTCATGCTTTTAGGTTTAGTTCCAAACATAGCAAGCCACAGATCACAATCCACTAAAATATCCTCCATTTTGAGTTTCCACAACTCAAAATTGTTGGCATTGAACTTCTCTATTTCAATCTTTCCTGACATGCTTGCCATCTCAGTCTGTAATTAGAAATTGAAAAACTTCTACAAGACTCCCACTGAACATAAATTGACTCAAAAAACCCAACGTACCCACAAGGATAACACAACTAGCCAGGCTCTGTACCACTTGTAAGGAAAATTAGATGTAGAAACAACTTTCCTAATGCGAAAACCTCAGGGAAGAATGTAGAGGTACCTTTTAAAATTACAATTACAGTCCAATTAAGATGCACTTTGAGAAATAATAGAAACAAAGTATTTGACACACACATATGAACACCAGATATACATGGGAAAACCCTTATGGGAGAAAAACCCACCACACCAAGAGAAGTCACTTTGTATTATAGTAATAAAGAATTACATACAAAGTTCTGACTGATCTTTTTGATGTCAAATTTTAGTAGCTTTCACAATGATCAAACTTGTACAGGAACCTTCAAGTTACAAACTTTACAGAATAGAAATCACTCTGATTATACAACCACACAACAATCCATCAATCCTTCGAATCATCTACTAATCCAACCGAGCATCATCTTCTATTCCAGACTATATTCATGTCATTCTTGTTTGTTGAGCTTCCTCTCAGAATTGCCACAATGCAGTATCTTCCAATGGTTCCCATTTGGCTTCTCTGATTGGTCAACTACAAGCCACATAGGATGGTCTTCACTTAGTGAAAAAACTTCAGTCTATGTTGGCATGTCGGTGAGACACTGACCGTGTCTCCCCAATGCCACACAACTTAGCATCCAATATCGCCAAGATTTTTCTCATCGTCAAGACTCATATCGCTATTCACAAGTCACAACGACCTCAACATTGCTATCGGCAAGACTTATCACTTGCCAAGAGGTTACACCGAGACTTCTTAAGTTACATTGAGCACCAAACGATCGGCAAGACATTCATCTTTTCGCCAAGACCTCACATCGAGCAAACATGTCATATCGAAGCATCCAAGAGTCGGCAAGACTTATCACTTTTTCCAAGACCTTATACCGAGGTCCTAAGTCATACCAAGCCATTTGCATTTCCATTGACATCCATCTATCGCTAAGACATTCAACTGTCACGAAGAGGTTTCACCAAGATCTCTTATGTTACTCCATAGCCATACTACTATTGGAAAGACCCCATGAGTTGCCAAGACTTCATAACGACCGCCTTGAGCTACTCTGATGACTACAGTTGTATCCCCATTGGCGTGACATTCCATTCTCAGTGAGACTTCTCCCCGAGACCTTTGGGTTAACCCCGAGTGAATACTATCAGTGAGACATTCCTATAGGTAAGACTTCTTACCGAACACCCAAGACTTTCCCCGAAGGCTTCAACATAAAACACTGTCAGCGAGACATCCATATCACTGAGAGCTCATAGCAAACATCCAAGACTCTCCCCGATATACGATAGAATGTCCTGTCATCCAGAGATCTCCATGGGTGGTGAGAGGTTATCCCAAATGAAATGTCACAGCGATAGGCTCCTTCAGTGAGACTGAAGCAAGGTCACATCGACTTGTACTGTTCAACAAGATTCAAGCTGCTAGTCGGCCAGGCACAAGAGATGTCACACCGACTTGGCTCCAATAGAGGTTTCAGCCTGTGGGATTGAGACACATATTTCTAACAAGAAGGTAGAATTCTAGAGGTTTCAACAGGAGTTGTTGTGCCTCACCCTTCCTGTCAGACAATTCCCATAGGATGATGAGTTCAAAGAGATTTATGACAAGGAGGCCAACACTGATAACAACAATCTAAAGACTAGGAATGAAATCGATTAGGAATTAGTTCCACATCGGGCTTCCCTACCTTGAAAATCTAAAAGTTAGAGGGATTCAAAGTGAAGGGATTCATGAGCTCTATCCTCCTCTAGTGACCAAAGTAAAGGAAAGAGAGCCTGATGGTCTCCAAGAGCGTCATCCGATGTGATTGTTGATGGCCAAGTTTTGGAGGACTTGGTGGTTAGGAGATTGGAACATGTTAGTTCTGGTCATGAAATGAGAAGGTGGGTCCAAGATCTAGGTGTATCTGACATGTTGGACCAAGGAGAAGAAGAGGTGGAGTCCACCCTACAAGATGTGACGACTACTACGGTTCAGGTAAGTTTCGCTCCCTCTCTTCTTCCTATTTCTGCATCTTTGGTTGCCCCCTTGCCTCCTCCCATGGAAAGGAATTCTCCATCCTCGGGCCTTGACCTAATAATCCTGAGTACACCCCTTTTGTTTGTAATGAACCCCCTAAAATTACCTCGCATGCCGAGCGAGAAACACTGACCTCATTCATTTTTGAATCTTTGATCACCCTACAAAGGGCCCCTCTAGAAAGAGTTGAGACATTCATGCTAACTCCCACTCTCAAACCATCATCTTCTAAGAAAACACCTTTCTTCCTGACCATGTCTCTCTTCACCCCTATTGGAAAATTCCTTGCTCAATCTTAGCTTGGTGTGCTACCCTTTTCCATGATAACACTCCCTTTCACTTCATTGCATGCTCATACATCCAAGGTATCCCCTTCCATTACCCCTTTTGGTTTCCCTCCTAGTGACCCTATTGTAGTGTAGAATATTGATTTCCCTCAAACCCTACATGATCATTTCAATACAACCAAGCTAGCTTGGCGAAATGCTAAACAAAGATGGCTATTGAAGAACGTTGAGTTGTCGACTACCAAAAAAATCAAGGCTTGGTACAAAGAGGAGTATAATTCTCTCTTGATTAGCACCATGATTCCACTCATGGATAATCCTAAGGGAAATATGTAGATGGAGGATTATGACATCTGGACAATGGGCCTAGATCTGAATGAAACTCATCCATGCGACAAGGTGGTCTTAGCTAATATCACCTAGCCAACTGAAATTAAGGCCAAGGATGTTGAGATGGCTCGCATAATGTAGATGCAAGGTAAGTAAGGGGAATCCTTGAGGTTTCTTAAAGAAGCATAGAGTGAACAAATTCAGCTACATCCAAAAATTGAGAAATTGAAAGCTGACCTCGCCACCCAACATTAGACCAACATGAAGTACAGAAGTACTCACAAAATCCTATAGAAAGAGCTAGAAAGTATCCAATCTAAAGCTTCTAATAGTGTCAGGAAGGCATAGGTAGAGGTAGAAATATTGGAGCTAGAGAAACAAGAGACTGTGTTTGCTTTATATATCCGCGACCAAGAGATGAGAAGAATAAGCTCGACACTAGCGAATGCTCTCCAAACTAGTGAATGATCTCCAAACTAGTGAACCTCTCAAGGAGAGAGATCGAGTTGAGGAGAATGCAAGAACCAAAGAGTTTTGGCTCAGTTAGGAGCTAGCTATTGCTTAGAAGGCTGGGTCTCTCCTGCTTCTAAAAATATTGGTATCTTCACACTGGGAGTGGATTGTAGCTACAGTTCTTGTTCTCAGGCATGTCTTATAGTTCTTGAGGGATGTCTGAGAAATAAATGGGAAGATTGGCTTGACATCCAATCATATTTTTCACACATGTGACTCTCGAGTACTAGAATCACCAAGTTTCATTTCTAGGATTTGTGTGAATTCCAACGAAATACTAAAAGATTTCAGAATTCCTAATTAAAGAATTGCTTCCTTCAGAGCAAGTGAGATTTTCATCTCCCACAAGGTCACCAAAAAGTGAAAAGATTTCCAGATGGTGCTGGCAAGGAGGGTTGAAGAGGTAAAAAAGGATTTCAATGTCTTGATCAATTATGGGCTACCTCCTCTTTTCTCCCCAGACGGAGATGTGCAGATAGTAGAATAGATTACAAAAGCTATCAAACAAAAGGATTAGACTTCTGCAGAACTCTTGAGTTCAAGTATAGCGCACACAACCGATGAGATCAAGTGCAATATTTTTCACCTTTCTCATCTTTATCATTACGTTGGATTGGTTACTGCAATGTGGGGAGTCATGTCTTTCAGGGAAGTCTTCTAGCTTGACCAAGCATATAGACTCATTCATAGTATTCCCTTACCAATCAAAGTGGCATGGAAAATGCAACACTCCTCTTTCCTTAAACTCCAAGAATTTCCAAAGAGGTAGG
Source organism: Sequoia sempervirens (assembly GCA_007258455.2). Classification (NCBI taxonomy): domain Eukaryota; kingdom Viridiplantae; phylum Streptophyta; class Pinopsida; order Cupressales; family Cupressaceae; genus Sequoia; species Sequoia sempervirens. The sequence goes on from VDFB02379711.1 coordinate 222,966,025, forward strand.
TTCATACCTGCACAAGCGAAGGCCCCTGTGAGTCACCAGAACTATGAAATGCTTTTTATTTTCCTTAATATTTTGATCATTGGCTTCTTCTTTTTTTGGCTTTAGAGATGTCTAGGTTTATGCAAGGCCAGTCAAAAAGATGGGAAATGTGCCATGTAGTGGCTACATGGCTTTATTTTATTGTTTTCCTTTTGAAGGAGGGCCTGAGACACTTATCAACTTGGCAAAAAATTTCTCCAAATTTATTTTCAGAAAACATAAGATCCCCACACGTGTGATGTGTCATCTCTTTGTTATAGGAGGATTGCACCTCTTATGAGACAATATCTTTTGGGAGTCTGCCAGAGCTTGTTGGACTTTATTTTCTTGGTTTTTGGGATGGAAGCTTTGAGTCAGTGCCTCAAGATGATGTGATTGGTCAACAAGACCCTTTTGCTAGATTTTTTTTAGGATCTGATCACTTACATACCTCCATCTTTGCTAAATATCTAAAGAACATTAACGCAAGAATTGAGAATTGATGATCAATGATCGTTGTGACCTAACTAAGGATTTACGATCATATTGCAAGCTATCAATTATGAACATCTCACATCAATTACATCTATGTTGAGGTAGTGTTTTCTTCTTTTGATGGCTATATAAGGAAGGCAACAACACAATGAGGGGTTGGATTGCAAGTTTCAATTTCTTTGTTAAGAAAAGTTTCTTTAGTTTACTTAGAGTTTTTAGAATTATTTTCAGAGGTGAGTTACAAAACTACTTTTCTTTGGCATGTTAAATCTATTAAGTTTTAAACTATTTTTAGATTGGCATCAAACCTCTATTTCAAAGTTCATTTGATATTTAAAAGCATGAACTATTGAGGAGAAATTGTTGAGACTGTTCATGTATAGCCTTTTTCAAGTTTTCTTTCTTGATATTATCATTTTGAATGAAACATTGTTTCTTGCAAGCTAAATATGGATAGTTTAAGTAGTTTATTTCCATGCTATATGCTCATATGGTAGAGTAGTAGATTAAGAAAATTGGACTATGTCATTGGAATTCTCTATTTCTCTGAAAGTTGTTTTTTCATGCTATGTTGTATTAGGAGGAAGAGTTCATGTGATTTATGAGATATTTTTCTGCTACTAGTAAGAAATATTTATGTTTGATTAGACCTTAATGAACACTACTTGTAGAAAGATTTGAAAGTCTACATTGTGCTTGAAGTTAGCCTTTGGTGTTTGTTTGCTTTCCAACAATGAAGGGTTGTGGTGTTCTGTGTCTATTTCACTCATAGGAGTGATTTAGGTTTGAAATGTTGTAAAATATTTGGCACATCAACTTTTATGTTTTATGTTTACATTTCCTTCTTCCCTTATCTCTGAACCCCAAAGAAGAGTTGACTTTCTATAAAGATCCCAAAGGTATTCAATGAGATGTAATTTATCCTCCACTCGCTCAATTTCCCATAAGACTATCAGAGAGGTGCAAGCTTTGATGATCAACAATTGCAATTCTTGAGCTAGAGCATGAATCAGATCTCTATTTTGTTGACATTGGACACACTTCTACACATATTGATGAGCTTCACTTTCCATGGTTAGCCAGTAGTACCCCATTGTCAATATTTTCTTAGTTAATTTCATACCACTAGAATGGGAACCACATATTCCATCATGAACTTTTTTTAAAGAAGTCAAGGCTTCCTCTTGGTTAATAAATCATAGTGATGTCCCTTCGATGCTTCAACGGTAAAGGGTATCACCTAGGATCACAAATCAAGATGCCTTCTTAACAAAGGTCTTTTTAAGGTTTGAGGTGATATCGGATGGAAGGATTCCTTTGCTAAGGTTGATAAATATGTCATGATATCATGGGGATCTAGGAGCAACAATGACACACACGAATTCAGATTCAGGGATTTCAAAAGTTGGTATGAGAAGTTGTTCTACCAAGAATTCACATTGTAGGACGTTGTTCGACATGTCTAACAGTGATCCAATTATTTCCATAGCATCCACTACTCTATTGTTCATTAGAAAAATCTACTCGAAAGTTATATCTATGAAAAGGTCTTTGAGACTTTCCACCATCATTTTTAAGGAGTGAGTTTCTCATCCTTTGTTTGGTAGTCATCATTAACTTGGTTGATAACTAGTTGTGAGTCTCCATAGACTTTAATCTCTTGTATTTGCCACTAAACTTCTATCCTTAGAAATATGATTAGGGCTCCATACTCAATGTTGTTAGTGCATGGAAATGATAGCCTGTATAACTTTGGAATGCAATCAGCTTGAGGGGTGATGATAAGGATACCTACTCCTGATCCATGTTGGGTGAACGATCCATCAAAGTACATCTTCCACTAAGTTGAGATATTGATAGGAACACTGATTCATTAGGGAACTCAGAGATCAAAGGGTTCTCAATATAAATAGGTGCCTCTGCTAGTTGGTCTACGATTACTTATCTTTTGATTTCCTTGTGCTCCATATAGTCTATGCCAAATTTAGTTAAGATGATTACCCATTTAGCCATTCTCCCACTGAAATTTCTTTAGACAATAGGTATTTCAATGGATCAATCTTATCAATAATTTTGATTTGATGTGATAGCATGTAGTGTCTAAACATTTTTGTAGAAAAAACTACTGCTAAGCATGCTTTCTCAATGGGTGAATAGTTTATTTCATAGCCCACCAAAGTTCTACTGATGTAATAGATAGCCCTTTCTTTTTCATCTTCATGTTGTGGTAGAAGAGCTCCTAATTCTACTAATGTTACTGAGATATACAATATCAATGGTTTGTTTAGTATTAGTGGCATGAGCAATGGAGGTGTTAGTAGATAGTTTTTGATCTACTAGAAAGCTTTATCACACTTCTCATCCCACTTGCAATTTATCCCTTTATGAAGAATATGTGAGAAGGGGTGGATTCTATCTAATAGTTGTGCTATGAACCTCCTAATGGACTACAATCTTCGTTGTAACCCTCTCATTTGCTTCAATTTTTATGGTGGTTCCATGTCTAGGATGGCTTTTACCTTTACTAGATCAATTTCTATCCCTCTTTCCAAGATGATATATTTGAGAATTTTCCTTGATGTAAGGGTAAAAGCAAGAAGTTGGGTTCACAAAAAGGGGAAGTTTTGGCCAAAACAAAAAAAGAAGCACGAAACACGTACGCATTTTAAAAAAATGCATACGCATTATGGATTGGGTACCCGAGCCTAAATCCAAAGGCGTATGCATTTAGATTCAAGTACACAAACCTAAAATGTGTATGCATTATGAAACATGTATGCATTTATAATGCATATGTGTTTTGAAATGTGGGCATGTTTCACAAAGCTATTTATTTTTTAAATAAGTGACTATGTTTTCATTTTCACTATTAGTTTGAGCCGCATTGTAAAAGGAGAAAGAAGATCACGTACGCATTTTGAAGTGCCTAATTGAAGCAAATTTTCACTACCACCTCCTCCCATCGATGCAAATGACCTCAAAAACCTCTAGATTGGTTGAATTTTGTTGCTTTATATCTTGTAAATTTCTATTTTGTAATTGATTTTTAGTCTTTGTTTGTCTAGTTTGTTTTAGTTCAATATTTTATAGTTTTTAAATTGGATTTAAAAAGCCAAAACCATCAACGAAATAAAAAATTGTTAAATTGTAAATCAAAAACCATAAAAACTAAACGTAAATTGGACACATTTAACTTAGAAATCAAAATCCTAAACCCTAGGTTCCAAAAAACATATACCTAAAAACTAATTTACCCTTAATCCTTAGACCTAAACCCTAAAACCTAAACCTAAAACCCTATTATTTTCACCTTTTAGATAGTGCAACTTGAAATTACAATCAATACTTTCAATGTAACCATTTTTGTTGAGAAATAAGGAGATGTTTCTTAACTAGTTCAACAAGTCATAGAATAAATTTATGAGGTTGATCTATTTAGGATTGATCATGTTGCTATGCTACACCATTTCCATACTCAACTATAGTTTACATTTTTTCATTTTTTAGTATGGTCACAAGTTTTAATTTCATTAGGATTGATGATGTTGCTCATGCTCATTGAGTAATTTCAATTTGGAATTTCCCCTCCTTCCTTTATTTATTTTGTGTCCTCCTTGTCATTGGTTCTTAACTTTCACTTCACATAATTTATAAGTATCCCTCCTTGGAGGTTTCTTAAATTTTTTATTTGACATAGATATGTTTTCATGTCATCAAATCTCTAAATAATTATATAGTAAATATCTAATTTCTTCCATTTTTGTATGATAAATTATGCACACCAATTCACATGTATAAATATGATTTCATTACAACTAAAAAATTTAGTGAGGTCTTTGTACTTAAAGAAGCCATTTTCAATATGTGAATAGAGCTCAAGCTCATCTTTGTTTATTTTGTATTGCAATTAATACTAGCATATATCCAATAGTAGATATCTATGTGTCCCTTTGAATGTCTTATATTAATTTTATTATTATCTTTAGTATGCTTTGAAAACAATGAATGAGATTATAAATTAATGTTAGTGTTAAACTTATTTCTTCTTAACTACTTTGTCCCACTATAGAGAACTTGTATCTCTTATCATGAAATTTGAAAATTTAGATAAATCAATTTATGTCCTTGGATTTAATTAAATTCTATTTCATACTTGAAAAATACATGTATTCACAATCGATATACCTTAGCTCTATAGATATAATCTTGTTGGGAAACAACCACACCTATGAGTAAACTTCCCCTCACCCCAAAAGATAAAGCTCTACCCATAAAAGTAGAAGAATATTACTTATTGCTGAATTAGTTAATTAATGATAGACTTGATATTTATGAGCTCCATTGAGCACCCTTGTCTAAAAATAATCCTAATATTTAGAATCTAGTATAATTTTTACAAATTAAACTACATGGTTTTCATCATTTACCCATTTTGACACTCATTCTTGAGTTGAATAACCTAAACTAGTGGGGTTTCCTTCTCTTTTTCTACCTTTATATGTTTAATTATCAAGTGATATCTAGCTAAAAATAAGTTTATGGCCTTCTTTCAGGGGATCCACTTAATAAACCAATGACATAATACATGCATTCATAGGGTTCTAATAAAACCCCCTAATTTCATTTCTACCCATCAAACTTATAATTATAACTTACCTCCCTATTTTCACTGAGAGGTATCCTATGTACATATTTTTTCTGTTAAGTTCTTATATGATCCCTTTTAATATTTCCACACTATTAGCCAAGGGAAATTCCCACAAATAGATCTAAATCAAAACTATTTATAATTTCCATCCCATTTATTAAAGGTTTAACATAAAATACCTAGATGAATTATGACAAATATGTCATCCTCTAGAAAGTTTTGATGTAGAAGCACTTATACAACTCAACATATGAGTTCTATTTCCATGTACACAAAATGTATATTGAATACTTAGATATTTTAGGTATCTTAATTATAGTATACATATTGATCTAAATTATAGTGGGAATACTTTTGATATACTTTATGATTCTTCTTGGAAGGGTTGCAAAAGTACTAAAAGGTGTTCAATAATTAGTTTTAGGTAATGTAGATAGGATTTTATTAAAATTGTATGACCCTATCAGTGTGACAATTATCTCCATTTTTATTTGTATTATAAGAATAGTTAGTAACAACAAACCCTTCATATTAACAACCACACATTGGACTCAATTTAATATGTACATGCTATGGATTTTTAATGTTATGGATTTTTTAAAATTATAAATTGAATGTGTCGTCAAATGAAATGTATTTTGAATTTGTGCATGTTTAATGTTATTTTTAAATAACTTTAAAATTATGTGCATTATTTAATTAGTTTGTTGATATGTATATTTTAATTGTTTAACATGCAATTGCCATTTCATTGTTCACATGGATCCAAAATTTAACATACAAGATTTTATATCTTATGCACAAGTTCCTACAAACCCCATACATCCAAATCTACCACCACAAAAAAACCCCACACCTCCACACTCTCCACCTCCTAGCTCCCCACCCCCCGTATTAGATCAAGCTTAGTTGAGAGAGAGCATTAGAGAAAACCTTAATGTGATTTAGGGAAATATAGATCTGATAAAAAATAATCCTAGAATCCCCCCCCATCTCATATGGTTTGCATCTATGATGCAAACTGTTGTCAGTTATGTTTGATCTATTGATGTGGACCTAGATAGGTTCCATCAATGGAGAGAAGAGAGGAGAAAATTCTATGCAGATGGATTGTCCTATAAAGAAATTAGTTATCTTAAAATCACCAAACAAGCCATGTACCAACATTTTTTTTCCCCCAAACAAACTAACCAATTCCACCCACCAAAAAAATAATTTCAATTTTATGGTGTACGCACCCACAGATAGCTGCGAATTTTTGGGATAGATGGTGGATGGTGTTTGATAGTCCACCATATGGAAATTATGAGGTGCCCCTATAATTTTTGAGAAAGTTATGGGTTGAGTTTGATCTAGGTTTAAAACCCAACTATTTTGATATGAGGTCATTTCAGGGAGTTGGGTGTGGCATGCCCCAACATATATTAGGAGTACGTGTTGATCCTTAGTGACATGCTCTAATTTCTCCTATAGTTCCTCCTCCTTCTCCTAGTGTTCTCACTACATTTCAACAATATACAATATTATCGGCATACAGAGCATTGAGTTCTCTTTTAGGACATCTCACTCATTAGACTACACATGCGGTGGTTGAAGTGGCCAATAGAGAGAATGGACACTCGAACCATGGGAATACTTAGGCATCCACTTCAGTTGACCCACATGCATCTAGGATAGAGTCATATATGAATTTACTATATTCTAAGGATCATCCTACATAGGTATGTTTATCTTTTGAACTTAAATTTAATTTTTTTGAAATTTGCAAAATTTAAGTAAATAATAACATCAAATTATATATATATATAATATAGTATAATATTAATTCAAGAAGTGTTTGGTGTAGATGCATGATCACACGATGCCTAAATCTCAATATGATCGTGTCTATATGTCAAGTGTTGTAGAGCTGGGCTTAACTTTTGGTCAGGTACTTAAACCAATAAATATTAAATAATTTGTGTGGATATATCTAATTTAATTTGAATTTTTACACATGTGTGAAATGATATATTATATCTAGATGCAGGGAGGTCATGCGATACCAAGTACTAACCAACCACAAATTGTGGTGAGTTCTCCTGAGTCATCATCAGCTTAGGTGTGTGCTTTCAAAAGTTTGTTAAGTTTAAATTAAATTCACATCATAGATCTAATTTAATTTGAATTTACATACACATGTGTGAATGATCTATACATTGTTGTACATATATATGTATGGATTTCATGTGATACCCATGGTGGGTGCATCTAAGACATCGTCAACATTTATGCATGGGAAATCTCAAGTGCGTGATCATGAGGTATACCATTTGAGGTTGTAAAGTTTACTAAATATCCTATACAATTTTTACAGACCTTATATATATATATATTCGAGGTTTTAATATGTATTGTTTGCTTTATATGAATATGAAGGATATAGTAGATCAAGCATTTGGATCTTCTCAAGTGATAGTTATGCTACCCTTTGAACAAAATGTGCCAGTAGATTCACATGATCATATGGTAATTTATGCATACTAAAAATCATTTTTACTTTATTTACTAGATATTTAATTAAATTTATTTTTATCTTGAGTTTATATTTTCAAGTTTATATGTTTAGTTATATCAATTCTAAATAATTTTCAATCTACTTTCAAGTTTCTTGTACTCTTTTACAAAATGGTGCAGGTACATCTAGTCCACGTGGAACAAAGTGGAGACTTGATTTGACTGATTTCCCTAATAGTTAGATGGTTTTAAATTTTATGGACTATAGATCTCTAGTTATATATATATATATATATATATATATATATATTTGTGTGTGTGTGTGTGTTGGACCTGACATATGCATTTTGAACGTGTTATTTCATGGACCATTTCACATACATTCTATCGATTAATATTATCATGTTTGTGTTTATTTATATCAGTTTAATTTAATATGATGTTTATATATGTAGTCAATTATGATTGTGTTATGTTCATTTTGATGATTATATGCACTCATGTATGTATAGATATTTTATCCAATTTTCAAGTAATACATGCACTATATAAATTCTTATCGAGAATCAAATTTCATATATATAATTTATTGCATGGTTAGGTGACAAATTAAAACATTCCTTAAATAGTTTAGATCATATTCATAATAAATTAAGGGCACGTAATTTTAACTATTTTCCAATTCTAGCAAATATTTGAATAACTAAACAAAAATCTATCTCCTTGTATGTATAAAATGTATAATCTATACAATTGAAAAATTATATAAAATGTGGTAAATACAAGACATGAAATGTATAGTCTATAAAATTGGAACAAGAGGGTATGTATAGGATCATCATGGAAAAAATAGGCCCTTAAGTGGCAAAAAATTCAGAAAAATTAGAATTACGCAACTTGACGTAAAAATTTGAATAAGTTATCAATATTATTTCAAAAATATGTAACAACATAATTTGTAGCAAATTGAGTGTAGTTTCTAAACTACTAGGTTTGTTCAAAAAAGAAAAAAATCTATTTGGTGAAAATTAGAAATTTCAATGCAGTGGTACTTAAATTTCAGGGAAAAATTAAGAAGTAGGTGTCTGTCTGACCACCCTAACCACAATAAAATGATAATATTTTTGTATAAGATTCTATATATAAGTAGAGGACTCATGTCCCAATGTGATGCATATTTTTTTGTATTTTTTTTCTAAGTAAATAATTAATTATGATTTTTTTATTACAAATTTTTAAAAAATATAAAAACTTATATGCCTAACCACCTTAACTTGGTCAAAATTTCATGAAATTCATTTTTTGTTTTTTTAATCCTATAGTACGTGAAGCATAGAATGTGACACATGTTTTAGATTCAAAAAATGTGATACCATTTGAAATCTATAGATGTTTTTCAATCAGACTATCAATCAGGACTTTAGTCATATTTTGAATAGAAAATGAATAGTAATTACTTACTAAATTCAAAGTAAAGTATAATTTATATTGGTGGAAAGATGAGAATCTCCTTTAAAAACCCTTTTCGTTTCATCAATTTTGGGTAAAAAAATAGTCATCAGCCACATACCCATCATATTGCCACTTTTTGACCCATCATGATCCTGCACATACCCAAGATATTTAAAAAGTGACTAATAAGTTCATTGAAGTTCATACATTGAACAAATATATATAATGCATATTGATGTTTAATACAAATATATAACATGATGAAACATATATGTGCATGTAGATACAATTAAAGCTTATCAAATTTTAGGTCAAGACCATAAATTGATATTTACATACTCTCTTGATAAAAAAAATTATAGTTACAATCACATGGTAGACCGACTTGATGAGAAACTGCAAAAATAATTAATGTAAGTAAAGCAACTATATAGTTTTTACGAGTCATTTAAGTAAATAATTCATGCGAGATAAGAACAATATATAGTAAAATTTAGAAATTGGATCTTATAAATTCCTTACAAATTCAAGTGATGTTTTCCATAGGATGGATTAAGGGGACTTAAGAGGATATAGCTTAAGGGGGGTCATAAGAGAATTCAATAAATGGAGTTAAGAGTATGGCTTAAGGGGATGCAAGAGGGTAGATTAAGGGGAGCTAACATGATGGATTAAAGGGACGCAAGATGGTGGATTAAGGGGAGTTGATAGAATGACTTAAAGGGATGTAAGAGGTTGGATTAAGGGGATGCATGTCATGAACCCTAGGATATAAATATTCAGGTCCTAAGAGGATGGCTTAAGAGAAATTATGAGAGTGACTTAAGGGATGCAACATTGTATATTAAGGGGATGTAAGAGGATGGATTAAGGGGATGCAAGAGGGTGGATTAAGGGGAGTTGATAGAATGACTTAATGGGATGGAAGATGGTGGATTAAGGGGAGTTGAGAGAATGACTTAAATGGATGTAAGAGGGTGGATTAAGGGGAGTTGATAGAATGAGTTAAAGGGATGTAAGAGGGTGGATTAAGGGGATGCATATCATGAACCTTAGGATATGGCTTAACGGTTCCTAAGGGGATGGCTTAAGGGGAATTATGAGAGTTACTTAAGGGATGCAATAGGGTGGATTAATGGGATGTAAGAGAATATGCCTTAAGGTTCCTTTAAGATGATGGCTTAAGGGGATGCAAGAGGGTGGATTAAGGGGAGTTGATATAATGACTTAAATGGATGTAAGGGGGTGGATTAAGGGGAGTTGATAGAATGAATTAAAGGGATGTAAGAGGTTGGATTAAGGGGAGTTGAGAGAATGACTTAAAACCCTAAACCATAGGACCTAAATCATAGGAGATGAACCCTATACCCTTAAAAACCTTATATATATTTTATTTTATGCATCTCATGAACCCTACAAACCCTAAACCCTAAAAAATATGACCTAAAGCCTAGGAGATGAACCCTAAACCATTAACCCATATAGATTTGTTATTCTAACCATCTCATGGACCCTAGAAACCCTAAACCCTAAACCATATGACCTAAAGCCTAGGGGATGAACCCTAAACCATTAACCCATATAGATTTTATATTCTAAGCATCTCTTGAACCCTAGAAACCCTAAACCCTAAACCATATGACCTCAAGCCTAGGAGATGAACCCTAAACCATTAACTCATATAGATTTGTTATTCTGAGCATCTAACAAACCCTAGAAACCCTAAACCCTAAACCCATAAGACCTACATCCTAGGAGATGAACCCTAAACCATTAACCCATATAGATTTGTTATTCTAAGCATCTCATGAACCCTAGAAACCCTAAACCCTAAACCATATGACCTAAAGCCTCAGAGATGAACCCTAAACCATTAACTCATATAGATTTGTTATTCTAAGCATCCCATGAACCCTAGAAACCCTAAACCCTAAACCATATGACCTAAAGCCTAGGAAATGAATCCTAAACCATTAACCCATATTGATTTGTTATTCTAAGCATCTCATGAACCCTAGAATCCCTAAAACCTAAACCATATGACCTAAAGCCTAGGAGATGAACCCTAAACTATTAACCCATATATATTTGTTATTCTAAGCATCTCATGAACCCCAAAGAGACTTAAGGGGATGCAATAGGATGGGTTAAGGGTAAATATATGAAGATATGGCTTAAGGGGTGTTGAGAGAGTGATTTAAGGGAATGAAAGTAGATGGATTAAGGGTAGATATATGAGGATATGGATTAAGGGGTCCTAAGAGAATGGCTTAATTTTTGTTGAGAGAGTGACTTAAGGGGATGCAAGTGGATGGATTAAGGGTAGATATACAAAGATATGGATTAAGGGTTCCTAAGAGGATGACTTAAAGGGTGTTGAGAGAGTTACTAAAGGGGATGCAATAGGATGGATTAAGGGTAGATATATGAGGATATGGATGAAGGGGTCCTAATAGGATGACTTAAGGGGAATTAATAGAGAGACTTAAGGGGATGCAAGAGGAATTATTAATGGTACATAAGAGGATATAATAAGGGGTCCTAAGAGAATGGCTTAAGGGGATATGAAGTCAATTATAAATTTTTTTAAAAATGAAAATGAATTAAATTTAGTTTTATATTTATACTATCAATTAAATGTATCTAGAACTATTTATAGTTACCTGTCTCTAGATTCAAATTTCATTGTAATATATATGCATCTCCTCTCTTTTTTGTAAAGAATCTAGTTTTTGGAGACCTGAAATAGAAAAATGATATAAAAATTTAATTAGGAAATGACTAAAGACAAATATATATATAGACATGTATATGTGATCAATTTTTAACTACATATCAACTATCAATTAGATATATATACAACTATATACTTACAAATATTTATTTACCCCATCTATTGATCCTCTCTTTTTTGTAATGCATCTATGATTGTCTTATGATCATCTATTGAAAGTTTCCATAAAAATTTATTAGTAGGCCTCCCTTGATATATAACTAGTTTTATACTGGTTTCCAAAACCAAATGTGAATAATGTATAATATTCTTGTGTCTTTCAAAATATTCAAATGTAGGAGGGCCATTCTTTCTTATCAAATATTTTCAAAGCTAGGTTCCAACAACAACCACTAAACCAATTGGATACTCAAATTTTTCATCATCCACTCTAAGATGTACCAACTTATGTTTTCTCTCAACACATCTAGCAAACCAATAATTTGTCTCCTCTTCATTACCCTTAGGTGCAAGAACATCATACACATGTCCAACAAAAATAAGTCAAAAATTCAATAAAGAGTGACTTATATTTAATTCACATATAAAATTCAACTCAATAAATAATGTACCTTCTTGTACAAGATCTGAAACATGATCATAATCATCTAATCCAAACTCTTGATTATCTTCAATTGTTGTTCTATGTTGAACATGTGTCGATGTAGGTGTTAAGGCTCTTTGTTTCCATTGTTCAACCCATTCCCTATTTTCACACACCCCCCAATCACCTACAATACAAAATTGAAAAAAGCATTCCAGGTCCCTTATCCATATTGTCCATGTGTTTGCATTCAAACTCTTAAATGAATGCCATTTTGTAGATCCATTAATTGTTTCACAATCTTGTCAAGAAAAAATATCATTTTCTTCAACTAACCAAAAGAAGTGTCAAATTATTGAGCTATCACTTGTTCTTGTAGATAATTTTGTATTGCACCAATATACAATTGAACATGCATCTCTAAATTACGGAACATCCTTAAATTTTAGTTTCTCTCTAGAAAGAACTCTTTTCACACATGCACCTACTCCATCATGTTCTCCCTTACCATGACCAGCTTCAAAAAACCTCTACATGTACTAGATATTATTTTCCTTATGAACTCTACATAACCAATAAAACATTCTAGCATTTCTAAATAGACCCGTGCAATTATCTGACCATATGAGATGTTCTCTCATTTGAATTGCTCTCTCTTTTAATTTTTTATAAAATCTATCAAAAATATATTGAACAAACTTAGATGAATGTAATTGATTATCACTTACATAAAAATGGTACTCTCTCAATTTTTTTTTATTATATTCTCTACTATCATCTGCATATCTATAAACAATATGAATAAATATAGCTACTTGCACTGAATTATAATACTATGATTGGATGTCTTCTTGTGGAGCAAGAGTATAATTTTTTAGTAAAATCAACAAATGACAATATATTCCAATTGGGAATGTGTTTTTACATAAATGAAATTGATTATCAAGCCAATGAGCATATTGAGAATGTTTAACATATTTAGGTACAATATTATCTTTAAATTATTTGATAACTGCATGCACACTAAATTTTTCCACAATTAGCTCACAACATTTTCTAGTTTTTCAATCTTTTAAAGAATACTCAACATTTAAAAAAAAAATTACGTCCACTAATTGTTGTCAAAACTCATCTAAACTACTTTCATGTATACATTCTCCTAATAATGAAAAGTTACCACATCTAGCACATTTTCTAGAAATACATGCTTTTAAATAAAATAATTTTCCATTAGAAGGTTCACAAAACAAACCTACGATAAAATCTTTGATTCTTTCAGGGGACATATTAATACCAAAAATGTCCTGCATAATTTGGTTAGCATGCAAAGTGCATTATATATATCAAAAACTATCATAATAATAATGAAATTGTACACGAGTCTTACAAAAACAAGAGATTTGTTGCTTATTAATTCTAACATACCTAGGTTTACACTTTTCGAATGATCTTTGACTTATGCTAATATTCAATGGTAAGATTGAAGCATCTAATTTTTTTTTATGTAATTCATTTTGAGTCATATCTAAGAGATGCTTTGAATGAGGTTCACGAATTTTGGAACCCACCCTTAATTTTAATACATCTCTAATGTTAGGTGATACTCTTGTATTATCATGCCAAATTTTTCAATTAAAGATTTAACTTCATTAGTTACTTTCATGTCTAATCTTGGGAGTGTACCACTAAAACTCCAACATTGATGAATTGGATCCTTTTCAATACTTTCTCTTCTTTTAGTAGCTCTTATCAAAGTTTTAGGATTTACTTTTATACATTTACTAATCTTACTTAACATTATTTTATTTGAAGTTGCTTTAATAACTAGAGCAGTTGTTATTGCATGACAAGCTGCATTCTTATCTTTAGATCAACTTTTCTTACCTATAAAATCAATAGCATTAGCAACACTAGATATGACTTGTTCTATTGAATCATCTTTCTTTTTTGGCTTTACAAAAATACCTAATTTTTTCATCACATTTCTCATTTTTGAAATTCTCATCAATTGCACCATGAGTTGACATTGGAATCCTAATTTATTTCTATAATTTTTTTATTTATTTATTCTATTTCCATAAGTTCTAATTTTTCTCCAAGAAACTTTACCACAAATGTTATCTAGCACATCTTTTTCAATTGTAAAAAAGTCATTTTCATCTTCATCCAAACAAGAGGTTTCACTTTCATTCACACAAGGGGTTTCATTTTCATTTTCAAACATAAAAGGGATTTCATTCTCATTTTCATTATCATAAGATATTTCATTTTTTTGTTTTTGCATTGTTTCAACCCTAGAATTATTTATACCATCAATGGTGTATCCAACGCCATCTAAATAACTAAGATCAATATTATCAAGACTTGGGTTTGAAGACATGCCTAGATGGATTGTTTGAATAGGTGAATTTTCCATATCATTGGGAGGTGGATTTGAAGACATACCTAAAGTTGTCCATAGGTGCTATTTCCATATCATTCAAAGTTGAAGTTGAAGGCATAGTTGGGTTTGTCTCCATAATTGCATTTTCTTCCATATTCACCATCTCCAAATTTGCATCATCTACATTCATTTCATAAGTCATGGTTTCCTCTTCAAAATTCGTGGAACTAGATGCTTCTAAATTTTTCATTTGATGAATCCTTTCTCTTCTATCGCTTTGCATTTTTTCCTTCATTTCTTTATTTGCTTGAATTTCTTCGGCTGTCATTAAATTTCTACATTTTTTTCTTTGCATTTGCTTTGATCGAATGGTTACCAAACCCTCTTTGATAACAAAAAAAATGATTCAAGTAGCCTATTTTCAAATTACTATCTCCTTCAAATATTCAAATAAAACTATGTAGTATGAAGATCCTTTCTTCTATAAACTTTGAAGTACAAAAACATCATGAATATATCCAAAAATTCTCTTTTTCCAAATCTTCTTGTAAAATATTCTTGTACTTGATTTCACTTCAGAAAATTCAACGTGCACTTTTCTCTTCAACAATTTGAATAGAATTATCCCCGCACAAGAAAAACTTGCAATAAAAATGCAGAAAATGGCACTTTCAGACTATACTACAAAAAATGAATGTTGCAGAAAAAACATGTTTTATCAGTATTTTCCAAATTGGGGAAATATGACTATCTAAGAAATGTGTATGCATTATAAAATGTGTACACATTCTATTTTAGGAACGTGTATGCGTTACTCTTACGCAACAAGTAAAAAATAATGTGCATGTGTTATGTAACGCGTACACATTTCATTTAAAGAACACATACATGTTTTAATAGTACATACATGTTATTAAAATTTTTAATTTCCAACCCACATGTAGCCTTGGTTTTAATCTTAGGAAAGGCTTAGCAGTCCGAACCTTAGCCTTTGACCTACAACTAAAAAACTAAGGCAAATTGAAGAAGAATGTCCAACTTTGGCAATATGGTTGATGGAATTTTTTTTTTTAATCAATCTATAAAATTAAAACCCATTAGAGAACACAATGTCTAGTTTACAAATATATATAAAAAATTAAGATTGTATAATGTTTTTTATTTATTAATTAATTTATAATCAAACTAGTCCTTAAACTTAAAATATTAGGCTTTTTTAATTTTTTAATAACTTTTTTTTGGTTAAGTTTCTTGTAAAAAAATTCATATGGTATCAATCTTCAGAAAATTATCTACACAATGAAAAAAAAATTCAAAAAAAATTTATTTTAGGTCCAATTATGATGTTCGTACATGTTGATTTTTAAAAATAGCAATTAAGGCCAATAAAAATTCAATAAAAAAAAAAAGTCAAAAATAATTACAAAAAAAATTCTTCATCAATCTTAATGTTGTTAGCTCTCTTTTCCCAAAAGGAATTAGAAAAATACTTTTATTTGGGTCAAAAAGTGGTGTTTGTACATGTGCATGGTATGGTAAAAAAATAGGGACTTTTAAAAAGTGGTTTTTATCTAGATTCTTATCAAAATTTAATTTCTATAATCTGGGTATTTGAATAATTTACATATTTGGAAACTACATTCGATTTTCTAGATTTTGTAATACTGAATCTTTTTAAGATTCATTGGGTAAGTGCCTCTAAATTTTATTCCAAGTATGACAAATTTTGGAAAACAATAAAAAACACTTCCACTTTTTGAGCTTTTTGTGGACCCAACTTCTTGCATCAACCTGTAACCCTAGACACATTTTTTTAGGTTTAGCCATACCTTATATTCTTAAAGCCTATCAAAGATGGATCCTAAGACTTGTATGTGCTCACTCCTTTTCTTTGATATTTTCAAAATATCATCTACACAATCTTCAACTATTGTGTGGATCATGCCATGAAAGATGAGGGTCATTTCTCTGTGATAGGTTTCTTTTGCATTCTTTAACTCGAATGGCATCACATTCCAACAATAGGTTCCCCATGGACAAGTGAATGCAGTCTTGTGTTGATCTTCCTTGGTGATCATGACTTGATTGTAGCCTAAAAAACCATCCATGAGTGATAGCATTTCATGCCCAACTATTAAGTCCACGATAAGGTCGATGTTAGGAAGAGGGGAATCATTCTTCAAACATGCCTTATTTAAGTCTTTGAAATCAATGCAAATTCTGATGCCCCTAGTGGGTTTTGAGATTGGTACTAGGAATAAAGCCCACTTAGGATAATCTATCAGTCAGATGAATCCAATGTCAAGAAGCTTTTGTAATTCTAGTTTCAACAAGAGTGCTATCTAAGGGTGCATCTTCCTTAATTTCTACTTGACTGGTTTGGCTTCAGGAGAGACTGCTAAGTGGTGCACAACTACTTTAGGATTGATCCCTGAAATATCTTTATATGACCATGCAAAGTTAGCTCTTTGCTCTTTTAGGAATTCTTCTAGGTTTTGTTCTTCTTCCAACAAGGATTTGACATAGAAAGTGATCTTAGGCACCTCTTCTGTACCCACATTGACTAGAGTGGCCATTTTTGCTGACTTCTCTAAATGCATTGCACTAAGGGGGATATTGAATCCCTCATCCTTGGGCACCTCAGAGAGGATTTCACCCTCAGATATGTCCTTTATTTTAACTATTTTAGGATTAGAACATGCCATGATTGGTTTTCACTTAAAGATTTGCATGTTAGTTGCATTTCATAAATTTTGCGACTTAAGGATTCAATTTTCTTACCATAGTATGCTCCTATGTCTATCTCTATGTCAAAACCTACTTTGTGATCTACCCATAGTAAGTTATCCTTGAGTCCCATGAATTTTTATATTTCCTCATTGTTTTCAAATAAATCTAGAATCAGTTATCCTTGTTGGTCCATGTCAATTAGTTATGGGTATGCTAGGCATATTTTAGTCAATTGATGGCTTGGAGTAAAGGATTATATAGATATCATGAAGAGGGATTTTTCCTCAAATAAGTGAGTGACATCAAGGGGGAAGTCATCTAAGGTGGTATCACATGATGGAGGTAACCAAGAGGAAGCCTAAGCCTGTTTAGTGAAAGTACCTTTGCTAATAAGGGTGACCTTTCTAGTAGTACAAAATAGACCAAGATTCTTTAGTCATATAGATATCATGAAGAGGGATTTTTTCTCAAATAGGTCAGTGACATCAAGGGGGAAGTCGTCAAAGGTGGTATCACATGATGGAGGTAACCAAGAGGAAGCCTCAACCTGTTTAGTGAAAGTACCTTTGCTAATAAGGGTGACCTTTCTAGTAGTACAACCTAGACCAAGATTCTTTAGTCATTTCTCAAGAATGATGGGTTCAAGAAAACCATTATAATTTTGTCCCAATTTCTTATTTTTATTATAACCAATTCCCTTCATTAGTTATAAGTGGTGAAATCATGGTTAGGAGGGTCCTCAAAGAGAACAATCCAGACTGTGTAGCTAGAGTAAACACAACAAAAACAACTCAAATATAAGAAGAAAAGGAATATTTAGTCAATTAGTATGCAATGGAATTCAAATACAATCTAGTCAAAAATATGTAGGCTTACAATTGGGGCTCAGAGGCCTGATCTCACAATTATAGAATTCTAAACTAACTATTTGAATCCCAGACCAGATCTGCTTCTTAAAGAATTCCAAACTAACTATTTGAATCCCAATCCAAATCTGCTTCTTAAGGATCTATTGCATCAATATATATCATTTCCAGAACACTATATTCCTTCCCATCTACTATAGTCGAGCTTGAAGGGCCTTACCAAGCTATCCAAACTTGCAGCCAAAACACACACACACACATAGAAAGATCAAATGAATTGCATAGAAGAACACACAACTTGTATTTATTCAAGAACAAAGATAGATTAAGATACTCTTCAGAGCGACACTCAGTGTTTACTTTACTACCCTTTACCCCTCCTCTTCTCTACTCTACCCTATTGCTAACACTACACATAGTTCTCTAATTCCTTCAAGTCGACCATGAATGTTCCCACTCTCAAGTCAATGTTTCTAGAATTGACTAGACATCAAATTGTTCATCATTATTAGAATCTCATTGATTCAACCAATGGAATCTATTTCCACAAAAATGATGTGGAAATCCAACAAATCCCACTCTTCCAAGTGTCACTTTCCACCACCATTAACCACTGTAGGAATCATTCTGCATATGTTATCGGGCTCAACCATCACTCCATCGTAGAGACTCCAAATCACCTCCCACCAAAATGAGGAAGTCTCACCGATGAGTACCCCGCACACCAAATCATTGCCCTATTGGGGAGACTCATATTTGTTTCATAAGGAAGGGGCCCATCCTTTGTGTTATCGAAAATTTTCCTTAGTTAGAGTTTTAGCCTATAATATCTTGTGGTATTCGAACCTAATTTTAACCTAATTTTCTGATCACTCGATAGTCCAACCTCTGATACTAGTCAGTCCTTTGGTCTCCATTAAAGGGGGTTCCTCACAAGTCCATAATATCAGTTGATCACACTTTTAGGATAATATTGCACACACCTAAATGGTTCCATCCTTCAAAATTTTTGATCACCCAATCTTGTAATGACAAAGTAGAACCACCAGCCAATAGGAGGTCTTCTCACCAATGACAAAATAGAACCATTGGTTGATAGGAAGTGTTCTCACTGATGACAAAGTAGAACCATTGATGCATCATTGGAAGAAAACAAAAACTCCTGTTGATGAACAATGTCATGCCGATAGAACATGTGTGCCCAAAATTTGATCAAACAACATAGGAAAATGATTTAGGATCATTCTTGGCCCTAGATGCTCCTGCATCAGAATCTAGGGTTGGAGAAATGTTTCATGAGTGAAGACTTAGAAACATTTAGGCCAGTCTAGAACCAATAATCCTAACTGAACAAGCTCATGTTCCTTCAACCAAGATGCTTCCTTAACTAGTTTTCCTTTCTAGTGAAGTAGATACTAAGAATATTTTTTACCATGTGTTTACTTTGCAACCCTGGAATCAATGATTTCATCTACTTCTTTAGTTTTCTTCACAGGTAACTGATTCACCCAATCTATATTATCAAGGCTATTTCTAGAAAAATGTGGTTGAACACTTTTCTCTCCTTCAAAATGCTTGTACAAATCACTCACATTAAAAATAGGAGATATATCTACATTCTCTAGAAGTTCAACTTCATATGCATTGGCTGAAAAGTTTTGTAGGATCCGGAAAGGACCTATTTTCTTCCACTCAAACTTATTGTATGTTCCCTGTGGAAACCTCTCCCTAAAAAGAACCCACACCAATTCTCCAATCTAAAATTCTTTCTCTCTTCTGTGATGGTCAACATACTCCTTATACTTAGTAGTATTCTTCTCCAGCATGTCTTCCACTTATGTAAATCTCTGATATATTCTGCAAAATCCTCTACCACAACAATTGTCTTTATGAGGTCTACACTATCTCTGAGTTCATCTATGCCCCTAACACTAAAACCATACACCACATTGAACAAAAATCTCCCAATACTCCTGTTCACTAAATTATTATAGGAAAAATTTTCTTGTGACAACAAGTCCCACTATTTTGGCTTGTCTCCAATCAAACAACAAAGAAGATTACCTAAAATTTTGTTCACAACCTCAGTCTGACCATCTGTTTGCAAATGGTAGGAAGAACTAAAACCCAAATGTGTACCTAATTTCTTCCACAATGTGCACTAGAAATGACCAAAAATTTTTATATCCTGATCAGATATGATACTCTTAGGAAATCCATGCAACTGAACTATTTATTTGAAGAACAAATTTGCTATATGGGAAATGTCACTAGTTCTTTGACATGGAATGAAATGAGCCATTTTTGAAAATCTATCAACCACCACAAAAATTGAATCATTACCTCTTTGAGTTGAAGGTATTCCTAGCACAAAATCCATACTAATGCATTCCCATTGTCTCTATGGAACCAATAATGGCTGATACAGCCCGGTATTTTTCTTCGTACCCTTCACATGTTGACAAATTATGCATCCTTGTACCATTTTCTTGACATTCACACTCATTCCTAGCCAATAATATCTATCATTAAATAACACAATTGTCTTATCTATTCCAAAATGTCCTCCTAATCCACCACTATGTTTCTCTCTAATAAGATTCTCCCTCATGGAACCCCTTGGTATACACAACTTCTTCTCTTTGAAAAACAAGTTCTCCTAAATGAAATAATCTAGCCATGGAGTCTGATCCAATTAAGTCGGATTCTTACATGCTAACCATGCCTCTCTGAAATTTGGTTCATCCTCATGTAACCCACCCAATGCGTCAAAGACAACAACACTCACTCTCATCTCACTCAACAAGAAAGTTCTTCTACTTAATGCATCAACAAACCTATTAGATTTACCATTTCTATGTTTCAACACAAAAGAATAACTTTACAAGAATTCAACCCACTTAAAATGCCTTTGATTCAACTTACCTTGGCTATTCATGAATTGTACGGCATGATGATATGTATACAACACAAATTATTTGAGCAGTAAGTAATGCCTCCACTTCTTGAGTGCTTGCACAATTGCATAGAACTCCTGATCATACACTGGATGTTTCCTCTTAGCTTCATTCAACTTCTCGTTGAAGTACGCAATTTGTCTTCCTTCCTGACTAAGAACTCCTCCAATTTTTGTCCCACTTGCATCATAATCTACCAAGAAAACTTTTCCAAATTCTGGTAATGCCAACACTAGTTGTTCTGTCACCTTGTCTTTCAATAGCTAAAAACTTTTCTCTACTGTACCTGTCCATTGGAACTCTTTTCTTGTCCCCTTCTTTGTCTCTATAATGCGAGCACATATCCAACTAAAATTTATTATGAAGAAATTTTTGAACACATGAAAACTATGGGCTTCAAAAGTACTCTTTGGCAATGACCACTCAACAATAGCCTTTACTTTCTCAAGATCCATTTTTAATCCCTCCTCAAAGATTACAAATCCAAAGTACACTAACTCCTTCATGAAAGTACACTTTTTTAGATTCACCATTAAATTCTCTTCTTTCAGTCTTTGCAAAATAGTTTTAATATGTTCTAAATTTTCTTCTTTGGTTTTACTGAAAATTAAAATATCATCAATACAAGCTATGAAAAACTTTCCAAGATAGGGCTTCAACAACAGGTTCATCAATCTCATGAATTTACTGGCTACATTTGTTAATCCAAATAGTATAACCAGCCACTCATACAGTCCATCCTTCATCTTGAATGTTGTTTCACACTTATCCCCTTCATGAATTTTGATTTGATGATAACCACTCTTTAGATCAATCTTTGCGAAATACCTTGCTCTGCTCAAACAGTCCATTAAATCATCCATTCTTGGTAATGAAAATCTATATTTGATGGTGATATTATTGATTGCATGGGAGTCTATACACATCCTCCATTCACCTCCCTTCTTAGGAGCTAATATAGTTGATACAATGCACAAACTGAGACTCTCTCTAATCAAACATTTTTCCAACAACTCTTGGACTTGTCGGTTTACCTTTTCATTCTCTTGTGGTGTCGTCCTATATGGTTCCTTGTTTGGAAAACTTACACTTGGAATCAAATCCATGTAGTGACTAATTTCCCTCACTGTTGGTAGTATATTCGATACATCCATCATTATGCTAGCATACTCATCAACCAACTCTTGAATTTCTACCGGCAACGTTTCTTCCTTTTTTTTTGTCAGATCTTGGGGTGGTCTTGCTACCACTACATAACAAACATCATCCCTCTTTAGATCCTTCAGGAATTGATTTCATGCGAATAGACACACCTTAGAAGTACCTTTTGTGTCTTCATCCTTATACTTCATGGGATTCAAAGAAAATTCTTGACCATCTTCCTTAACAGTATATGTATTGTTCTTACCATCATGAATAACTTGATGGTCAAACTACCATGGTATTCCCAACAAGATATGGCATGCATCCTTTTGAATTACATCACAAAGTATTAAATCCTTGTATTTACCAATCTGAAAATTAACCAAGCATTTTTCTCTTACCAATAATTGACGATCCCTCTGTAACCACGAAACCTTGTATGGGATGGGATTCTTTAGCCTTTTCAGCTTCAACTTTCTCACCATTTCTTTAGACACAATGTTTTATGTGCTGCCACTATCTACAATCACTTTACAATACTTACCACATGACTTGCATTTGGTTTTGAACAAGTTCCTTCTCTATATCGGTTTTGCTTCTACCTTCTCAAGACTTTACAAAATCTTCCTTATCATCAAGGATTCTCCATTCTTTGAAGTTTCCACCATTTCATCTTTAGCTTGGGCCACATGCACTCTGGCATCTTTTGCTTTACCTCCACCTTGAACTTGTGGGAATTCAAAATACTTGTGCCCACTCTCTCCACATTTGTAACAGGTAATAGTGAATCCTCTACTTCTTCCTCAAGATGACTCCCCTTTTCCTTGAAAATATCCTTTACCTTTTGTATCTTTAGAGGTATCCTCTCCATCATGCTTGGTAGAATAGCCTCTTGCAGCACTACTTTGTGCTCAGCCATAGGCATTTCTACCTCTACCACTATTATTTCCCTCTTGCTTTCTATTTAATTTCTCCTCAACTTTCAAGGAAAATTGATAAGCCTCCTCCACATTTTGTAACTTGAGCAAACTTATTTTGTCTTGAATGGACACCCACAAACCATTTAGGTATCTTGAAACTTTCTCATCTCTTCTTTAGTATGGTATGCTCAAATACTTAATTGATAGAAATCTTCATTGTACTCTTTGACACTTTTCTCTCTACTTCAAGTTCTATAATTTCCTAAATAGACTTATGTGATAGTCAAAAGGCGTGAATTTTTCCTTCAATTTACTCACTATGTGGTCCCATGATTTTATCTTCTCCTTGCCTCTCTATTGTCTATTAGTCTACAAATGATCCCACCATAGGGATGCATTCCCCTTCAACTTTGTGCAAGCATATTTCATCTTATTGTCATCCTCAATACCTTCAAATTCAAAGTACTTCTCCATCTTAGTGATCCAATCTAGAAACTCATTGGAATTCAAGTTCCCATTGTACTCATCAAGGTCAAAATAGGGTCTGGTATTTATTTTGGTTAGGGCTCAAATGAACGTCTCCTCCCCTTGATCAAGTTCTAGTTGTTCTCCTTCAACTTTAGCCTGTTCTTCTTCTTCATCACACATCATTGACATGATGACCTCTTTGTTGTGCATTCTTGATAACCTCTAATATGGCCACAATCACTCTCAACATTTCCACTAAGATAGGGTTAGTTTATCTTCACACCTATCATCCTTTTCCTCATCCTCTATGTCCCATATTATGCAAGTCATCTATATCTATGGGTCTCCTTCTCAATCACTTACCCACAAAAAAATCTCTATAGGACTTCATAAATGCCTGACACCTTCTCAAGAGAAACCTAGATCTGATACCACTTGGTGTAGTTGAGGTCGAAGGGCCTTACCAAGCTATCCAAAATCATAAGAAAAACACACACACACAGAGAAAGATTAAATGAATTGCATAGGAGAACACACAACTTCTATTTATTCAAGAACATAGACACATTAAGATATTATCTAGAGAAACACTTAGTTTTTACTTTACTACCCTTGACCCTTTCTTTCCTCTTCTCTACCCTACTACTAACACTACACATAGTTATCTTATTCCTCTAGGCTATCCATGCATGTTCCCACTCTCAATTTGAATTTTCTAGAATTAAATAGACATCAGATTGTTCATCATTATTAGTAGGTCATCGAGTCAACCAATGGAATCAATTTCCACAACAATGATGTGGAAATCCAATGAATCTCTCTCTTCCAAGTGTCACTTTCCACTGCCACTAACCATTGCAAGAATCATTTTGCATATGTTACTGAGCTCAACCATCGCTCCATCGTAGAGACTCTAGATCACCTCCCACCAAAATGGGGAAGTCATGCTGATGAGCACCCCACACACCAAATCATTACCCTATCGGGGAGACTCATCTTTGTTTCATGAAAAAGGGCCCCATCCTTTCTATTATCAAAAAGTCACCTTCGTTAGAGTTTTAGCCTATAATATCTTATGGGATCTGAACCTAATTATATCCTAATTTCTTGATCACCTGAAAGTCCAACCTTTGATACTAGTCAGTCCTTTAGATTCCATGAAAGGGGATCCTCACAAGTCCATAATATTAGCCAATCACACTTTTAGAATAATATTGCACACACCTGAATGGTTCCATCCTTCAAAATTACTGATCACTCAATCTTCTGATGAAAAATTAGAACCATCACTTGATAGGAGGTCTTCTCAGCGATGACAAAGTAGAACCATCGGTGCATTGGTAGAACCGAACAAAAAGTCCTGCCGATGAAAAATGACATGTTGATAGAACATGTGTGCCCAAAATTTGATTGAATAACATAGGAAAATGATGCAGGATTGTTCTTGGACCTGGATGCTCCTGCATCATTGTTTTCCCAAGAAGGTTACAAACTCCAAGAAAGAGGTGTAACGTGCATACATAGATAGGTCATACAAAAATGAATAGGACTCCTCTGCAAATGAATGAAATGAAGTGCAAATATCAAGGGAGGGTTGACCAATAACCACATAACATTAAATGATGTTTCATTAGACTCTGCAAGGTAGAGTGTGGACCAAAATACAAAAAAAAATTTATGGCTTAACTGTCTAAAATGAATAGGAAAATGAAAGAAATAAATTGAAATACAATTTTTTTTTATTGATGCAAGATTACTTGTTAACTTGTGATGATCCTACATCAGACACTCAGAGTTGATTTGAAAGTGAGTCCCTCACTTTCATGGTCTAGAGGAAACCCAAGCTGGTCCACCTTAGCCTGAGAAATCTAAGATGAATCTTTCGTTGGTCTACCTTTCCACTTCAAAAGATACTCATTGTACTACTTTCCAGTAGTGCTTCCTGCAATTCTGTTGTCCAAGATGTCTTCAATCTATTTTGGTACTTGTTGTGGTAACTGTGTCTTCAATTCTTCTTTCATGCTATCATTGAACTTCATTTCATAATATTAATATAGGTCTGCAATGTTGAAAATAGGTGATATGCTCAGTGTCTCTGGTAACTCCACTTTGTATGCATTTCTTGAATCAAACTTTCTGAGTATCTTACTGTAGACAAGGAAAATATACGGATTGACACTACACATTTGATCCTGACTACTAACACCATTTCATCCTTAATCATCCCTCATTCTAACCATTTAATCGAATACCCTTATTTGATTAAATTCATCCATTTCCCTCCCTTAATTAAATAAATTATTTATCTGATTAAGTCATTCTCTCTTGTTAATTAAATCAATCAATCTCATCTAATTATCTCTATTTAATTAAATAATTCATCTTATTTGATTAAATCTCTAAAGTCATCTTATTAAATTAAATAAATTAAAACTTTATTTTATTTAATCTAACAATCATCCCCTTTAATTAAATAAATCAAAAATATTTATTTAATTAATCTCTAAATCATATTCTTCTCATCTTTTGATTTAAATCAATCCATAAATCTAAATCAATTAGTCACATCATCTAATCCCTCATTAAATTAATTAACCCTTGATTAATTTAATCCTAATCCATGTCCCATCCTCTAGCTTTTGCCACTTGCACATGAAAATAGATTTAATTCATTTATTAAATCCCCATTTTCTCTCAACATGGCATAATAGAGGAATATTCCTCCAAATTTGAATTTCTTCCAAGTGGACTTTGTCCTTCCAACAAGACATTTATTTCATTTTGCATTGAGCCAAGTGGCCATTACTCCATTTGAGTCTTCATCCACCTTGTCATTTCACCATTTTCAAATTTCAAATATATGCATTTATTGACACATTCATCAAAATGTGCACATCCTTCATCCATTCATCTTTTGACAAGAGGCATCTTGCCATTGGTTTAATGTTAGTCACACATTGCTTCATTTTGGGAATTTATTCATCTTATCATTCTATAAACAAGAGGTTTCTCTCCTCATTTGATCATCCACAATTTGAGAAAACTTACTCTACTCATTTGCATCCTTAAGCATTAGCATTTTTTATCAATTTCATCAAGGCATAGCTAGGTTATTGCAGGTTTTCTCCATGGAGTTCATTTGAAACAGTCACCAAGTTGATCACATCTTCATCAAATCTTCAAAGCTTGCATAGGAATGGGAAAGGGAAAATTTCCACATCAAATTGGCACCAAATCCCCCATAAGATCAAGAGTTTTCATGTTTTTAATAGGATTTGATCTATTGCTTCTTTTTTTTTATTGTGTTGTTGCCATTATTCCTATTTTGAGCATTGTTAATGGATTTTATGAGGAATTTAGATCTTAACTTGCATTTGAATCTTCTAACGTGTTTGTTTATTATCTCTTGTAGGTACTAGGATCTTGGTTCATACATTTGGTGCTAGAAGGAGGGCCCATCTCATTTTCTAATCACATTTTTTCATCAAATTCCATGCTTTTTTTATTTTTCTTTTGTTTCTACAGGGAACTCCACCGCTAGTAGACTAGTGTCGCAATACAAAACTGCTAGAGTTCTAGTGTCACCATATAGCACTACTTCAAACTTCAAACAACGACCCTTTAGTGTTCCTACTTAGAATTCAAAATCTTAAACTACACCGCTGATTCTATTTTCAACTGCTAGAATTTTCAAATTCCAAATAGCACTGTTGGGCTAAATAGTGACACTATCACACTCTCTTTCCTCACTACAGAATGACGCTGACTGACAAGAAGTTCCATATTGCACCATTGGATTCTTCAAACAGTGACGCCTATGCAGACTCCACTGTTGGAGTATAGTAAAAAGTGAAACTCAATTTTTTTCTATGACTTTTTTTTTTCAATTTTGATCATTTCGGTTATTGCTTGCTTTCCTGACCTCTATTTTACAGGTCTAACTGGTTTTCTTGTAGGTTGGCTTGGTCAAATATAAAGGAGAAAAGAAACATGACGACATCACTCTCTCATGATACCAAGTGTTTTTAAACACTTTAGTTTTTGTTTAACACTCTTAGAGAATTCAAAATTTTCTCTTACAAAATTTGTTATCTTTCATATGCTTAGGAAATACTAATTTTCTTTTGGGCTCAAAAAATAACATTTCAATTTCTTGTTACAAAGGACTAAAATGAACTTTATGACAAACTCACTAGATTTGGTTTGAGGATTAACAATTGAAAAAGGAAAATTTTCACATTTCCTTTGGTGTTCTAAAAAGAATCAATGTAGAAGTTGAAAAACCAACTTCATAGTCCCCAAGAATCACCTGCATACAATCACCTATCACATGCAATAGATATTCAAAACAAAAATAAGAGATGTTATGTAAACCCTCAGAGCCAATATGTGCAAGAAAAAACCAGAACAATGATTATTGAAAGTAATTGTTTTACAAATAATACAAAAGCCTTCAAAAAGGAAATCATGCAAAAAAGAAAGACATGCACAACCATAATCTTATCTTGAGAAAAAAGACATCTCAACAAGATAAGGATTATAATTAATCTAAGAAAGAAAATATTCCTAAGTAAACTTATGCTGAAGTGTAATTAAATAATTAATTACACCAACAACCCCCCATAAGTGCAACTTAGGGAGAAGCTAATTATTATGCAAGAGATGAGTCTTGACAACAAGGCCTAATCATGTACCCATTTACAAATGCAATGCCAACTAAATCAAATAGGGTAAAGGAGAAAACCACGTGGAAAAAAACTCCTCCCCAAAATAGAATGCAACCTAACTAAGTGATGAAAGATGGAGGATTCCATAAGAATCAAATCATTGCTTTGTGGGTTTAAAATGGACAAGTACTTCTTTTTCTTGTAATTGCTTACTCAAAGTAATACCATCGAAAGGATGTATGCACTTCTCTCATGCCTCACAGAAATCTTGAGAATCAAAAGTCCTTTTGATGATCTTAAGTTGGGTAAAGTAATTACCTCCACATTTCATTTGGGATTAAAATTGAACAAGAAATCTTGCGAGTGTGAGTGGAGGGTATTGTGTGCATTCTCTCTCTTTGTGTTGCAAAAAGGATTGATCAAGTTATGGATATTACTTGCTCACTTTTTTTTTATCCTAGAGGGCCTACCTTGTGGGGAAAAGTACTCACCCAAGGGAATGACCCAACCAGTAACATGCTAAAGACAAAGGCCAGTATTTCTAGCCGGTATGTAACTATGGATATTGGAACAAAGGCCAATATCACGTGGTTGGTTCTGATGAGAAGGGAAGTAAAGTTCTCTCACTGCATGGATCAATCCCTACAAACAAAAATTCTAAATTAAAACCCTTGTTTAGAAAAGGCCAAAATCCCTATCTATTTGTTGGTGCAAGAACAGTCATTCTGAAGCTACCCCACATTTTTATGGTTTTTAGTAGAAATGGAAAGTATGCCATGGGAGTTTCATGGGTGCTAATGCTTGGATTCCCCATATAAGTGAGTTTCATGGAGGGGAGCTAGTGGGGTCAAGCATCTAACCATTTGCTAAAAATAAGCATAGTTGGACTTGTCCAAGCATGGGGACTCAACATTTGATATAATCTTTCATAGCCATAGGGTTGTACTTGTTATTGGTTACAAAATACTTTTCTTTCTCAAAAACATTTGGAAACAAACATTCAACATTGTCATCAAAACTTCAAACCCTTTACGAGGAAAATATCTTTTGACAAAATTCATGCGTTATTGCTTGCCCTTGGGATTTTATCCTTAGAGGTTTCTAAACACTTGATTTTATATCTCAATTTTCTTACTAAAGTAAAAAATAGGTAACTCTTGCCTTGATTTCATGAAAGTTCCACATAATGTATTTTGTGGGATAAGAAGAAGTTGAGACATTGGACATCTAGTTTCAAAATCTAATCAAGAATTGTTTGTGGTAAAAAGAAGTCATTAAACAAAGCTAAGAACAATTGAGCTGCACACATGTGTCTTAAATGATTTTACGTAAGATCAAAATACGGAAACCAAAAAAAAAGCTCTTAGTCTAAAAGAACATCAAAAGTTTCTCTCAGCGCTCTACGAGTTCAGATGAAGATTTATTTTTAACTTTTACAAGAAAGCTTCAAGAAACAATCCCAGATTGTACTTATTCTATTATTGTCAAAATTCAAATCTTTTTCGAGAATTTGAACACCTTGTTTAGAAGTAAAGCATGTTCTTCAAAATCAAGGTCTTGTAAGCAAGAGTCCTTTTAGGTTCACGTAGGATCAAAATCAAAAGTTTCACCCATCTTTCGAACATCAAACCAAAACCATCTCACCAAAAACTCTTGAAAATCTTGAAATCATCCCTCATGCTAGATTTTTTGGCACATCAAAATCATTGAAACAAAATCATTGAAGCAAATCAAAATCCTTGAAATACTTGAATCAAAACATCAAAACATCAAAAAATCTTTGGTTAGGTATATGTAGATGCATCCTTCTTCATGTTCTTAGTCAAAATCATCAAATTATCTTATTTAGCTAGGTATATGTAGATGCATCCTTCTCCATATGCTTAGTTGAATTATCATCTTGTTTGGTTAGGTGTGGGTAGATGCATCCTTCTCCCTACACTTAGTCAAATTGCAACCTTGTCAGAAAGTCTATCCCATAGATAACATCCAACATCTTGGGATCTATTTATTCATTATCCAAAATCAAACCAAATCAAGGAAAATGAAAATCCAAAAAATCAAAGAATCCAAAATCAAAATCCAAACAAATCAAAGTATCCAAGAAAGTCCCAAAAGTATAGCATCCCCTCAAGATCTTCTAAAATTTCAATCATCCACATCATTCATCTTTCACTTCATCATTTCATCTTTTGATCCATAAAAAATCCTAAAATTTCTCTTTTGTGCCTAAGATTAGATCAATCCAAAGAATTAGAGATTCATCTCCCATATTCTTGAAAATTGATCCCTATTTTATAGTGCAAACTAGATCTCAAGACAAGAGGAACATGGAAGCCAACAAATAAACATCCACTTCAATTGAGCTAAGTCAAAAAAAATCCAAAATGAATCCCGTTAGATCAAGCAATCCTCTAACTAACTTTCCTTCATCATCACAAAATCCTCAAGAGGAAGGTCAAGTGGAGGATCTTACCAATAATCCTTTTGGAATGACACAATATGAGATCACTGAGATGGTCCAAAATCCTGAGAATCATAAAATTATCAACATCATGATGAGACTCAATCCCTCACTATACATGCTTGAATTAGCAAAACAAGGGGCTAAACTCCCTTTCAATTTTGATGTGAGTACCATTGTGGAATCACCTTTTGGGGTCATGCCTCTAATTTAATCCATGCCCCCAATCTCATCTACACCTCCATTTCAAAGTATCACTCAACCCCTCCCAAAAATTACATCATCCATTTCTCCAACTCAACCCATTCTTAACAAAGGAAGCACATTTATCAATGCAATACAAATACACCCCCTCGTCAACAATCAAGATTTGGACGCAAACACCATCTTGGGGAAATCCATACCAAAAAATCCATTACATACATATGTTCCCCTTAATTTTCATGATCCTAATGGCCCTTCATCATCATTCTTTCGTGTAATACCTCAAACTTCTCTCCCCACAACCTCGCAAGGAGGAGACTTATTTGAACTAGGGGGAATATTTGACACTACATCTTCATCATTACCCCAAGCGAGTATGCCACTCACATTTCCACAACTCCCCCCCTTTCCAAAAATATCCACATCACATCTCAGTTTCGGACTCCCCCTTTACCAAATGGAAATCAATTAAATCAAATCAACCCTCTGATCGTTAATCAAAATATCATATAGAATCCTTCCATCTTGTCATTGACTTCACAACAATAGATGGAAACCATCCTAATAACACAGACCACCAACATCAAATCATCAAGCATCCCCTAAGCATCTCAAAACATGGTCTCACATGGACCAAACATATCCATCACACCATCCACCACTCAAAACCCACTCATCAATACGACAGTGCCTCTCATCACCACAACAAGCACCATTCCAAATCCACCTCCACCACCACCACCAAACTAAAACACACCAAATCAATATAGCATGGAATTACAAGCTGCTCAACAAGCTACCTATCAAAAGGCACTTCAATAAATCCAAAATCAACAAGCCGATCAAGTAGTGCAAGCCACTCAAGCAGCACGAGCCACTCAAGCCACACACCAAGCACAACAAGCACAAAAATAACAAAAGGTTGCACAAGACCAAGCCTTATTGCAATAGAAAAAACAACAAGCTACTCAAGATGCATAGATTGCACAAGCTTCCCTACAAGCACAAGCTCAAGCACAAGCTGAAGCTCAGACATAAGCCCAATACCAAGCTCAACAAGCATAGGCACAAGCACAATATCTTGCACAAAAACAAGAAGCCCAACACCAAGCATATCAGAAAGTGTTGAAGCAATAGCAAGAGTGACAAGAAGCAGCCCAAAAACAAGCATTGTTCATGCAACAACAACAATAGGCTTAGCATCAGACACTATTGGAACAATAGCAATAGGACCAACAACAAGCATTGTTGATACAACCGCAAGTGCAAGCATACTTGGCACACCATAATGTGCAAAAACCATCCATCAACACACCCACAAATCCACCCATCCCACCGAAAAATGAACCATCGCAAAAAACTTTCATCCAATCCCCTGATCCACAAAATGATGTAGCAATGTAGATCAAGTTACTCTCACAACAAGTACTTGATCTTCAATCAGGAAAAACCATAAAAACACCTAGGAACTTGTGTCCTTATCCATTCGATAGAATCCTTGTAATGAAACCATTCCTAAAGGGATTTGAGATCCCCAAATTTGATAAATATTGTGGGATGGGAAACCCTAAAGATCGCATCAGGGAATTCTAGGTTCATTGCATGGAAGTCTCATATGATGATACCTATCTGATTCGACTATTTCCTAGAATTTTGGCTAGCCATGTCATGGAATGGTTCTCTCACCTTTCTCCTAGCATAAAGAAGTTCCAAGAAATAGTAGACGCATTCATCAAAAAATACGCATTTAATATCGGTATGGATGTTAGTCTCGAGGAACTATCAGCTCTGAAACAAGGTAAGAACAAATCATTTGCTTCTTTCTTACAATGATGGAAACCAAGGCCAATCGAAGTAAATGGGTCATGCTATCAGAAAAAAAAGTTTGCACCATTCTATCCAATATGGATGGAGCCTTGGAATTCCATCTTAAAGTGCAAGGTATCACCACATATGACTAGTTGATCTCCAAGGTGCTCAACATTGAACAAGCCATTATTTCACAAGGAGGATCACTTGCGTATCCTGAACAACAAAAAAATCATCCATCCACCAGTTACAATGACAAACCTCACACATGGGCAAGGAAAAAAAATGTCACAAACAATGGTGTGGTTGATGCTAAGGTCGTGATCAGTGCTCCAAGGAAAAACACCCAAACTTACCAACAACCGCAAAATAATGATTGGAACAACACCCAAACCAATGTAGTATCACAACACCAACCAAACAACAATTAGGTTAATAACCTAAATAATCAAGGGGGACCACCCCCGTGAAACAAAAACTCCTCCAAGTAGAAGTACACTACCATTGGGGAACCACTTGAGGTCATCATGAAGAAATTAATAAATGAAAACCTCATCAAGGTTCCCACCTATGAGAATTACCAAAAACAAAACATGAAACCACCTTGGTACAATGAAAACTAGCTTTGTGATTTTCAAAAAATCAAAGGGCATACCACTAACGGTTGCATGAGGTTTAAAAAGCTAATCCAAGATCTCATTGATGAAAAAATCATAAATGTGGAGTAGCCAAAAGGAAACCAGAACCTTAAGATATACACGAATCTGATGCCTAACCATAATAACAAAGGGAACAACATGGATAAAGGGAAGGGCACCTTTCAAAGTGTTAATCATGTATATGACCATGTTGTGGCATCCCTAGATGACTATTGCACTACTATCACCATCAAAGGAGCCCACGCTGATTGTGGAGTCACCACAAGAGGCACAAAAATTACCATTGCAGGGTCATCCCAGCCAAACAGAGCACCCACATCCAACTCAAGATTTGTTCCCAGTGGCTAGAATGTCCTTGATCAGCTTAAAAGAACCCCAACACAAATCTCCATCATGGAGTTGCTAAAAATTTCATCCACCCACCAAAAAATCCTCGAGGAAGCATTGGGTTCATCCACTGTCTTAGCAGATCTTGATGTAGAACAATTCCAAGCTATGGTTGGAAACATCATTACACCAAACCTCCTTACATTCTCTAATCAAGACTTTCCTAATCAACCATCTCACAATCGTGCACTACATCTGGAGGTCCTAGTGCACAAGAATAAAGTCAAGCAAGTATTGGTGTATGGAGATGTAGGTTTGAATATTTGTTCCCTTAAACTCATAAAGAACCTAAAAATCTTAGAGGACTCCATCGAAAAAGGAAAAGGCATAACTATCAGAGCCTATGATGATCAAGAAAGGGTGTCTCAGGGCACTATTCAAGTAGGGCCAGCAATCATGGAAACTACCTGTCAGGTCCTAGACATTGACTTGCCATATAAAATCCTCTTGTGGCATCTGTGGATTCATGTAATGCAAGCAGTCACATCAAATTTCTATCAATGTGTCAAATTCACATATGAAGTCTTAGAGGTCACCATCCATGGGGATCCTGAACCATTCTCTTATTGCAAGAACCTAGAGGCAAAATATTATAAAATCCCCCAAGTACCTAAAAATGATGAACGTCGATCAACTCCATACATTGACCCAGCCACTCTCACTTCCACTTCTATGACAAAGACACCCACCACTCTTGCCATCCCCACCATCTTTGATATCAAATTCATCATCCAGGACAATGGTTTTGGAAACTATACAATTCCCAAAAACTATTTTGTGGTACAAGAATTACCACAATCTCCCAAATCACGAGGATGGCCACAATCAAATGAAGCCTCCACATCTCAAACATCCACTGAAGGATATCCCAAATTTAGAAGTTGGGGGAATCTTGACTAAGAATTAATAGAGGAGGACCTATCCCATCTCTTGTATCAAGACAATAGACCGAAAGCCAACTTACCTATGGATGACAGTAGCAAGGGCTTGTAAATGATGCTTGCAATGGGCTATGACAAAAATTAGAGGCTTGGAAAAAATGACAACGGGCTTCTAATACCCATCATTCCTGAGACGTGAATGAGAAATATTGGCCTCAAATGTACCCCTCTAAGTATAACCATACGTGGAAGAGGTCCCCCAGTTAGAGCACTCAAAACTCCCTGTGAACCAACACTAGTTGAACTTTGCTTACCCGTATCCACCAGCCGAGTCATAGAAAATTGCACTTTTGATATAATTGACATCTATAGTAGTAGCAATGATGAGGAAGATACTATAACTGACCTACCAATGCTTTTTGAGAATTCCTCACTCCTTATGATCAACACCTTATCCTATGAGTCTAAAAACCAATCCCATGAGATAAGGCCAGTCTACCCTCAACTCATCTATCATGACCAACGAGGACCACCAATTCTTGACACATTTGAAAATGATGAGGCATCCACAAAATTCATGGGACTAAAAGATATGATACCATGTGGAGATCATAAATCTAGATTTGAAATCATTATGGACACATAGGTTTACTATGGGGAGATGATTGAGTCCTTCAGTCGCAAATGTGAAAATTTGAGAATAATCTCAAGATCGTCGAGTGAAAATCACACTATGGCACTCTCTGATCCTAAAATAGTAAAAAGAAAGGATGTATCCAATGGAAGAAACCTCTCTGAGGTTCCCGAGGATGGGGGATTCAATCTTCCTCTCAGTGCTCTACACCGAGAAAAATCAGCAGTTCGGGTATAAAAGTGCAACCCAGTCAACCTGGGAACAGAAGAAACTACACACATCACATTCTATGTTGAATCACTAATGATAGAGGAACAAGAACTCCTAGCTACTTTCCTAAGGGAAAGAAAGGTCAATTTTGTATGGAGAGCTATGCGGACATGCCTGGGCTCGATCCAAAGATTGTGGTCGACCACCTAGCAGTCTACCCTGAAGCAAAACCTGTCAGACAAAAGCTCGGGAAAATGCATCCTCAGATCACCATACTAGTCAAAATGGAATTGAAAAAGCTACTTGATGTAGGATTCATAAGACCAATTGACTATCCTGAGTGGGTATCAAATCTGGTTCCTGTTTCAAAACTTGATGGGGGCATTCAAGTCTGCATAGATTTCAAAGACCTAAACAAAGCATGTCCAAAAGATGATTTCTTGTTGCCTAACATTGACATGATAGTGGACATGACTACAGGACATGAAATGCTTTCTTTGATGGATGGTTTCTCTGGGTACAACCAAATAATGATTTCCAAAGACCAACACAAAACGGCCTTCACTTTTCCATGGGGGACCTACTACTGGAATATGATGCCATTCGGCCTAAAGAATGTCGAGGCCACCTACCAAAGAGCCATGAAATTAATATTTCATGAAATGATCCACAAAATGGTCGAAGATTACGTTGATGACATACTAGCAAAATCCCGAAAGAGGAGAGATCACATAAAAACCTTAAGTGCTATTTTTGATAGGCTAGAGGAATACAAGGTTTGCTTAAATCCAAAGAAGTGAATCTTCGACATACAATCAAGAAAGCTACTGGGATACATAGTGTCAATGAGGGGTATTGAAATAGATCCATCTAAAGTGAAATAAATCCTTGAGATGGAGGCAACTGAAACATTGAAACAGTTGAGAGGCCTCCAAGGCAGGCTTTAGTCCATTTGTAGATTCATAGCACAACTGGAAGACAAGAGAAACCGATATTCTCACCTACTTCACAAAGGCGTAGTGTACAAATTGGATGAAAAGTGTGAAGAAGCCTTCAACAAAATCAAAGAATATCTGCTCACACCTTTGGTCCTCATGCCACCAATCCCAAGAAAGCCACTAATCCTCTATGTGTCAGCAACAACAATAGCCCTCGATGCTCTCCTAGCACAACACAATGAAAATGGGATAGAGAGGGCCATTTATTACATCAACCACACAATGGTTGGGCATGAGTTAAATTACTCATACATCAAAAAAGGCTATCTAGCAGTAGTGTTTTCTTCACAAAAATTTAGAAATTACATGTTGGCACACAAAATCAAACTCATCACGAAGATGGACCCCCTAAAGTACCTATTGTTAAAGGAAATGCTCACAAGAAGGATGGACAAGTTGGTCATGATAATATCTTAATACAAAATTGAATACATAGAGTGGAAAGAAATCAAAGGCCAGGTGATCACAGATTAGCTTGCGGAAGCACACATGTATTCAGAGAATCTACTCATATTAGAGTTTTTGGATGAATACATCTTCAATCTTAGCATAGACGACCACTAGAAACTCTACTTTGATGGTTCCTACATGCAGCATGGATCAAGATTCAATATCTTCTTCATCACCCCACAAGCAGACTGTATACCTAGATCCTACAAATTGGCATTCTCCTGCATTAACAATATTGCAGAATACAAGGCTTTAACCATATGTCTCAAAATAGCAATGTAGTGGCACATCATGGCCCTTAAAGTATATGGAGAATATCAGCTAATAATAAACCAAGTGAATGATGAGTACCAGACTAAGGATGACAAGCTCACTCCATACAAGAAACTGGTGGAGACTCTCAAGGAATCCTTGATTGATATCACATTTGAGCAGATTCTCAAAGAAAACAACAGAGTAGCAGATGCCATGGCAACAATTGGATTCATGCTGGATATCCCTCGTAACATCCCAAGACATGAATTCCTAGTAGAGTAGCTTCTCATACCAGCATTCAAGGTACTAGAGTGAAACTTTATGTGCAAAATAATTGGTCCTAGTGATCCTTGGTACCATGACATTTATACTTATTTGAGAATAGGAGTCCTCCCAGCTGACATAACCTTGAGCCTCAAGAAATCCTTTGTCAAAAAAGAATCTAGGTTTTTCAACCTAGGAAATACCTTGTACTGTAGAAGTATAGAGGGAACCCTACCACGCTGCCTAAACATTGAAGAACCCTTGACTACTTTAACTAAGGTACATAATGGGATTTGTGGTTCGCACTCGAGCAGAATGAGTTTGGCCAATAAATTGATAAGGATGGGGTATTATTGGCCTACTGTGGAAAGGAAAGCACACAACTACATCAGAAGGTGTTTACAATGTAAGCAACATGGGGACCTCATCCATGCTCCAACTCAAGAACTTCATCTAATTATCGCACCATGGCCCTTTTCATAGTGGGGGCTTGATCTCATTGGGAAAATCACTCCCACATCATCTAGTGGCCACAAGTTTATCATTATCACCACTGAGTATTTCACCAAGTGGGTGGAAGCCATATTGATGACCTACATAACTGGGAAGCAGATATCAAAGTTCATCCCGAACTATCTCATATGCCACTATGGTGTCCCACAAGCCATTATCTCAGATAATGGGGCACCATTCAAAAATCAGGAGGTCTGCGACCCATGCGACAAATTAAAAATACAACATTGCTTTTCCACTCCATACTATCCCCAAGGCAATGGCCAAGCAAAAGCCACCAGTAAAACCATTCTAAAAATCCTCAAAAAAACACTCAATGATGCAGGTCATGATTGACATTTGCAGCTAAATCCCATCCCCTAGGCCTATCGAACTAGCATCTGCACACCCACACGTTCCACCCCATTCTCCTTGGTCTATGGATCAAAGGCCATACTTCCCATCAAGATCGAGCTCCCATCACTGATAATATCACTGGAAAACCTCTTCACATATGAAGAATACCAAGTATCAAGACTAAATGAGCTAGAGCCACTGAACGAGTGACATATGGACACTTTAAATCATTTGTAGGTCTATCAGAACTGACTCAAGAGGAGCTATAATAAGAATATCAAAAGCAGGACCTTCTAGGTCAGAGAACTTGTCCTAAAGAAGAATCAGAAGAACATCCCAAACCCAAAAAAACAAAGGAAAATTCAAACCTAACTAGTTGGGACCATTCATCATCACAACGAGCTACAAGTTAGGGGAATATCAGTTATCAACACCTGAAGGCGAGCCTCTATATGAGCCCATGAACAACTCCCATCTCAAAAAGTTTTATGCCTAAGCTTGCAAGGTATAGAATTAAAAAATAAATTAAATTAGAAAATGTCCTAAAAAATGGTCACCCTAATGAAATCTTGGCAAATAGGCATCTTGGTGACAATAAAAAAAATAAAATAAAAAGCAAAAAATCAGAAAAAGGATCAAAAACAATAAAGAGAAAAAAATGTCCTCTAGTGAAAACCACTTCAGTGGTGCTTTGGGCAAGTACCTTGGTGAAAACCTGGAAAATAGGCACCTGGTGTAAATAAGCACTTTCCATCCACCAGGATCTTCATGGCTTGTTCTGGATCATCCATCCATTATGCTTCCATTATCCATTGCATTCCATCCATAAATCACCTATCCATTTGGCATCTGCATCACAGCTTGGTCTTGTGTTCATATCATTATCCTTCTTGGTACTACTCGACCCATTCTCAAAGTCAATTTGTCCTACCTTTATCAGAGTATTCTATTGCATCACATTGGGGGAATGTTCTCATCATATTAGATTTTTGTATGTTCTTAAGGTCCCTAAAATCAAAAAATCCAAAAACATTAGAAAATTAGAAAATCCAAAACAGTCAAAAATTCAATCAAAAAGTCAAAAATAGAGTCGTCTTGTCAAACTATGAGTCTTTGAGCCTTGAACATAGGAAAGTTTGATCTTTGACCATCTCTCGAGACACTTAGGTCAGTATTTTAGGAGTCTGTCATAATAAATTAGCACTCCATTTGTTCATATCTCATCAATAATTGAGTCTATGTCAGTTGAACTACATGGTCTCTACATGTATAACGTAGGCAAGGCTAATTTTTTTATCAGCCCCCGAGGCCCCTAGGATAGGTCCTTAGGTTATACTCTTGGTCAAAATCTTAGAAAATCCCAAAACATTTGAAAATAAAAAATCAAAACATTTGAAAATATCAAAAATACCAAAAAACAGCCTCAAAACATTTCAAAACTCCAAAAACATCCATGTATTTGAAAAAATCCATCTATCTCATCTTGCATTCACCTGAAATAAACATCATGGACAATAAATCAATCACCATCCTCAACCTTTGGTGAAATAGTCAGAAACAAGTCTAGCAGATCAAAAGTGAAAACTCAAAACGTCAAAGTCTTAAGTTTAGGTCATTATGTGAACAAGTTAGTCAACTCTTTGTGTCAATAGCCTATCATCCAATCAATCCCATATGAAATCATTTGACATCATCATGTCCTAGGATGCATCCTTCCTACAATGGACATCAACATCAGGCATCACCGTAGTTTAGTCTTGGCTAGTGGTATTGAAGAACATTAGCTTGTTTGTTTACTTTATCTTTGTATTTTGACTTATCTTTTTGCGCTCATTCCAAGGACCTCTCGATGATGTCTAATCAAAATAGTTAGAGGGATAGGAATGGGGCAATGGTCATTATATTTTATCTATTGCGTTTCTTGTATATTCTTGTAATATAACTTTGTCATGCGTGCTTTGTTTAGGTGTAGGGAGGGTGTTTTAGGTATCTTGTTGACAACATAGGAAAGTTTTCTTTTCTATGTTTTGGCCTGAGATGTCTAGAATATCTAAACTGCATTTTGAATAAGGTTTTGTATGCTAGGTGTGAACATGAGTACTCCTATCTAATTGTCAAGTCAAAATCCATCACACTAGGCACCACGCCATCCTGGTTCTTAATACCTTGATGCATCGTGCCTATGTGTGTTATCAAACATAAGGTAATTAGCCCTTTGAAAATCCTAACTCCTCAACAAGTAATCATCATCATTATCATCTCCTCTGTCTTGTTGGAATCTCTTATTTTCTTCTACCTCTTGCTTTTCATGCTAACATGGTACCAGGGAAATTAATCAAAAATCACTATCATCGTTACATTTATCCTGCATCCACAAACCCTCAGCATATTTCACATTGCATATCATATAGGAAACATTAAAATCATATAATAACATTGCATTTCCATTATACATAATTTGATTATTCTAAGCATCTCACGAATCATTACATTACATTCATTTGACATAAACATAAAAGCAATCATCCCATAGAATTATAAACATCTATGTCATCACAACATCATTTGTATTCATTCTATCATAATGTTGTACAATCATCCCATAACACATATAAGAATCCATTACACTATCATATAAACATCATACATCATTTGAATCCATATCATCATAACATTCTCAAACATCATTTACACATATCATAATCATATCAAATCATCACAAGTGCATATCATACATAGAAAAGGTACACTACATCATATCATCCATCACTGCATAATACAGATTTGTTAGTCTAAGAATTTGCACATCATAACATTTTGCATACATCATTAAAAGTGCATAACGAAATGCATCATACTAAAAAATAAATGCATCCATTCATCATCACATAGCATATTCATCACATAAACACCATAGCATCATAAGATAGAATCATTACATAGCATATAGAAATGAGAAGCATCCATAAAACATAGAACTAGAATAGAACACATCATATAGCATCAGATCAAAATCACCATCTCATATCACATATCTCGTCAAAGTATACACTTTCATAGTATAAAAAATCAAATCAATGTACATGTAATGTCAATAAGTACAATATGGCCCATCGCGCGTAAAAAAAAATCCTGTCTTAAGATCAAAATGAAGGCTAGCCCTCCTGGCTGCTGCCCTCACCACCTGCTCTCTCTTCATGGTCCTCTATGGGTCTATGGCCTGTCCTTTGAGAAAATTCTAGGACTTAGCCTACCCTCGGTACGACCTGATAATAGTGTAACCTATAGCAGTCAACCTCCTAGATAGCCTCCTTGTATGCTCAAAGTGATATCATGCTTCGAGAGGAGGATGCATGCATGCTCTCTAACTGTTGTCATCAACCCATCTTAGTCACTGCCTATAACTCTACAGCCTATCTTTGCAAAATGGCCTGATCTGGCTCTGCCCATAGCTAATCTCTCTCAGCTGTCAATGTCTATACTTGGGCCTACAATTGCAAAATCTACCCATCTCTGGGATCTGGCTGTAGAGGTAGTTGTATGACTGGCTACTCCTGATCCCCATCTCGAGGTGGCATTGGGATCTAGTCTTGATGTTCTGGATCCTAGTCCTGCCAAGGGGCATCCTATCTCTACTCTCCCACCTATGGATCTCTGGGTGGTTGATCCTACGGTCTCTGATATTGAACTTGGTGAATTGGTGGTGGCCCACCACATCCCTAATCCTGATCTCTGCCCCCTCAGCCCCATCCTGCTTCCCTGCCTCTCACTTTGAGTCGAGCAAATGTTGTCCCCAGAACTATCAAGTGAAGCGGCACTGAAACCAATCTTTGTAGGCCTATGCGACCCCTGGATCTACTGGTCCCTGGTCATATGGCCACAACTAGGCCACTAGTTACCTAAAAGAATCAACTGCCTCGTAGGGTGGTATATACTGGCCCCAAGAACTCTAACTCATGGTCCTCTCAAAAATGGCCATGTACTGATCATCCGGCCTCTCTTATGCCTCACTGAACTATCTTTGGATCCTACCTGGAAGGTATATCTCAATCATCATGTGCTCTCACCCCTACATTAGTCAGTCCTGGCAAGCAAAGAAAAGCTACTACACATCGTCAAACTAGGTGGGCTGTCCAAGGTACGACCACAATCTAAACACTCGCATGTCATCAAGAACCCTCCTCCAATGAGCAATCCTGTGTTGTCCTATATGAGTAAAAGCGAGGCCTCCTCTGTATTGCCAAACCATTGGATCATCTAGCTCCATCAAAACTGGAACAACTCTCAGAGGGAGCATGGGGATGTGCTCCCATGCCCAGATATGCAGAAGTGTAACCCCCACCCCAAGTGCTCTACCATCCAGATAGGAAAACTCATGAAGATCTCTATAAAGTGAGGCTAGTAGAACTGGCCCCCATGCAAATAGTTTCAGTCACCACTGGACAATTCCCTCCAAAGCGAGCCCCCATCCAACATTGAAGTATCAGCCCCGCCGATCTGGTGCGATGAGACCTGATATAATGGCTTCAATGACTAGGCAGTATGGTGATACGAGAGGCCCATGGTGCTCCAACTCGATCTGGCCCTCACAAAATACAATCTGGTCAATTTCCATAATGGCATAGCAGGCCTCACTCTTGACATCCATATCATAAATGACCCGCTCACCAGGGATAGGAAGTCTTAGAATCTACCACATGTCCTCCAAGGTGACTGTATCCTTGCTGTTGAAAGGTGGAATGAGGA
Source organism: Sequoia sempervirens (assembly GCA_007258455.2). NCBI lineage: Eukaryota > Viridiplantae > Streptophyta > Pinopsida > Cupressales > Cupressaceae > Sequoia > Sequoia sempervirens. The sequence goes on from VDFB02379711.1 coordinate 223,009,395, forward strand.
GGTCTCACTGTGCCACCTCTCAGCAAGTTCCATCATCATGCCCAATTGTGTCCACACGAGAAATGCATAGGTGATGTACCAAAGTCCCATCTCTCCAAGGCACTCTTGCTCTCAGTCAGAAAAATCATTCAAAAGGTCAAAAATCTCTTGAGACCTATGCTCATGTGAGTATATCTCTCTCACCTCCTCCTACATCAGTAAAATAACCATGTTAAAATTTATCAAAGAAAAATTGATCCTAGCTTGTTTGGACATCCCAAAAGCAAAACCAACATTGCTACTTGTCAAGGTGGTGCAGTTTGAAAAATCCAAATTGCGCCTCTAGGACCTTCCAACTCCCAAACTACACTGTGGCATTGTAGTTTGCAAAGGCATTGGATTTTAAGCAAAAACCTAAGTCTAAAGAGCACCGTGGCAGTGCACCTTGCAAAAGCGATTGAGTTTGGAATTTGAACCCAAACTCCAAAATGCACTGTGGCATCGCTACTCGCAACGACGTCACAATTTAATGTTGAGCAATGCTATTTGAAATTTACAGTGGTGCAATATAACACCGCTCCTAGAGATCTAACTTTAGAACATAATAAATGCACATGAAAATAAAAAATAAATCTTCGGTCAAGTTGACTCATTGGTGGTCTAGTGTCGGGAAGCCTCTGATGCATCTGTACTTTGTCAGAAATTTGCATGGGGAGCTATCATTGTGCCATTTCTCCAAGGTGTCAGAGCTCAAAACTGCAGAATTTCACAAGGCTGAATGTGAAAATGAATTGAAAGTTGCCCCTCAAGGCTTATTTAAGCCTAAAAATTAGGGTTTTGGACCCCTGATCCTATCTTTGTTCGTCTGAAGGCTGTTTCACATCGTGTTTTGTGTTTTATCTCATTTTGTGGCCTCCTGGAGCCTTTCTAGACCCGTCTAGCACCTTTCCCTCTTTTTTCACGAGATCATTCAAAAATTAGAATTTTCGTCTGATCTCTCGAGGGGGCAGTATAGCAGCAAGTTTTGTCCCTTGGGGAAATAATGGGTCATTCTTGAAATCAAAATTTTTTGGCTTTTTGATCAAGACAGATTATTCTTTGAAACACCACAACAAGTGCTTTGCTTCAAAGAGGGGAAAAATGTAGACAAGGAAAATATACCGATTGACATTACATATCTGATCCCAACTACTAACACCATTTCATCCTTAATCATCCCTCATTCTAACCATTTAATCAAATACCCTTATTTGATTAAATTCATCAATTTTCCTCCCTTAATTAAATAAATCATTTATCTGATTAAGTCATTATCTCTTGTTAAATAAATCAATCAATCTCATCTAATTATCTCTATTTAATTAAATAATTCATCTTATTTGATTAAATCTCTAAAGTCACCTTATTAAATTAAATAAATTAAAACTTTATTTGATTTAATCGAACAATCATCCCCTTTAATTAAATAAATCAAAAATCTTTATTTAATTAATCTCTAAATCATATTCTTATCATCTTTTGATTTAAATCAATCCATAAATCTAAATCAATTAGTCATATCATCTAATCCCTCATAAAATTAATTAACCCTTGATTAATTTAATCCTAATCCATGTCTCATCCTCTAGCTTTTTCCACTTGCACATGAAAATAGATTTAATTCATTTATTAAATCCCTATTTTCTCTCAACATGGCATAATAGAGGAATATTCCTCCAAATTTGAATTTCTTCCAAGTGGACTTTGTCCTTCCAACAAGACATTTATTTCATTTTGCATTGAGCCAAGTGGCCATTACTCCATTTGAGTCTTCATCCACCTTGTCATTTCACCATTTTCAAATTTCAAATATATGCATTTAAGGACACATTCATCAAAATGTGCACATCCTTCATCCATCCATCTTTTGACAAGTGGCATCTTGCCATTGGTTGAATGTTAGTCTTACATTGCTTTAGTTTTTGAATTTCTTCATCATATCATTCTATAAATAAGAGGTTTCTCTCCTCATTTGATCATCCACAACTTGAACAAACTTACTCTACTCATTTGCATCCTCAAGCATTAGCATGTTTCATCAATTTCATCAAGGCATAGCTAGATTATTGTAGGTTTTCTCCATAGAGTTCATTTGAAGCAATCACTAAGTGGATCACATCTTCAAAAAATCTACAAAGCTTGCATAAGAGTTGAGAAAGGGCCAATTTCCACATCAAATTGGCACCAAATCCCCCATAAGATCAAGAGTTTGCATGTTTTTAATAGGATTTGAACTATTGCTTTGGTTTTTATTGTGTTCTTTCTTTTATTCCTATTTTGAGCATTGTTAATGGATTTTATGGGGAACTTAGATCTTAACTTGCATTTGAATCTTCTAATGTGTTTGTTTGTTATCTCTTTCAAGTACTAGGATCTTGGTTCATACGCTTACAACCTGTCCAAAATTCTTCATCTTCAGCTTGTTATATGCCCCAAATAAAAATCTTTCCTTTCTCAAGGACACCATTACTTCATCTCCAACTTCAAATTCCTTATGTCTTCTGCTCTCAACTGCTTGCTTTTTATACTTGATGTTCATGTCCTCCAAATGCTACTTAACCTGATCATACACTATCTTCATGTGATCTTAATTCCTCTACTTTTGCACTTGTCTTTTCATCCATGCTGATATGTCTCAACTTTGATACTCCTCTAGGGTTTATTCCAGTAACAATCTCAAAAGGTGTTGTTCTAGTACTCCTATTCATTGAATTATTATATTGAAACTCTACTTGTGAAAGAATCAAATCCCAACTTGTTTCCTTTTCTACAACCAAACATCTCAAAAAAAATCCCAAACTCTTATTCACTACCCCTATTTTCCTTATGGCACTCTCAAATTTTGCAAATTTGAAGTACCCATTTCAAAATTTTGCCTCTACACTTTCAGAAGTGCATTTGATGAATATGCCCAAATGACCTACTTTGAAGGGTCATAATTTGATGCCTATTGATTTTCGTGCAAAACCCATTTGTAAGCTCACTCATGTGACATATATGAGCAGGAATGTCAATTTTTATCTTCCCACAATGAGTTTTGTCAGGGTTTTGAAAAGCGAAGTTGGAGGGTTTTCGCACTTTTCAGCTGTTTTTTAAACTTTTAGTTTTGCAAAGTAGCCTCCTATTTGACCTTGCATTTTGCAACTAGATGAATATCAAGTCAAAATGATTGTCGTTCCCAATTTTCCATGCCTAGATGAGCTCACATGTCAGTTTTTAGAGCCTTATGAGCTGATTTTCTTTTTTTACGAGGTCAAAACCAAATGTAATTTCTCCTATTTTGCACCTAAATTTTTTGAAACCTTTATGAGAGGTCAACTTTGACCATGAATATTTCATGGAGATTGATGATTGAAGCTAATACCTATTGCACACGTGCTCACTATTCCAAAATGATCCACTGTGTCAAATGGAAGCTCGCTAGGAGTTGATTTGATATTTATTCAATGAGGTGATTTTGTGAGTTTTAATTGGTTCTAAATAGGCTATTGTTGCAGAAGTTTAACTGACCAACTTTGACAATGAATAACTTTCACCTCGTGATACCTTCTATTGAACTGTCTTTTGCAATCCATTCTTGGGTCTGTTGTCTACAAACCTGTAAGTTTTCATTGCTCCAGGAGGTCATTTGACTAGTTTTCAAAGTTGATTCCAAAGCCCACTTGCCCAGTTTTGCTCATTTTTCAAATGTGCCAGAAAGCAGATTTTAATGAAAACCCATTTCATCTTTTCAACCCTGATGCATTCAAAAGTTTCCTCAAATCAATTTGAGCATGAAAGTTGTTTGAAAATGATTTTTTTTTTAGTCGGGCCCACATGGGGACTCGACACACCTTGCCTAGTTGTGAGATTGCAAGGGTTGTAATATTGCAATCACATCAAATGAATTGTCTTGAACGAGGCAATTATATGAAGATCTTATGTTTATACTCATATCAATTATGTCATCGAATGGATGGTGGTATTAAATTGGAATGACTTTATCTTAGAGATTGCAATGATGGTAAACATGGATCAAAAAATTCATGTACATGATAGAGAATTGATGCACTAGAGCAATTGAGAGGGCTAAATTGTATCACAAGCCAGATGAGCAAAACGTTAAGTCTTCATGTAGATTTATGAATTCAATTGGGCACATGATTGACCATTGATGCTTATTGTGAGAGTGAAAAAATGGTAAATAACCAAGCATTTCCTACACAATGAGATTGAAACTAAAGGGTGTGACTTATCTACAAAGAATGAATGTCAGCACCAAAAGGTTAAAATGTGCATTTGGAGGGCAATGCATAAGATGGTTCTGTTGATTTGTGCTACAAAATGAAAGGAAATCATGTTGTTTAATAGAATTCCTCTGTCAAATGTGATCCCATGGAATGCCATAGAAACACAAATGCACTAATAGATTTGTTGAAAAGCCTCAAAGATTTTAAGGAACTGTAGGTTAGAGGGCTCGAATCTTGTTTTGAAGCATTGGTATCGAAGAATGGGAGCCTCCATTGAGCTTGCAGAGGGAGGGAAGCTACCATGAATGAAGAATTTGTAGAGATCGATCAAACAAGATGAGGATTAGGGCAACAAAGCAGACAAAAAGAGATCAATGGTGGAGAAAAGAAGGTGAGATGCAACCTCATCTAGGGCATTCCCTATTGGCTCGCCCAAACAAACTGCTTGCTTGATAAAGCCGTAGGACTCGCGAGAATATAACATGTGGTGGTGGGCCCGAGGGTGAATAAAGGCTCGATGGTTTAATTTTTTAAAAGTTTTCATTTTTCTTCTTAGAACCAAAGCATTTAATGAAACTAAAATGTGCTCGATTAAAATTAGATGAAGCAGGGAGATCAAATCTCATGCTTTCCCCGCTAGCTTGAGGATACAAAATACGCACCCTTTAATCCCCATGAAATGGTGAGATCGCACCACGTGGACAAAGTGGGCCCTGGGGGAACCTTCAAACATAGTTTAAATAAATTGTTGAAATAATTGAAAGCCATTGGTGATATTCATTTGACTGATGAATTTCTAAAAGAAAAGGGATAAAATATTTTAAAGGTGAAATATAAAATAAAGCCAAGCACAATTTTAAATGTGAGGTAAATGGAGATTGCACAGGTGAAATAAAGTGAAAAGGAAAATATTTTAAATGCCACTCATGAAATATTTTTCCTGAGGATGAAAGCTTGAATCTACAACAAAATAAAGGCCTTGGATAAAAAAATTATTTTATCCAGAGGAATTAGATGTTTATCCCGGGTAAAGTGAATTTACTCATTTTATAAACAAAGACTATGTGTTGGGCACATAAATGAGAATAATTTGAATGCAACAAATAAAATGAAAAATAATGAGCAGAAATATGAAATGGGATTTTGACGGCCAAATTTATTTCATAGCTACTAGATGGATGGAAATTCCTCACATGGGAAAATTTTCAGTTGCTTGACAACTTGGTGCAAAGGCAGAATTGGAGGCAAAGTTTGTTGCTGAAGAGAGATGAGAGATGCTTTGCAAATTGCTGATGAATGGGAAAGAGGTTGCCAAATGTCATCAATGGACGAGTTTTAGGGTTGCTTCTATTTTCTATTTCTTCTCTTCTATTCTCATTCTAAGGGGTTCCAATTTCTGAAAGCTCTGCAAGTCAGGGAGAAGCTCTGGGTAGAATTTTAAAGCTAGGGAGAATTGTAATTGAGTCATTAAATATGAATTGTGTGTTCTGAATTATGCTTTCATGTTTATATTTTATCTGATAATCGTCTCCATTGCTGAGATGTAATGCTCTTTTGAATTCTATAATGAAAATTATCTGAGTCTTTTCATGCATAGTTGCTGCATTGGAGTCACAATTTTTATTTCCTTCTATTCATGATTGAATGATGCAATTGCTTCAATAAATGACAACTACATTTTTTATTGCCTATTTTTCAAGGAATAGTGTAATTGCTTCAACAGATGTGACAAGAGTGCTATGTTTCAGGTGGATTTGTAAGAATGGTTACCAGATAAAGGCTCAGTGGTCTTGTTGTCATAATTTGATAACAATTGCAAAATATCTTTAGAACATGTTCAACATTGTAGGATGAAATGTTGGTTATGTCGCTCCATAGCCCTCTTATTGGCACTGGTCAAGTTTTTCATGCATCTGTTGTTTTCAGCTTGGTCCCAATTCTTTAAATAATAAACCATTTAAATTATGTTTTCCATGTTATCCATGCTAGTTTCTTAAATTCACTCAATGTCTTGCCAATGTTGAGTGATATTTTATGTTTCTCAGCATAATTCTATGAGAGCCTCATTTGTTAAGCAATATCTTGTCAATTGTGTATCCAAATCTTTCTAAGATGTTTCTAAAGTGTCACCCCCCTAGGTCCTATAGAGCCTGAAGTGTAGGGGAAATGTGTGTTAATTCTATTTCCTATTAGTTGGCCAAATCCACCTTTGAATTTTGAACATAAGAAATTTCCTATTCTTTAGGATTCATTTGGTCTATTGATTTGGAGAAGCAACAAAATGGTGACTCTACTGGGGATAAACTTTAATCTCCAAGTGTAGACTGTTTAGTTACAAAGTTCTATTGTTATTTTCCATTTTGAATTTAGTTTAAATATTGAAGGAATTCAAACCTGTAGAAAGGATTTGTTGCAATGAATCTGAAGATGTCATGATCTATGGTGCTCTACTGGTGGAAGGAACTCATAAAAAAAAATTACATGTGAAAGAACTTCATAATGCTTGAGGTTCAGTCCTCTAAGAAGAGAGGTGGTGAATCTGTTACAAGAACCTGTTGAAGAGGTGAATACAATTCCAGATCTAAAATATTTCCAGAATAATTTGTAGTAGCTGCAACATTTCCAGGTATTCTTCACTCTTGGTTTTCAAAAAAATTGTGAATTATGTTGAAAGTATGCTTGTTCTTGAAACATTCCCACTAAATAGATCTTAGGCTTAGATGTATTTGAATTATGCATTGTAATATTCTAAGATCATGATGAAAGATAGAAATAGGGCAATGAGTGATAAATTCTATAGTTGATATGTGAAATTTGAAAGAGGCATGTCAAAATGCTTCAATATATGCATCCTAGTATGGTTTCAGGTGCAACCATGGTTTGTGATCAATCCCATCTAGATTGTCAAAGAATTTTTAGCACTAGAAGGTATAGAGCCATAAATTTCAATGGCATTAGTGGTTACCCAAATGACATTCCACCTAAAGTCATAAATAAATTACCAAGATTCATTTGTGATAAGGCTGAATCAACAAATAAGCATCTCCAAGAATTTAGTAATTTGATGGATGATTATGAGATTGACCACGAAGATGTGATCATGAGACTATTTGTTCAGTCTCTAAGAGGAGATGCAAGGGATTGGTTCTCTTATTTACCAGCTTCCTCCATTCATTCATGGGAAGAGTTTAAGGCAGTGTTCATGGAGCAATTTGGAGAGAGGATTGACCCTATTTTGATAAGGAAAATGTTCATGAACATGGAGAAAGGAAAAGATGAGTTAGTCCCATTATTTAATCTCGAGTTTTCAAAGGTCATAAGAGAGATTGCTGAAGACATAAGACCAAATGATGCTAAATGTTTGGTTGTGTATTTAGGAGCATTTGACAAGAAGATGCATTTCTTATTAAGAGACAAAGATCCTATAACCCTGCACCAAGCATATCAAATGGCCATAGACATTGAGAAAATTTTGAGATACTCAATGATGAAAGGACATAGGGTTGTGAGTGTTGGTCATCCCAACACACCTCATGCAGATAGAACTCATGGATCAAATAATAGAAGTGTTGGTCAAGATGTTTATCTTGTTGTTCTGATTTCTCCATCATTACAATATATAGATCCTAATGAGCTCCATGTTAAATGTTGTCAAAATTTGAGCAATGTTTATCAAACATCTGATGTTTTAGGATTGTCTAAAATGAAGAGACACAAAGGAGAATCAACACATGATCTATTCTCAAGATTTTTGGATGCCTTGAGGAAAGTCCCCAAAAAATTTAGACCTAAAGATTCAGTTTACATTGATCTATTTTGTGAAATCTATGAGTCTGGGATGAGTACTTTGCCAAAGGGGTTAAAGCCTCACAATTTGGATCAAGTACTTGATTGGATAAAGGTTATTGAGGGAGCCTAACTTACTAATGCACAAAATGTGGTGACACAAAATAAATATAGCAGCTATCTTATTGAAGAAAATTAGAACATGATACATAAGGTTAAAAAGAGTGCATCGTAAAATGAAGACATGTGTTGTATGAATGAGGATGTTGACTGTAATCAACTCACAATCAACACATGTGCAAATTCTTGTAGTAGTGATGAAGATGAAGGTACATGGTATGATGAGAAAATAGATATGCATGAAATTTTTTCTTGCAATATCTTGTGTGATGAAGAAGTAAAAGAGTTGTAGGATGTCATTACATGTCCTTTTTTGGTTGGTAAAGATGATGCAATTGTTGATGATATCTCATCACAAATTAGTAGTCAAGACATTGAAGATAGAATTTCAAGCACTTACTCCGTAGAATCTGAGCATGGTTTATGTAGTGATGAGTCTTCTTGTGATGAGGATGTTGATGACAACCAAACTGATTGCTCTTCTGTTGATTATGAATGACCATATAGGGATGATACAGAGGTACTTTCTTCACATGAAGACTGCAATGACATGAATGCTCATGAAATCACTTTTCCACAAGTGAATGTGCAATTGCATTTGATGTAAACTTAGAATGTAATTAAGGTCTGACATAAATGGATCATGTTAGTTCTATTAATGATGAAGAATTTGAGGACAAACATATGTGTGTTCAATTTGTTGATCATGAACATAGTGCTGGAAGTGATGAAGATGTGGATAAATCTGCTTATGTCTTTGTTGTTCATGATTGTTTATATGAAGTAGAGATGGAAATGTCAATTATACATGAGAAGGATGATGGTGTACACACTGATGAAGGAAGGAATTTAGTTTTGAATGATCAAGTTATGCATTGTAATAAATACATGGATCTAGCATCAACATTATCATCCATTGATAATATGAAACAATTTGATGGACCTTCAAATTATGTTGACATTGCAAAACATTCTGATTTATGTGTTGAGCAGCCATATGCTACAAATGATAATGGATATGAGGTCAGTCAGTATGAGATTGAGTATGGGTCTTTCTTTGATGATCTCTCTCGCCTTCACGGTATGAAAATGGACATGTTTCCTTTGAATAAGGAATCATTTGTATGAAAGAAAATGAAAAGTCTAGCTTTATTGCTAATGAACAAACTCTAGATAACAGTGAGTCTTTGACACATAGGTCAACGTGTCTATTAGTTGATAGTGCACATGAAAGTACTTTTGCTGACTTTGTTAATCTTGAATGTGATGGCATTCAAAATGATTCAATTATTGAACTTGTCATGAGAAATCAAGGTGAAGGTTTTGGCTCAAGCTTTAATTTTGAATTATCTAAATTTGTAGTTGATACATTCCATATGGACTTGCATAGTGGTTTGAAGAATGAAATTGACATCATGTGTGAGCCTGGGATAGAAAACACTACCTATGCATTGGAGGTTGACATATTTCTTGAATGTCATGACTTGAATGGAGATGAAAGTGCATTTGATGTTGATAAATCTGGTTTTTAGAGTCTTCAAACACATGACAATGTGTTTGGGATGTGGTTTTTGGATGATGACAAGCCAACTTGGGATGTAATCCAGTTGGAGGAGATACAAATGTGTGAGCAATATTTACTCAACACACAAGAGGATTGCAAGTTGTTTTTCATCCATGAAATCTCCTCTGGACATGATTAGTATGAGGGTGTTGATGAATGTGATAAGACTGTGTTCTCATGTGGTCTTAATCATTATCCTCAAATGTTGCCACTTGTTATGAAATCATAGAATGAAGAGATGGATAGTGATGTGGCATATATAATTTAGCTGCCATGTGATGAAAAAGCTGAACAGAGAGCAAGTTTCCTCTTGCATGAAGGAAACTTGATACTTGTGTTTGCAAAGGTATAGTTGCTCGTGTTGTTATGGTTTGATAGAGGCAAGCATGAGTTAAGCGAGATCAGCTCCTTTTACAAAACTGTGTTTGACAGAGGTAAATATTGACTCCACTTTTTCATTTGGTGTTTGAGGTCACCAGATGAAGTTGAAAAAGAAGATGAATAAAGGAGCAGTTTCAGAACACGTGATGGACTCAAAATTCGGTCAACTCCCCATAGATCTGGAATCTTGCTATGCCTATGGGGAGCATACATCCCCAGTTGGAGCCACTGATGTTACTCTCAAATTTTGCAAATTTGAAGTTCCCATTTCAAAATTTTGCCTCTGCACTTTCTGAAGTGCACCTGATGAATATGCCCAAATGACCTACTTTGGAGGATCATAATTTGATTCCTATTGATTTTCATGCAAAACCTATTTGCAAGCTCACTCAAGTGACATATGTGAGTAGGCATGTCAATTTTAAGCTTCCCACAATGAGTTTTTTTAGGGTTTAGAAAAATGAAGTTGGACAGTTTTGGCAATTTTTAGCTGTTTGCAACTTTTAGTTATGCAAAGTAGCCTCCCATTTGAGATTGCATTTTGCAACTAGATAACTGTCAAGTCAAAATGATTATGGCTCCTAGGGTGCTACCACAATAATGGGTTACACTTTTTGGGAAATCCTGATTTTTTCCTGAAATCACATATTTTTAGAAAATACAATGATTTATGACTTTAAAGGTTCCATTTAAATTATTTTAATTAAAGAGGGATTGATCAAACCCCCTTAGATCGAACCCCCTTGGATAGAACCTTGTTAGATTTAAACCATACCTATAATTGAGTCTCCTCTACACCTATCAAAATGCTGATAAAAAACCACTTTTGATTTACCTTTTGGGTGATCAAATGAATTCATTTAAAATTTATGTTTTGTAATCCTACAACCCTTATTATAAGCTTCCCAAAAAGTATAATTTTAAATATTTTTAATTTGATTATTATATTTATTTTTTATTTCTTGTGAATGTAGGATTTTCAATGAACATCAAGTTCTTTATTTCACACATACGAAAAAATAGAAAAATAGAGAAAAAAATTTATGCGGGCCGAAGTACACCTCTGTCAAAATTATAATTATGCTGACTTGGAAAATTAATTAAAAGAAAAAATGTAACAAAAATTTATGAAAAAATATCCATTCGCTAGATATTGGTGTGAAAATTTTGTATTTTAAAAATTAGAATTGTATCCTATCTATAAAAAAAAAGTTACGTGGGCCAAAGTAAACATCACTTTTTAAAAATGTTGATTAGTAGAAAAATTAAGTTATTAAAAATTACATAAAATGATTCACAATTTATTTTTTAATTTCTTTTAAAAAATATAATTAGAATCTACACAAAATATCTAACAAATAACTAGTGTGATTCATCTTCAAAACCTTAATGGTTTAGCTGCTATAGGTGTAAGAAAGTGAATGTCTAGTGAAAAATCCTGATTTTAATGTCAAGTTTGGCCAAACACTGTAACCCATTATTGCGGGATCACCCCCCAATTCTCCATGCCTAGATGAGCTCACATGTCAGTTTTCAGAGCCCTATGAGATGATTTTCTACTTTTACCAGGTCAAAACCAAATGCAATTTCTCCTATTTTGCACCTGGATTTTTTGAAACCTTTCTGAGAGGTCAAATTTGACCCTAAATATTTCATGGAGATTGGTGATTGAAGCTAATCCCTCTTACACACATGCTCACTATTCCAAAATGATCCACTATGTCCAATGGAAGCTCGTTAGGAGTTCATTTGATATTTTTTCAATAGGGTGATTTAGTGAGTTCTAATTGGTTCTAAACAGGTTGTTCTTGCATAAAGTTTAACTGAGGAACTTTGACAACAAATAACTTTCATCTCGTGATACATTCTACCAAACTATCTTTTGCAATCCATTCTCGGGTCTGATATCTACAAGCCTGCAAGTTTTCATTGCTCCAAGAGGTTGTTTGACCAGTTTTCAAAGTCGATTCTAGAGCCCACTTGGCTTATTTTTCTCATTTTTCAAATGTGCCAGAAACTAGATTTTAATGAAAACCCATTTCATCTTTTCAACCCTGATGCATTCATAATTTTCCTCAAATCAATTTGAGCATGAAATTTGTTTGAAAATTATTATTTTTGTTATCCAAGCCCACATGGGGACCTGACACACCTATAGCTCAGTTGTGAGATTATAGGGGTTGTAATATTGCAATCACATCAAATGAATTGTCTTGAACATGGTAGTTATATGAAGATCTTATGTTTATAGTCACAAAAATTATGTCATAAAATGGATGGTGATATTAAATTGGAATGAATTTATCTTAGAGACAACAATGATGATAAAAATGGATCAAAAAATTTATGTACATGACAAAGAATTGATGCGCTAGAGCAATTAAGAGGGTTGAATTGTATCACAAGCTAGATGAGGAAACTGTTGAATCTTCATGTATATTGAATTGGGCACATGATTGATCATTGATGCTTATTGTGAGAGTGAAAAAATGGTAAATAACCAAGCATTTCCTACACAATGAGATTGAAACTAAAGGGTGTGACTCATCTGCAAAGAATGAATGTTAGCACCAAAAGGTTAAAATGTGCATTAGGAGGGCAACGTATAAGATGGTTCTATTGATTTTTGTTGGGAAATGAAAGGAAAGCATATGTTTAACAAAATTCCTCTGTCAAATGTGATCCCATGGAATGCCATAGACACACAGATGCACTAAATGGATTTCTTGAAAAGCCTCAAAGATTTTAAGGAAGTGCAGCTTAGAGGGCTCAAATCTTGTTATGAAGCATTGGTAGCAAAGAATAGGATCCTCCATTGAGCTTGCAAAGGGAGGGAAGCCATCATGAATGAATAATTTGTAGAGATCGAGCAAACAAGATGAGGATTAGGGCAATGAAGCAGATAGAAAGAGATCAACGATGGAGAAAAGAAGGTGAGATGCAGCCTCATCTAGGCTATTCCCCATTGGCTCGACCAAACAAACTGCTTGCTCGATAAAGCCGCAGGAATGGAGAGAATGTAACATGTGGTGGTGGGCCCGAGGGCGAATAAAGGCTCGATGGTTTAATTTTTTAAAGGTTTTCATTTTACTTTTAAGAATAAAATAATTTAATGAAACTAAAATGTGTTTGGGGAAATTTAGATGAAGTAGGGAGATCAAATCCCATGCTTTCCCCACTATCTCAAGGATACAAAATACACACCCTTTAATCCTTGTGAAATGGTGATATCACACCACATGGACAAGGTGGGCCTTTGGGGAACATTCAAATGCAGTTTAAATAAATGGTTGAAATAATTGAAAGCCATTAGTGATATTCATTTGACCGATGAATTTATAAAAGAAAAGGGATAAAATATTTCAAAGGTGGAATATAAAATAAAGCAAGGCACAATTTTAAATGTGAGGTAAATGGAGATTGCAGACGTGAAATAAAGTGAAAAGAAAAATATTTTAAATGACACTGGTGAAATATTTTTCCTAAGGATGAAAGCTTGAATCTACAACAAAATAAAGGCCTTGGATAAAAAAAATTATTTTATCTAGAGGAATTAAATTTTTATTATGGGTAAAATGAATTTACTTATTTTATAAACATAGACTATGTGTTGGGAACATAAATGAGGGTAATTTTAATGCAGCAAATAAAAGGAAAAATAATGAGCAAAAATATGAAATAGGATTTTCATGGGAAAAGTTATTTCACAACTACTAGATGGATGAAAATTCCTCACATGGGCAAATTTTCAGCTGCTTGACAACTTGGTGGAAAGGCATAATTGGAGGAAAAAAATTTTGCTGAAGAGAGATGAGAGATGCTTTGAAAATTGTTGATGAACAGGAAAGAGGCTGCTAGATGTCATCAACAGATTAGTTTTAGGGTTGCTTCTATTTAATATTTCTTCTCTTCTCTTCTCATTCTAAGGGGTTCCAATTTATAAAAGCTTTGCAAGTCAGGAAAAAGCTCTAGGTAGAATTGTAAAGCTAGGGAGAATTATAATTGAGTCATTAAATCTGAAGTGTGTGTTCTGAATTATGCTTTCATTTTAGATTTTATCTAATAATTGTCTCCATTGCTGAGATGTAATGCTCTTTCGAATTCAATAATGAAAATTATGTAAGTATTTTCATGCATAGTTGTTGCATTGGAGTCACAATTGTTATTGCCTTTTGTTCATTGAATGATGTAATTGCTTCAATAAATGACAGTTGCATTTGTTATTGCCTATTGTTCAGGGAATAGTGTAATTGCTTGAACAGATGTGATAGGAGTGTTCTATTTTAGGTGGATTTGTAAGAATGGTTACCAGATAAAGCTTTAGTGGTCTTGTTGTCATAATTTGATAACAATTGCAAAAGATCTTCATAACATGTTCAAAATTTTAGGATGAAATGTTGGTTATGTGATTCCATAGCCCTCTTACTGGCACTGGTCAAGTTTTCATGTATCTGTTGTTTTCATCTTGGTCCCAATTCTTTAAATCATAAACCATTTCAAATATGTTTTGTGAGTACTTATATCTGCCATGTTCTCCATGCTAGTTTATGAAATTCACTCAATGTCTTTCCAATGTTGAGTGATATTTTATGTTTCTCAACATAATTTTGTGAGAGCATCATCTATTAAGAAATATCTTGTCAATTTTGTGTCTAGATCTTTAGATGTAGCTAAAGGGTCACCTCCCTAGGTCCTACAGAGCCTGAAGTGCAAGGGAAATGTGTGTTAATTCCATTTCCTGTCAGTTGGCCAAATCCACCTTTGAATGTGAACATAAGAAATTGGCTAGTCTTTAGGATTCATTTGGTCTATTGATTTGGAGAACCAACACTGTCCATCTGTCTATGGATGAAATATTGAACTAAACTTCAAATTTGTCTTCATCTTCTTCCAATGTTTCTTCCAAAAGTATCCAAAAAAAAATGTATCTCTTTCTAAAAATATACTCTTAGGTAATCCATGCAATCTCACATTCTCTTTAAAAAATAGGTTTGCTACATGTACTACATCAGTTGTACTCTTATTAGGTATGAAATGAGCCATTGTTGAAAATTTCTCTACTACCACAAATATAGAATCATGTCCTCTTTTTGTCTTTGGAAATCCTACTACAAAATCCATACTTATGTCCTTCTAGGGTCTCTCTGGTACTATCAAAGGTTTGTACAATCTAGTGTTCTGGCTACTCCCTTTTGCAACTTGGAAAACTCTACAACTCTGAACAAATTTCCTTACATCCTTATAGATCTAAGGCCAAAAGTAGTTTATACTCACCAATTCCACTGTCTTATGAATGCCAAAATTTCTTGTCAATCCACCACTAAGCTTCTCCTTTATCAAATTGTCTTTCATTGAACTCCTAGGTATGCATAGCTGATTTCCTTTGAGCAACATATCTTCCTAAATGAAATATTCTAACCACTTAATCCTATCTATCACCATAGGTTCCTTACATGCTTTCCAAGGTTTTGAAAAATTGGTGTCTCCCTCATACATGTGCTTCAATTCATCAAAACCTAACACTTTAACTCTCATCTCTATCAAAAAGTTTGTTCTCCTACTCAATGCATTAGCAACTTTATTTGATTTTCCACTCCTATGCTTCAAAACAAAAGTATAACTATGGATGAACTCTACCCATATCGTATGTCTCTAATTCAACTTACCTTGACTATTCAAATACTACAAAGCTTGATGATCTATATACAACACAAACTCCTTAGGTAGTAAGTAATTTATCCACTTCTTCAAGGCTTGAATTATGGAATAGAACTCTTGATCATAAAATGTATATCTTCTCCTTGAATCATTCAACTTCTCACTAAAATATGCTATAGGTCTACCTTCTTGACTTAACACTGCTCCTATTGCATTTCCTCTCACATCACAGTCAACTTGAAATACCTTATTGAAATCTAGTAATTCCAAAATAGGTTGCTCTATCATCTTTTTCTTTAATAATTCAAAACTCTTATCTACTCCAGATGTCCACTTAAAGTCCTTTTTGTAACCTCTCATTATCTTTGTCATAGGGTTACATATTTAACTAAAATTTTAGATGAACTTTTGGTGGAAACTAGCTAACCCATGAAATTATCTGACTTCTCCAATGTTCTTAGGTGTAGGACATTCAACAATTGCTCATAATTTCTTAGGGTCCATCTTCAATCCTTCCACATAAATCACAAAGCCCAGATATACCAACTCTTCCTTCATGAAACTACACTTCTTAAGGTTTATCAACAATTCCTATTCTCTCAGGTGTTGCAAATGTTCTTCCTTTGTCTTATTAAAAATAAAAATTTCATCCAAATATACAATCACAAACTTACCGAAGAATATCTTTAAGACTTCATTCATCAACCTAATGAAAGTACTCGGTGCATTCATAAATCCAAAAGACATCACTAACCACCCATACAACCTTTCATTTGTCTTAAAAGTAGTCTTTCATTCATCTCCTCTAATTCTGATCTGGTGGTATCCAATCTGCAAGGACCTATCTTTGTAAAATAATTTTCTCCACTCATAAAATCCATGATATCATCCATCCTAGGCAAGTGGAATCTATACTTAACTATGATTTTTTTTATTGTTCTAGAGTCTGTACACATTCTCCATTCTCTATCCTTCTTAGGTGCTAATACTATAGGTATTGTACAAGGACTCAAGCTTTCTTTGATCAAACCTTTCCTCAACAAATCTTGTATCTACCTATTCAATTTTTCATTCTCTAATGGTGTCATTTTGTGTGCTACTTTATCAAGAAAACTAGCTCCAGGTATAAGATCCATATGGTGACTGATACTCATAGGTGGAAATCCTTTAGGTACATTATCTGATATAATGTATTCATACTCTGTCAGTAACTCTTTTATCTCCTCCAGATAAGATTCTTCATTCTCCTTCTAAAATATTTTAGGCTTCTTAGGGATCAAAGCATAGCACATATTCTCATGTCTCAAACCTTCCAAAAAATTTCTTCCATCTACCAAATAGATTCTAGCATTCCCACACACCTCACTCTTAGGATCATCTTCCAAAGGAATCAAGGTAATTCTCTTCCCATTTGATGTTATGGTATATTTATTCTTTCTCCCATCATATATAGCCTTTGGGTATGTGCAGGATCATGGTGGGCCAAAAAGTGGCAATATGATGGGTATGTGGCTGATGACTTTTTTTTTACCCAAAATTGATGAAACGAAAAGGGTTTTTAAAAGAGATTCTCAACATTCCACCAATATAAATTATTCTTTACTTTGAATTTAATAAGTAATTATTATTCATTTTCTATTCAAATTACGACTAAATTCCTGATATATAGGTTGATTGAAAAACATCTATAGCTTTCAAACGATATCACATTTTTTGAATCCAAAACATGCGTCACATTCTATGCTTCACATACTATAGGATTAAAAAAATAAAAATTGAATTTCATGAATTTTTGACCAAGTTAAGGTGGTCAGACATACAAGTTTTTATATTTTTTAAAAATTTGTAATAAAAAATTAATAATTAATTATTTACTTTGAAACAAATTACAATAAAATATGCATCACATCAGGGCATGATTCCTCTACTTATATCTATAATCTTATAAAAAAATATTATGATTTTACTGTGGTTAGGGTGGTCAGACAAACACCTACTTCTTATTTTTTCCCTGAAATTTAAGTACCACTACATTGAAATTTACAATTTTCACCAAATAGATTTTATTTTTTAAAAAACATACCTAGTAGTTTAGAAACTACAATCAATTTTCTATAGATTCTATACTTCCATATTTTTAAAATAATATAGATAACTTATTCAAAATTTTACGTCAAGTTGCCTAACTCTTACTTTTTTGAATTTTTTGCCACTTAAGGGCCTGTTTTTTCCATGATGATCCTGCACATACCCCTTTCTATCATACTACCAAAGTCTACCCAACAAAATATGGCATACATCCATATGCATAATATCACACAAGACTTCATCATGATACAATCCAATATGAAATTTCACCAAAAATTGTTCACTCACAAATACCTTATGATCATCCTGAATCCATGCTATCTGATAGGGCTTAGGATTTTCCAATATTTCCAAATTTAGCTTAGTCACCATCTCCTCTAAAACTAGGTTATCTAAACTACCACTATCAATTACAACTTTACAACACTTACCTCCTAATTTGCATCTGGTTATGAACAAACTTTTCCTCTATGGTGGTTATCCATTTGTCTCTACTTGAAATAGTTCTCTCCTCATCGCAAGTGATTCTCCTTTCTCAGGTTTACCAATTGAACTTGGTGATCCAACATGTTTTTCTTCAACATAGGTCACTCTCCCACTATTCTCTGTCCTTTTGCTTGTACTTCGTTGATCACATTCAAATGCTCTATTTCCTTCACCTCCACACTTAAAACAAGTTCCTTTGAATTTTCTCTTATCAAATCCTCTTCCTTCTTTTTTGTATCCTTCACTCTAGTATGCATTAGGGTTTCCTCTTTGATAGAATTTTTTTCATCTCTGTGGTATACACTATAATCTTTACCTTCCTTCTTGAATGTATTCCCTTTTCTATTTTTCTCCACAAATGATCTCTCTCCTCCGAAAAATGTTCTTCATCTCTAAAGTTTACCTCCTCTACCTCTCTTTCTCTCTTCATGTTTCCTATTTAACTTTTGTTCAATTTTTAGGGCAAACTAATATGATGCTTCCAATGTAGTCATTCTCATCAAACTCATATCTTCTTGAATTTCCAATCCCAGTCCATTGATGTATCTAGCAACTTTCTCCTTGATTGCTTCACTTTGTCCTATCCTTATGATCATCTTATGAAATTCTTCAGTGTACTCTTTCATATATTTCTCCTTTTGTCTTAGTTTTTACAATCTATACAATAGCTCCAACTCATGGTCAGTAGGTATAAACTGATTCTTTAGATTTTTCACCATTATATCCCATTTTTTGATCTTTTCTTTTCCTCTTTTGTTTCTATCCAGCTGTACTTCTTTCCACCAAATAGTAGCATGTCCCTTCAACTCTGTCTTTGCAAATTTTACCTTCTTTGGATCTTCAATTTCTTCATGTACCATAGAAAAATGGATCTTTGGACATTTTCATAGTCATTTAGGTCTTTTTCCTGTGATCCTTGGCTTATTTTTCTAAGATTTAATGTTGTAATGTGACTTATACAATTACATTGGGTCTTGAATATTCAAATTATTAAGACTTTATGGTGTCTTGTAAAGGTGTTGTGAAGTGTTGTAACACATTTCTACACTTTTCTAGACTCTTATTATCATAATTCATCTAAATATTCCCTTTTTTATCCCTTAACAAATCTTATTCTAAAGTGTTGTAAAGTCTTGTAACAAACTTTCACACTTTTCTAGGGTTGTCACCACTAATTACACCTTTCTTATGCTTTATTTGTTCCCTTTGTGCACTTATAGGGCTTAATTAAGTTTGTTTTTGAATATAAACCCAAAAAATATCATTAAATACAACTTAATCCCTGACACCCACTTGCAAGCCTTGAGTGGGACCCATTCCCCATGGGTGGAAAATGAGTCCCTCTTGGCACAAAATTCAAAATAATTTCAAATTTATTTAGGGTTTTTATTCATTAAGACCTAAGGTCAGTGTGTGATGTATTTTTGGGAAATTAGGGCATAAGTGTGTATAAATAAGTTTTTTTCTATCCATTTTAACCCACATTCATCTATTCATTCAACTATTCATCCTTGCATTCAATTCATCTAAGCATCCATTTGAGCATCATAACATCATTCAATCAAGCATCTTGGAGCATCCATTGACATATCTTCATACTTCAACAACAAGGCTTTGGTGAGTTCATCACACTTGCATGCTATTTTTTCATCATTCCTTTCTTATTTGATTTCATTTCATAGGGTTTGATTACCAAAGTTGGGTTTGACTAAGGAAAACCCCTATACTCTAACCCTTAACCATTTTCCCCCTCTTTGCATGTGTGTTTGTAGGTCTTGTAGGAAGATTTTTCAAAGTGATAGGTGTTGAAAAGTGGTCAACAAGTCATCAAAGCTATTCAAGTCAACAAAGACCTAATTCAAGCTTGGAGACATCATTCAACCCATTTTATGTAGATTTGAATCTGTCAACCTGACAAGCAGACAAGCACAAATCTGGAACCACAAAGTTCACTTCAGAATTTGTAGAATTTTGTAGGTGGAATAATTCACCATATATGGTGAATTAGTCCCACTACCAGGCTAGAGAAAGTTTTTTATGAGGTTTTCCGTTCCCGGCACCCCAAAACCTATGTCAATAGAATTTACCAGAAGCAGGACTAATTCACCATCTGTGGTGAGTGAGTCACAATGGTCATCAATAGTAATTTATGAATCATTCTAGAACCCTCCAACATCAACATTTTATCTCCAAGTGTACTCCATTTAGTTTCATTAATTTATGTTTCTAGTTCATTTTTTCATATCACACTATGTTTTCAAACACTTCATATTTCTTAGGTTTTGCATAAATAACCAGTCTCTCTTTATTTTTTTGCATGTAGATCATTGTATTTAGGAATATTTTCTTTGTACTTGCATTATTTTGAGTGAACCACCCAGATTTTTGGGGTCGATCTCTCTCCTTTAGGTGAAAAACCCTGATTTAGCAAGAGAGTCATAACACCCTACACAAAAATCTATGGTTCACTTCAAACTTGAAGTATTCTTCTAGGTCATTTATCTAGTCAATCAACTCCTCAGGATTTAAATTACCAATATATTTTGACACATCAAATCTAGGTCTCTTTCCAATCTTTGAAATAGCTCGCAACATCTTCACTTGATCTAATTCTTCTTCATCATCTCGTAGGGTTTCACCATTTTGATCAGTGGATCAAAATTCATCATCATCATCACTTTTGGAATTAGGTCTAGGTGTAATTCACCTTCTTCTATCTTCTTCAACAACATCAAGATGAATTCGCATGTTTCTCATCAATTCTATCATTTCATCTATCCATCCAACCATTGTTCCAATAGCAGGGATTCTCCTATGTTATATCATCCTAAGATCAAATGCAAACTACCTCAAGTTCAGTGATCTAGCTACAAGGTGACAACTGCCTCACAATTATAAATTGGTTGACAACATAGGTAGGATACCTTGGATTCTGCAGTTTGTTCAAAACAAGATATTATAGAAATCCTTTGCCAACTTTGCTCAATTCACTCCCAAAGATTCAAACTTTCACTCTGATACCACTTGGTGTAGTCATGGTTAGGAGGTTCCTCAAGGAGAATAATCCAAACTGTGTAGCTAGAGTAAACACAATGGAAACAACTCAAATATAAGAAGCAAAGGAAAACTCAATCAATCAATATATGATATAATTCAAATACAATCTAGCTGGAAACATGTGGTCATAGAATTGGGGCTCATAGGCCTGATCTCACAATTACAAAATATGCTCAAGATATAAATTTGAAGCTCCTTCACAAATAATTACAAACTAAATATCTAAATCCCAATCTAGAACTACTTCTTAAGGATCTATTACATCAATATATCATTTCTAGAACACTAGATTCTTCCCTATTGGCCCAAGAAGGTTACAAACTCAAAGAAAGAGGTGTAACATGCATAAAAAGATAGCTTAGAACAAAATGAATAGGACTCCTAAAAAAATGAATGAAATGGATTTTGGATATCAAGGGAGGGTTGACCACAAACTACGAAACATTAAATGACATGTCATTAGGCTCCGCAAGGCAAAGCATGGACCAAAATACAAAAACTACTTATGACTAAACTAACTAAATTGAACAAGAAAATGAAAGAAAAAATCTAAAATGCAAATATTTTTTTGGTTGATGCAAGGTTGTTTGTGAACCAGGGATGCTCCTACATCAATAAGCCTTTGTTATCATCCAGGGTGATCCCACAATATTGGTTTACAATTTATGGGATATCTCAATTTTTGTTGAAATCACATATTTTTAGAAAATATAATGATTTAAGCCTTGAAAAGTTCTATTTAAGGATTCCAATTGAAGAGGGTTAGATCAAACCACCTTAGATCAAACTTGCCTGGATATAACATTGCTAGTTTTAAACCATACCTATAATGGAGTGTCCTTTACACCTATCAAAATGATAATAAAAAACAACTTTTGATTTTCCATTTGGTGGATCAAATGAATTCATTTAAAATTTATTTTTGTAAGTATGTAGTCCTTATTATAAGCTTCCCAAAGAGTATAATTTTAAATAAATTTAATTTTATTATTATATTTATTTTTTTATTTCTTGTGAATGTAGGTTTTTCACCAAAAATTAAGCTCTTTGTTCGGCACATGTGGAAAATAGAAAATTATCATTTTTTTTTTGAAAAATATGAGTGTACTAGATATTGAAGTCCTTGATCCAACAAAAAAAATTGAATTTCAGTACATACAAAAAAGGTTATGCATTATGCGATCCGCCTATGTCTGAATTGTAATCAATTGATTTTACCTCAAAACTTGATTAAGGAAAAATATTTAATAAAACACTATGAAACCAATTGGAAGCACTAGATATCGTAGTTAGAAATCTAAAAAAATATAATTTTATCCTTCACGGAAAAAAAATTATGCATTATACGGTGAGTTTCACTCCTTAAAAATGTTGTTTATTGAGAAAACTAGTTTTTAAAGGAGATGGAAAAGAAGTGAAATCTGATTCCAAAATTTTTGAAAAAATATATTTAGAATCTACAAAAAGAATGCCACAAATCACTAGTTTTCATGATCTTCAAATTCCTCGCAGTTGAGCTGTTATAGGTGCATGAAAGTGAAGATTTAGTTAGAAAAAAATATTTCAGTGTCCAGTTTGGCCAAAAATTCTAAACCAGTATTGTGGGATCACCCTCCTCCATGGGAAGAGTAGGGGCAAGTCATTCATCTTGATAGATAATTTTAGATATTTCTTCCTCATTGACATCTTCTTGGTTCAAATCTCCCCACTTGGTGAAGGTAGTAGCTATCATCTTGATTGTTTTGGGCTCTTTGGTGCTAGATGTGGGTTTCCCATGGGATTGAGGAGAAAGAGGTAGCTCTCCTAAGACAACTTAGGTATCCTTCATTAGTTTATAATTCCAACAACCATCATCTTATATCACCACTTTGATGTTGAGTATACTCTAGATAATGGTTTTTTTTTTTTTTTGAGGTAGATGCAGGGGATGATGGGTCAACAAATGATGTAGAAGGTGTACACCCTTCATAATTCTTTAGTATTTGGAGGATCTTATATAACTTGGTCTCAAGATTTTTGTAATAGTAAAAAGGTTCAGGATCTCCATGGATAGTAATTTCTCTTCCCTCAAAAGGAAACTTTACACATTGATGATAGGTCAAGGATACAACTTTTAGGGCATGGATCCATGGTCAACCAAGTAGGATGTTGTAGGGAAGATCAAGGTCTAACACTTGGCATGTATTTTCTACAATGATAGGTCCCACTTGGATGGGTAGTGCAATAATTCCTTGTGATACATGTTCTTAGTTGTCATATGCTCTAATGGTGGTACTCTTCACTTTCTTAATGGTATCCTTTGAATATCCCAAGTTCTTGATCAACTGAAGGGTAGATGAATATTTTGACCTTGTTCTTATGAATGACAACCTCAAGATGTAAAGAAAAATTATGAGATGTTTGTAATGGTAAGTCTTGTTCTGAGAAGGTAAGGAGATGATTAGCAATATTCCTTACCATAGCTTGAAACCGATTTGTATCAATATACTTGAGGACGAATGACTCTGATAAAGCTTTCTCTAAGATTTCCCTATGTGTAGGTGATAGCCTCGATAGTTCTCAGATGGATATCTATGTGGGGGTCTTCTTAAGCTAATCTAGGAGATTGTACTTGTTGGGATTTGATGTTGGAAAGGTAGAGTGTGTCCTAGATTGAGATTGGACTCCTTAGAGGGTGATTTTTCCATGTCATGTGGTGACTCCACACTCTGCACTAGGCCCTTTAAGGGTGATGACAATAATGACTCTATCACAAGAACTGACTACATTAGAATAGGTATGTTGCATGTTTGTGTAATCCTTAGCTTTTTTGTTATTGTCCCATTTTCTATGATCTAGCATAGGGTTCTTGTATATCTTAAGATCTTGATTCCTGGATGGTACCTCAATAGATATGGTATCATTTTCTATGAGATCTTGGATAATGTTCTTGAGCCTTATGCAGTTTTCCATTTTGTGTCCTTTGATTTTGTGAAAGTCACAAAGATCATTCTCGTTGTACTAGGATGGTTTCTCTTGTGGTTCTTGGTATTTTTAAAAGTTGGGAAGTGTTATTAAGTTTGAATCTACCAATTGTTTCATGATGACTTTGATGGGTTCAGATAACTGTGTGTACTTATGTTTAGGATAGTTGTTCTTGTTAGGGATTCACCTTTGTTGTATTTTAGTGTTATTAATCTAATTGTTCTAAGGGGTTTCTTTTTGTTGTATAGTTGGTTGAATGTTAGCAACATCATTGTTGTTTGGTCTAGGAGCACTTAGGAATACCTTAGCATATACCACACCATCATTTGTTACATTCTTGTTCTTAACCTAGAAATGACGCTTATCATTTGAACTTGTTGATGGGCGGTTGTCTTTGTAAGCTTGAGTATTTTGCTATGGGATTAGAGCTCTCTCAATGTTAAGGGATCTAGGGACAAGTTCATCATAAGATGTGGTGCACTACATTTTCAAGTGGAAGGATAGATATGGATCTACATTTTCTATGATGATCCCCACTTGTTGTTCATCAGGAAGAGGCCACTTACTTTTACTAGCTCTTTTTCAACAATGAACTGTAAGAAATTAGGGTGATCCCATAATACTGGTTTACAATTTTTTCCAAACTGGACATTGAACTAATTTTTTTATCTAAATCTTCACTTTCAGGAACCTATAGCGGCTAAACCATGAGGAATTTGAAGATGATGCAAACTAGTGATTTGTGACATTTTTTCTATAGATTCTAAATTATTTTTTCAAATTTTTTGGAATCAGATTTCACTTCTTTTTCCATCTCCTTTGAAAACTAGTTTTTAACAGTAAACACCATTTTTAAAGAGTGGTGTTACTGACTAACACATAATTTTTTTTTCTATGAAGGATAAAATTCTATTTTTTTCGAATTTTGATTTGTAACTATGATATCTAGTGCATGGAATTGGTTTCATAGTATTTCATTGAATATTTTTTTCTTAATTAAGTTTCAAAGAAAAACTAGTTACAATTTAGACATGATTTACTAGCTAAAACATAACTTTTTTGTATGTATCAAAATTTCATTTTTTTGGTGGATCAAGGACATCAATATCTAGTGCATTGATAGTTTTCAAAAAAAATATTATAATCTACTATATTTCCACATGTGTAGAACACAAAGCTTGATTTTCAATGAAAAACCTACATTCAGAAGAAATAAAAAATATATATAATAATCAAATTAAATTTAATTAAAATTATACCTTTTTGGAAGATTATAAGGACTACATAGTTACAAAAGAATAAATTTTAAATGAATTCATTTGACCCCCCAAAATGTAAATGAGAAGTGGTTTTTTATCAGCATTTTGATAGGTGTAAAGGAGACTTCATTATAGGTATGGTTTAAAACTACGGGGGTTATATCCAAGGGGCTTGGTCTAAGGTGGTTTGATCAAACCCTCTTCAATTGGAATCCTTTAAATGAAAAATTTCAAGGCTTAAATCATTATATTTTCTAATAATATGTGATTTTAGCAAAAAATAGGATCTCATACAAAGTGTAAACCACTATTGTGGGATCAACCATTAGTGAAAGTTTCTCCTTTGTTTTTCCTAAGAGTGTATAGTTCTTCTAGACTTACATCCATGTCAAGATTAAAGGATAAGTGATCGATGAATTTATTGGTAATTTCCTAGAAATTTTTTATGTCGGGAGGTAGATGAGAAAACTAATCCATGATAGGACCTTTTAATATTTTTGGGAAGAGGCACATTAAATAAGAATCATTGTAGGCCACTTCGATACGCATAACATTAAACTCTTTGAAATGGTCCACATGACTTCCTCTACCTTTGTATTTATTGAATTTGGGGATTTCAAAGCTAGGAGGGAATGGTACCATTGCTATTTTTTAATCAAATGGATAAGGACATAGATTCTTTGTATGGGGCTTCTTTGTCTTGCCCATTTGAAGGTCCTACATTTCTTGAGATAGTTCCTTAAAGTACGATGCTAGATTCTTTTACAGGTTTGGAGGAACATATAGTGGGATGAAAGATGCATTTTGATATGATAAGGTATTGTATGGAGTGTAAGGTGGTGTGAGATTTTGTGAAGGTGAAATCTGAGGTGTTGATGTGTATGTTCCTAACATGTTTGTATTGACAATGTTCTATTGAGGATTATAGTAGGAACTAGGTTGTTTTTGTTGTTGTTGGGCATAGTGTTGCATTAATAAGGCTTGTTGCTATTGTTGTGCCATGAAGGCTTGTTGCTATTTTTGTTCCATGAGGACTTGTTGTTGGGATTTCTATTGTTGTTGTGCTACTAGGGTTTCGTGTTGTTTTTGTTGTTGCTACTATTGTTGTGCTACTAGGGCTGCTTGTTATTGTTTCTTCTATTTTTATGCTACTAGGGCTGCTTCTTCTTATTGTTGTTCTAAGGCTTGTTTATATGCTTGTTTTGCTTGTTGTAAAGCTAAGGCATGCACTTGTAGTGTAGGATCATATGGTTGTTGAGATATCTTTGATGGGTTTTGAGTGGTGATGATTTGAGTGGGTAGTGGATTGGTGATGAGAGGCTGGTAATTATCATGGTTTAACATTCCTTTCAAGATAGTGGATTGAGGTGGAGGAATGTAAGTTTGAGATCCTATTTAATTTTACATGGTAAAGGGGACTATGGGAAAAGATGAGGATGGTGCCATTAAATTGTGTGATGGGAACGAAACACTAGGACCTTGAGTCTATTGATTAAAAAGGTTTCCTTTTCCCATGTATTGAGGATTTCCTTCTATTAGGGATGTAGATAAGGTATTACACATGTGGGCGGGATTCGTTACCAAGGGATTGTTTTGACATGGGTTGATAATGGATGGGATAAATGTGTTTTGAACCACCACTATGTTTGAGGTATCCATGAGGGGATTGGATGAGGATGTCCCCTATGGTATAAAGGGTTGACTCTATGTTAGGGTATTTCCTTTCCCTTTTGGATTTACCTGGTTTGTACTACCTTGTGTGATGTTGGGCACACTTGTGGTACTCATGGGTATGGATGAAGAGGGGTTTCCTTGATATGTTGAGGTTATTGTGGAGTAATGAAGGTCAAGGGGATTATATGGTTGTTTAGGATCTTCAAGGATGGGAGGGGCACCAAAGGTTGGTGTCCAAGTGGTCATTTGGAATGAAGGGTTGGTTTCAACAGTTCCCACAAGTGTGCTACTTTCAAATGGAAGAGTTAGACCAAAGTATTTAGCAAGGATAGTTGCAAGAATGGGAATGTATGTCTGATTTATCCCTAATGATGGAGTTGTGAAGCCTTGTGCCAAATTTTATGCCACAAATGATGGGGAGATAGGAGTTGCATTTTCAAAGGCTTGACATTCCATGATTTCCTCCCTAGTAAGTTCAAATGGGTTGTTTATAATATATTATATCTCATATGGCCTTGAAGGAGATGATGGTTATTATGATGGGGTAACTTGACTTCTTGGATCAAATTCTAGAGGATTCAAATCACTTGAGGTAAATGTGACTTTGGTGTTGTGATCTTGTTTTTACCATAAATTTTGTGTCACCATTAGGAGAGTTATGTTGTGATTTGTAATGTTTGAACTCTCTAGTTGACTCAAATCTAGGTAAAAGGGATGCTCTATGTATTTTAGGAGAAATGGTGATAATGGGGGATGAAAAGATGGGTGATGTGAAGAGTGATCTTTGCAAATGTTTTGGAACAACACTTTTGACTTAAGTTTTATGTTTTGATGTTGGGATAAAGGATGTTGATGAAATTTAGAATCTTTAAGGTAGACTTGTGACCTTCAAGAAAAACTAGTTCAAAGATGATAAATAACTTACCAAAATGAATGGAAAAGGATACATTTCACATACGAAGTAGCTAGGGGTTGATTTGATAGATATTCAAGTCAAAAAGTGTTGGTTTATTTGAAATTTTTGTAAAGTTTGGTGAAGTGAAGGGTGAAATTTTGATGAAGAGGTGGATGAAATGTTTGAACCAATGTTGACTTAAAGTGAACCTTTGTTTGATACTTGACCAAGGTAGTGAAAAAAATGTTAGATCTCTAAAGTTTTCAAATCCCAAAGGCCCAATGTTTTAGATAGGTTGATTATCCTAAAAAAGATCTGGATTTTGACCCATGAAGAACATATACATGTTAGGATGTTTCCTTAGTGCACGTTCATAAAATTTTATTAACAACTTGTTTATGTTTTTGTAGAGTGTTGAAATACAATTTTTGATTACTTTTGGACTACGATGCCTAAGTTTGAAGTGACAACATATAGACCTTCTTTTGGGAATTCTGATTTTGTATGAGATCATTTAGGAAAGTTCAAGTTTATAAAAGAAAGGAAGATATTTATTGCCACACAGGTGGTGGTAATCTGGGCCTTCCAGCCTTAATATCAGCTTGTTCCTCTTCTTTGTCTATAAACTTTTATATATTTCTCCACTAGGTAGGTGTTTCTTTTGTTTCAAAAGTGAAGCTTCTCAAAATACTAATGATATCAGCTTGTTCTTTTTTAATGAGTTCAAAGTTTGGTTTAATGATAACACCTTCAAGATCAAGTTGTTCAATGGGAGAAATTGGTCTCCAAATAGTCATGTGGGGTTCAATTGTGAATTTATCTTTCTTAATTGAATTTATTTTACCACAAATATATGTATTGATTAAGTTTTCAAACTAAATGTTTATGTCAAAAAATATCATAACTTTCACAATGTCCATTTTGTGAGAATCGCGAGGTTGAAGGCATAATTGCCTATGTTTTCTTTGGAAATTATGGATTTAGATATGAGAAAAGATATTTAGAAATCTCCAAGGATAGAAATACCTAGGACAAGCAATAATATCAAGGCTATTTTGAAAGTTATCCATATTTAAGCCAAAGTATTTAAAATTTTGAGGAAGATAATGAATGTTTTTTTCTAACATTTTGGAACCAAGCAATGTATTAAACTGACTCACAATAATTTACAATCCTAGGTTTGAAATGGCCTTACTTGTTGAGTCCCCACTTAGATTTCTCGAAACACTAAGACAATGCGAATAGTTAGAGATTTGGTGACACTAGCTCCCCTCCATGGCACACACTTCTTGAGACCACCAAATATCAAAATTCTAAAGATCCTAAGATCCTAAGGATTTTTATGTTTCAACAATGAATAGTATAAATGTGGGACAACTTCAGAATGACTGTTCTTGAACCAACAAGCATTAAGGATTTTTGGTAACTAAACAATTTGGTTCTTAGTAACAAATCAAAAAAACCTAGCTATATACACACATGGGTTTTCACTTAAGGCTATTACTACCATTCCCATTCCACTTAAGGCATGGTACTAGGTGTATTATGTTATATAGTCTAGGATAGAAGGTACCTTATCATGATTTCCCAACCTTTACTATATCCCATTGGTAAACGTGCTTGCAAGAACATTCCTATGACTTTCCCATTGTGAGGTGTGTCTCATAGTAAGTCATCTCTTAATGGTGAAACAAATCATAAAAGTATACTTAATTATTTCTCTTCACCCAAGATCACATGAAGTGCAAGGGGATTGAATACATACTATAAGTGCACACAAACAACAAATTACACTTGGAATGTTTCTCTTCACCCAACATCACGCGAAGCACAAGGGGATTTGAAATGCACCACAAGTGTGTCACAACAAAGAAAGAACTCATTGATTTTACTGACTAAAGCTAAGATGCATTTATTTTATGTACTATTGATGGGTGTTTTACATACTTTCTCAACACAGGCAATGCGTATGTGCACTACCTCTCTTGAAAGGAAATCTCCAACAACAAGTTGCTAAAAATCTCCCCAAGGTCTCTCGGGTGTTAGGTCCTGACTTGCATGGAACTCCTTAGTTGATGTTTGACGTGATTTTGTTGGTAATCACAGGGAAGAATTGCATAGCTAGATGTAGAGTGTATCTTAAAATCTGAAGTTTCTAAGATGAGAGTCAAGGTGCATTTTGTTGTAGGTTCAGACAGCAGTCTAAAACTTCAATGATTTCTTCAAGTTTTGGCTTTACAATGTGCAATGAACCTTAACACATGATGTTTCCTAAAAAAAAGGGGGAAAAGAGTAGGGAAGAGGGAAGGTTCCTGGATCTACAACTAACTATGAACAATAATCATGGAGTTCTTGCCATGGACAACTTCCTTCAAACAAAATTTCACTTAACCAAAAAATTCACAGTCTCATAAAATTTGTGCTATCTTCTAGGGCCTATAGATATTTCATCATTCATTCACCATATGCATGCATGAACAAAGATAAAAGTGTGGATAAAATTTGAATTGAAGCCCAAACTAACTTTACACAACCATTTACCAGCAGCAAATAGCAAAAAGTGTGCACTAGAAAGGCATCTACACAACAAAAATTTTCATAACTACGAAACAACATAATCAAATCTCTCTAAGAAATTTAAATCTAACTTAAAACAACAATGTAAATCTTGATAAAGCATCTAACAATGGAGATTGAATCATGAAACATGTGAAGAACTCAGACAGTGCACCAAGTCAATGTATTTTCATTATAAATTTTTGCAACATGTCTTTACAACAACTCAACTCTCTTTGAAAATGAGAGGAGGCCCCTATTTATAGTGCCCAAAAAGTAGAACGAATGACCAAGATCTAATCTTTTTGTGTGGCCAAAATTCACTACAAACTAGGGTTCTACCTACCCCCCCCCCAATATATTACAATTTAAAATACAATTTTGTCTTTATCCCTATTTCATCTTCTAGTGACAACACTGTAGCATTTTGTCTTTTGCTAATTTCTCTTTCTATTGTAGCTATTCCTTTAGAATTTCTTCACTAACAATAGGGTTGCCCTCCTACTTCTTCAAAACTGCATATTCCATTAATTTCAAGATGACTGGTTGGAGTTTGTCGACTTCTATGATCTTGGACCGTAGTACCTGATAACTCCATTCCTTAGAGTTGTCCTCAAGCCTCTTCCAGTCATAATCATACTTGGCGGTGTGGTCCCTGAACAATTTTGACTGGGAGAAGGTGCGGGTGGAAAAACTCATGAAATCCGTTGTTATCTCATTTGACATCTCATCTTCCATCTTTTTCTGGAAATGAGGCAAGTTATTTTCTCTAGATCTACTTGCACTGCGGGTATGTCATATCACGTTATTAGCCTCAAATATCAGGCACAATCTGCCCTAATTTCTTTGACCTATTTAATATCTGGATCCACTTTATCAATTACCTGCTTCAACCTTTCTTTCCGGTTATCAAAGTCTTGCTTCCACACATCCACTAGCCAATGATCATCCCCTTTTAGTGCGAGCTTGTTTTCCCATGTGGCTTTTGGTAGCTAGAGGATAGCCTCAATCTTTCGATAGGTGGACTTATACCTTGTAGGGAAGTCAGTGCAGAGCTTCTTTGTGCCTTCCAAAGATTGCTATAAATCCAAGAACTTGTTGGTTGTTCAAACAAACCGACTGATACCCATGTTCCCGACGTATAGGACCTATTAGAACCAACTTTTTTTAGTTTTTTCCAATTTCTTTCTCTTTTCCAGTTTGTCAATTTGTTCCTTGTAAAATAGCTGCAGTGGAGCCGCAAATGTGGTAGGGATGTCTTCAACTAAAGACCATTGTTGGATGTAATATGTCAAGGCGGCTACCTGTGCTTTAAGCTCATCCTTTGAGACTTTATCCTATTGTATTAGGTTCACCATTGTAGCTACTGACTCCTCAAGATGCTCCACCTCCTATTCTCTAGTAGTAGTTCCCAAGTTAATGGTGGAGAAATTATAGCTTACTCCCTCTTGGCCTACCACTAGTGTTGCTATTTGCATAGTCCGAGATCCAGAAGCATCCATTGTTACCTTGGATCTAACTTTGGGCTTCTTCTCCTTCCTAGTTAAGATCTGTGCCTAGACTAGGATACCCTTTAGCCTTGCTCTTGGATCCTTCGAGGTAGGAGTCTTCTTTTCAAGGTGGTTCTCTAGCCATTTGAGCATACTAGATTTTCCCTTGGGCGATTCTTGATCACCCTCACCTTCCCTTGTTTGGATCTTTTTTTTTTTCACCTGTGGGAGCCCTTTCTTTCATTTTAGTGTTGTCTCCTTCTTCCTCATCGAAGTCTTGGATGAACGTGAGGCATTTCATGGGAGACTTGGTAGGAAATCACTCTCATGGGGTTTCTTTTATCTCAATTCCTTTCTCTTTCCTTTCTTCAACTTGTTAGTCCTCGTGCACATGCTCCTCAGGCCAATCTCTTTGTATATCTCCTTCTTCATAAGGAGCAGGCACATCCTCCTTTTGTTCCCCTGTAGGGAGTCCCAAATTTTATGCTACCTTGCCACCTTCTTTCCCTCCTCCTCTAGGCGGTGGCCTTTCTACCTCTTCTCCATCGTACTTCAATTGTCTGGTGATTTCCTCTTCGAGATCATTGTCAAAGGTTTGTACAATAGTTCTACCACCTGTACCATCCTCTTCGTCTCCACTTTCTGAAGACCTTGGTCCTTATTCTTCGTAGACCACCCTATCAATTTTTCAGTGTTCATACTCTAGTTGTTTGTGGTAGTCATCAACTTCCTTCTACATTTCCTTTGAGGCTTCTTTCTCTTGCCTCTCCAATTCTTCAAAAATTAACATTGTGGCTTCCATTGCTCATGGTCCCGTTGGAGGTTGCAAAGGCATAGCACTCGCAAGGACCTACGCTACGACAACTTGGATGGTGGGATCCAAAAGGATTTGAGAAATCTTGGAGGGGACATTCTGCATGTTCCACGAAAAAGCCTCTGGTAATGCCAGTGAGGGCATTGGTGTTGTCACTACTACCAATGGGAGTGATGTTGTAAGTGACATGGTGATGAAGGAAGGTAGAGTAGTTGCGGCAGAGGAAGAGTCAACCATTATTATGGGTCCAGTCAGGGGAATGGAGGCAAGATGGACTGAGATGTCCACTACAGGTGGGGATGTAGCGACCATGGCCATGGAAATAGGTAGAAGGGTGGCAGAGACAGGGAGAGCTAGAGGAGGTCTTGGCTAATCTATCTTCCCTTCCTCACCCTCTTGAAGGGGATCTTCCTAAATTGGTGGCTACTCCACAATGCTTCCCATCCATTTGGGCCTCTTGGAGGGTGAGCCTCCTAAGTCTTTCCTTGAATAAAATTTGGGGTCTGGAGACTGTTTCACTTCAATCCCTTTCCTCTTCTTCAATCTTGTGAGCAAAGGATATTTGGATGTCTTGCCCATTGAAGTTGTAGTGGCAACATATTCTATGGCACTAGGCTCACTCTTGAGCCCTTCATATGTCAATACAACTCCTTGTTGTTTTAATCGAGCTACTTTTCCATCAATCCACTCTTTGGTACGAGCCACGATTGGTTTAGTTACAATGTTGAGGTCAACGACCTCCTGTTCATCCCAGTCTATCATTGGTAGTAGAAAATTAGTGTCTGCAGCATACCTGGGGTCCATGATGGTGCTCTCATCTTCCTCGACCTGATCTGGTATGGGAAACAAATGCACCCTTCTTACAAAGTATGCGGTCATCCTCATGTAATGCCTCACATGCACCTCCTTGTCGTCTTGACAATTTTCCCAGAAATCTTCAACATGATATAGGTGGGCATACCATGGTCCCAATGCCTTTCTTATATGCCCATATGGGTCCATCTGTGGGCAAACAATGTGTAGGAGAAAATGGTACTCTGCCAATTCCTTTTCAGAATTCCCAGCACACTGGGAAGTTTGCAATTTATACATCCCTTGACTGAAGGCTAAGGGATAAGGGATCCCTACCAAGTGTTTACTGCTAAGGACTAAATATATATGCTACGGCTGCCAGGAAAGTTCTAACAATATGATCCGGTCATTGGGGTACCGGGGCAACTTATTTGGCCTTTCCTTGAAACCCTAGGCATGAATATATGTGAATTTGGGGTATTGTAAAAATAAGAAGGCGTACTACTTCAAGAATACCCGAGCACAGTGAGAGACCCTTCTCTCAAATCCCCCTCTAATCAACCTGATGATGTGGCTGATGAAGGTGTCATTCACCCTACAATACTCCTTGAAATTCATGATTTGTAGCTGGGGATATCTGTCATAGACCTTGAATATTTGGCCTGGATCCTCATCGGGTGCCACAAATAATCCACTATATTGGCCCTTTTCAGCTAGTGAGTAGACTAGATAGGAGGTCATGTACAATTTAGAGCTCTTCTTGACATTCATAAACTGCTCGTGGAAGCAGTTGCTTATGATACCTCCCCAGTAGAATGAGGCTTTCATGGTGACATCTTCGTCCCCATAGAGGATCTATTCAATGAAATACACCATCCACTCTTGGAAAAATGAAGTAGTAGGGAGGCCCATCACCCTGCTCAACATGGTTACCAAGTTGTGGTAGTCCTCATAGAAATCGTTGCGAAAGAGTTCTTGAGGCACTTTTGCATCATTGCCCCTTTTGTCCTTGAGCCAGTACCGGTTTATTAGATTTTTACAGCCCATAGGGTCCTCATCCCATGTTTCCTTACCTTCCTCCATTGTGGGAATCTCCATCTCCTCGAAGGTGGGAATGTGGAAAGTTTTAGTGATGGCCTCAACTGACATATCAGCAAGGATGTTCCTGTTCCTATCAATGATGGTTCTTGTATGTGGCTGGTAGGCCTCTCGGCAAGCCATGACCAATTCAGGGGCTATGAGAGACAGGGGAAGCCAACAACTTTTTCAATCCCACTTTGTCTGATTAATCTGGCATTATCAGTTTTTGGATGGATTCTAACCCTTTATTTGAACTCATCAATATCGATGTGGCCAATATTGGTGTAGGTGATCTCCTTCCAATCGGTGATGATTTTTGAATGTAGAGGCTCACCCTGGAACTAGTATTTCATTTGGTCTTTGTCCTCTCTTCCATGAGGAGTCTTACATGCTTTCTTTCCTTTGTCCTTTTCTATAGTCGCCCCTGAGGGTCTTGCACCCAATTCCATATATCCTGCAAACATAGACGTAATGAGTACAACCAATTACGACAACATCAATATTAGTTAAAATCTTGTGGATGAAATCCAATTAGACATCATATGATTAATGAAGTTAAATCTTTACTTTCAGATGTTGTTAGTGACTTTTTGAAGGGATTTTGAGAAATCTAGGCCCAAGGGGTTAGACTTCCCTGGCTGAACTACTATTTTGAAAGGGTGAATAGGTTGGGGTGATCTAGGTGATTTCTTTCGTCTTCACACTTTGATGGTTTGAAAGGCTCATATCGAAGAGGGTCGAGTTTGAGCATGTCGGCCAAGGTTGGTTTTCAAATTTTTGGTTATCTTGATCAATTTTGGAGCTCCCAGAGGTTCAAGGCTGATAAACTATTAGGACTTTGTTGTTTGAAACAACCTAGAAGAAACAGAGTTCTGAGGTCAGAATTCTGGGGTCTGAGACCTAGAAGGTCAAAAGAAGGCCGATGGTTTCTTTTAAACTTTGAATAATTCGGGCTCGGAAGGGTGGAAAGCCATTGGTGATCTATCTTTAGAAAAGGGTGGGTGTGACACAAAAGTCTGGACGAAGTAGCCCTGTAGATCGGACCTGACGTTAACCCTAGCCACTAATTTTTTCTTTATGTAGTTTCTCTAAGAGATCGAGGGGGCAGAACCCGAAAGTTGGGAAGACGGGTTCATTTCGCCCTTTGGATCAGACAAAGGGGGACGACACCCCAGTGGGCGGGGCCCAATGGGAGTCAGGGATGACACATGGAGGGTCAGGACATGAGAGGCAGAAGGTTGTTGATACATGGTTGTTTTGAATGGAAAAGACTCCGTGTCAGTCCATGGACTGGGACTTGGTGTTACAAAGCCACATCTCACTTAAGTTTGAATTGTCTAGATGTAAAATAGGAAAACTGACCCTTGGAGGGTGGAAAGGAACATCCTCTGCACTGTTTGGGAACGGCAGGGGTGATGTAGAGTCCCGGGAAAGGAAGTCCGATGGACTGGACCTGGAGCAGAAAAAGGCAGTCTAAGTTAAAATTTTGAACAGGATGAAATTTGACGAGCTGGGGCCTGGGGTTCAAGAAGGTGGGAGCCTTCCACCATTCGAAATGACAAATGCCCAAGGGAAACCCAGCAAGGGAAACCTAGTTGGGTAGGCTTGAAGGCTGAGGGGGAGGCCGAATTTCAAGTGTTTAATGTTGACAGCGATCGGGCGACGGATGTCCGGGCTAGCAGGCCCGATAGGGAATTCTACCATTTAAAAAAGGTTTTTCATTTTCTAAGTTTTAAATGGTGGCAAGAGGACATGGGCCCAAATGGCGGCATCATGGTTTAGCTCCTGTTTGATCCTAGGAGGTGATTTTGGGGATTTTTCAAAATTTGAAAACATGGGTTATGTGGTTTTTGTCGTGTTTTATTAATTAAGTGCATTTTTAGCCCATTTAATTGGTTATTTTAAGCGTAAAATCATAAAAAACCTCTCGGTGGAATGAATGGAAAACCTACCTCAAAATTCTGATGGGGGAGGATGTGAAATCCACTAAGGATGGTTGAATCATGATCTCAGATGTGAGAGCAGTGGATGACGAATGCACTGATCTCCTCATGCAAGCACTCTGATCTCTTCTAGAAAACCTAACAAATGAAAATGACAGGTCAAGCCCTATATTTATACCCAAAGATGCATTTAATTCTCTCATTTAATGCCCATATGACTGGTTGGTGGGTTGGTGGAGTTCAAATTCATGGATGGCAGAGAGAGGTCCGAGGCCCGGGGCCCAGAAAGACATGGCCTTGCAGCCGCTTCTATGTTCAGTTTGGAAATCGACATTGAAGGGGATTTGGAGATCTGGAGGGTGGAGCATCGTCGAGGTTTTTCCATTTGAAATGACAAAGATAGCATGGAATTCCAGACACAGAGGTCTATATGGTCAAGCCTGACAAGGGCAAAAGTAGCTGAAAAAGTTTCTCAACTTAAGCAAACGACGAAGAAGGGTTTGGGTCCCGGGGTTTGGGAAGGGGGAGCCTTCCACTAATTTGGAATGGCAAACACCCAGAGGAAACCCAGCTAGGGAAACCTGGCAAGGCGGGCCTGCCAAGCCCCAAGGCTGCTGGCAGAAGCAAACTACCAAGGCGAGTCTACAAGGCACTAGGACTTAGCCAAAATGGAGGGGATGAAACACAGTCAATTTAAGAGGAGACCTTAGAAAAAAGTTGACCACTAAGGACACCAAAATAGGGCATGCAAAATAATAAAATGATAAAACAACCCGACAAGGTGAAAGAAAATAAAAGAGGGTCCCTGTTTCGAATGGGGCATGTGTGCTGAGTACACAACAAATGGCAACTCTACTAGGAAATTCTCTCGAGCATTCTAAGGATAAGAATTCATTCTGGACCCAAAATCTTTGGTTTCATAGACCAGGAGCAGACTTCCAAGAGTGAACTAGGAGGACAGGATCCTGAGTTGGATCAGTCTACGGGACATCTCAGAAGTGTGTGTGGTGAATTCACTCCTTTCTGCAAAACTTTGACAAGTGGTTGTTAATCCAACTGAGCAAGATACATAAACAGTCCAACACCAAAAGTAACTTGGACATTGCCCCGCTGCCAGTCAGGTGTCCATTGCCTCGATGGAGTTGTCACTGTGATCCCACGGATATTGCTCTACTACCAATCAGGCATCCATAGCCCTGATAGAGTTATCTACACACCTATACAGTTGCTTGATTTCAGAATTTCCTTTTCTATGTTTTGATGTTTCTTTCAACATTCTTTTCTCACTTATCTTTTGCTCGACCATGTAAGCAATGAAGCATACAATGGGTTTGGGAACCACAGTGGTCACTAGAGCAGACTTAAGATTTTTCACTCACTAGGGTATCATAGCAGCCATTGTATAGTCCTTTATAAATAATTAATATGCGTTTTGTGCAAAATCTAAAATGTGAGTAGAAAGATCCAACCAAGGGTCGAGTTCTAAGGTAGAGTTCAAATGAGGAAACCAATTTTAGGAAGCCTTCAAGGACCAATAGTCAGGAATGAATGTTTATCCGAAGAACACCAAGGATGGATAGTGGAGTAAATAGTTCATTGAACAAGCACGACCACCACAACAAAATAGAGGACACTCTCTTCGAAAGAAAATAGCTGAGGGACAAGCAAAACAAAGCGACGCGAAAAAGGAAAACACAAGTAAGCCAAAAGGGAAATCTACTCTAACCTATGTACAGATATTTATAGGAAAGAGCTCGAAAGAGCTCAGGCTTGGACGTAATGCTTGAGGTGCTTCCCATTGATTGGCAATGGGATGTCTTCACTAGTTAAGGTTTTTAGGTGGAAAGCATTGTCTCCCAAAATTTCAACTATTTGAAAGGGGCCAAGCCAAAGCTTGTCGAATTTGTTGTGTCTCCCTTTCTTTCCATGGGCCCTGTCCCAATACAAGACTAAATATGCAATCCTAAAGGCTTTGATTTTGGCTCAGCAATCGAACCATTTCTTAACTATGCCTTGATGTTTGGCAAAAATTTCTATTGCACGGTCTCATAATTCTTCTAAATGGAAGAGCTTAGCTAACTGAGCTTCTCTACGGTCCCTCCCTTCATAAAAGTCATTGATAAATTGGAGAGTGGGAATATTTAGGTGGATAGGAAATATGGCCTCTAGGCTATAAACAAGATGGAATGGGGAATCACCAAGGGTAGCCTTATGGTGAGTGCGGTTTGCCCAAAGGGTGAATCAGAGCTGAGTATGTCAGTCCTTGGGATTTCTATCGAGCAATTGCTTGATCACTGTGGTCATGTTCTTGTTTGTGGACTCGACAAGGCCATTCCCTTGAGGGTAGTAATTTGACAAAAAATTAAGGGAAACTCCATAGTCGAAGGCCCAACTAGCAAATTTCAGTGAAGCAAACGTGGGTCCATTGTCACAAACCAATGCATAAGGACAACTAAAGCGATTTAAAATGAAGCTTTCTGGAAAATTTGTAACTACCTCAATTGTGCATTGCTTACATACAATTGCTTTAGTCCATCTAGTTTAGTAATCAGTAGCAGTAAGAATGTACCTGTGTCCCGTAGATGATGGAGGGCTTATCGAACCAATGAAATCGAGACCCCATTGCATGAACGGCCTCACCTCCAACACAAGCTGTAGTGGGACAACATTTTTCTCCTTGGTAGCGGTAGTCTAACACGTGTGACAAGAGAAAACATGACAATAAGCATCCTTGAAGATAGTGGGCCAGTAATACCCCACTCTTATTATCTGTTGTGTAGTGGAAGGCCTAGATTGATGACCCGTGCAAAACCTGTCATGAAACTCCTTCAAGACTCGGTCTACTTCTTCCTTTCTGAGGCATCTCAAGTAGATGCCTTCATGATTTTTCTTGTATAAATGGGACCCCTGTAACATGTAACTGCTGGTTTTCAGTATGAAAGCACATTTATGGACTCCTTCTAGGTGAGGTGGACACTTGTGATTCAGCAAATAATAAAAAATAGCATTGTACCACTCTCTCAGGAAAACATCATCGAGTTGGTATTGTTGCATAGTGAGTTCAGGTCCTGCTTGTGCTACTACTTCAGCAATTGTTTGGGTAAGTTCCTACCCTCTCACCAAATTCATTGGTTGTATTTCCATGTCATACTCCTGGAATAATGTGACCCATTTAGCTCTTCATTCACCTCATTTGTTTGTATGAGTAGGGTTTTTACTACTGGGTCAGGTACAATGGCGAACACTTTATTATGCAGGATATAATGCCTAAATTTCTTCACCCCCCTAATGAGGGAATATGCTTGCTTTTCTAAATTATGGTAGCATAATTCAACATCTTTCAGTAGAGCACTCATGAAGGAGATTGGGTGCTCATTCCCATCGTCATCTTTCTAAGTTAGAATACTAGCACAGGAATGCTCTGAAGTGAACGAATAGATCTAGAATGACATTAGATAGTTTGCGCTGACAAACACAAGTGCCTCAACAATGGCTTGTTTGATTTCTTCAAAAGCCTATTTGGCTTCGGGAGTCCACTCAACTTTGGCATCTTGTTTTAACATGGCATTGAGTGGTTTAACAATCTCAACAAACCCCATGATGAATTTCCTGAAAAAGTTGATCTTTCTGAAGAAGGATTTTAATTCTTTCTTGTTGCCTGGTGGTGGGATCTTTAGCAAAGATTAGATGCATTCGAGGTCTATAGAGATTCCTTGATCTGAAATAATGTGTCCAAGCAATCTACCCTCAGTCATTCCGAAAATTCACTTCTTTGGGTTAAGGGAAACCCCAAACTCCCTACACCTCTGAAACACTTTGCATAAATTAGAGACATGATCACTCTGCCTTTTAGAGAACACAGTTAAATCATCCATGTAGATGATTATGCACTTTCCAGTTAGATATTTGAAGGTAATATCCATGGCACATTGGAAAGTGGCGCCAGTGTTGATGAGCCCAAAGGGAATTCTCCTATAAGCGAAGGTTCCCCACTTAGTGGTGAACGTTGTCTTATGGCGATCTTCATACTACCATCACTTGGTTATATCCAGAGTACCCATCAAGGAAGAGCATCATTTGGGAGTCATTAACAATTTGCAGTACCTCATCCAATGAAGGCACTAGATAGTTGTCCTTCTCCGAAGCTCTATTTAGGTTGCAGAAGTCTACACACAATCTAATTTCTCTATTCTTTTTTCTGACCAAGACCAAGTTGGCCACCCATGTGGAATGCTAGACTGGAAAGATAATTCTTGCTAAGAGTAACTTTTGTACCTCCTTGTAAATGATGGGCTCTAACAAGGCATTGATAGGACATTGTTTTTGGTGAAGGGCCTAGCTTATGTCTTAAGAGGGATGGTGTGTGTGATGATGGAGGTGTAATATGTTTTTAGATCCTCATAGCTCAATGCCACCATGTCATGATACCTCCGCAAAGCATTGATGATTCCCTCATTTTCCTCAAGTGTGCACACTTTGCCAACAAAAAAAAATTTGCTCTCCTCAGTTGTCCTGAGGTTGTGAGCATCACACTGGTTGCTTAGGGATTCCTTCTTTGTTTGTTGATTTTGATCTCTAATCTGGTCCAAATCAAATATGCGTTCAAGCTAAACCATGCCTCTAGGAATTATGTTGGTTTGAGGTTGATAACTCCTTTTATATCCAATTTGGGCTCTTCTGGATCAACCTCATCAACTATTTGGGTGGTAAAGACATTGAAACTCGTGATGAATTCAAGGATATGCACATCGTCATTGAAGACCTAAAAATGAGTGACATTATTCAGGATGGACGGCGTGGATGTCAACTCAACTATAAATTTCTTAAGCCTAGACAAGGAGAGGGGTTGCAAAGTGTTGGCTGCCTGAGCAAAGGCATCGGCTATATTATTTTGAGTACAAGGGATTAGTTGTATATTAAATGCATCTAAACCTTCTAAGAGATCCCAAACCCTATGCCTATAGTTTGCAAGTCTCCTATCATGACAAGAATACAGTTTTCTAACTTGTTTGACTACGAGTTTAGAATCCCCAAACACTTGCAACATTTTCACATTTTTCTCCAAGGCCATAAGAAGACCATAAACTAGTGCCTCGTATTCTATTACATTATTAGTGCAATAAAGCTGCAACCTATGGGAAGTAAGGAAGTTCTTACCTGTTGGGCTGATGAGTTTGAACCCAACACTAGCTCCTTGTTTTGATTTAAATCCATCAAATCAAAGCGTCCAAAAGCTGGAAAGGTCTTTTAATCTGGGCCCTACTTGGCTCTTATTTCCTTTTGGCTAGGTGGCTGCCTACATGACCTTTGGGAAATTTTCCATCTCATTGTATTTAATGGTAGGTGGTTCTGCTAGCACCCCCTTTGGTGTTTCCTTCTGAGCGATAGTTGATTTTTTGACATGCTCTACTACTATTTGGCATGGGCAGCAATCGAACTCAGAGTGGGAAGCATTGTGAATTCTGCACCAATTTGGTAGCAAGAGATCCTATAAATCCATTCGAGCACCCAAGCTGATTTGATCCTTTGTGCAATTTTCCATGAATTCCTGGAAAACATTGAGTAGTCCCAAGTTGTCATCTTCATCGGGTTTATCATCTGATTCTACTAACATCTCTGTACTCTAAGGTATTTGAGTGAAGTTGATCGGAGGGATGCATTGCACCAAGAGTACTTCTGCAGGACACTCTTCTTAGGGTTCAAATTTTCCCTAGCAGGAAAAGGGACAATAGTTTCCCAATTTTGTCTCAATAAAAAACACCTCGTTCAAGTTGTTGCACTATGTGATCATGTACTTCATACAGGGTACACGGTCTATACAGATTGGATTTGGTAGCCCTTTCCATGGTAGCCACATGTGAGAATGGTCCGTAGTGGCATATCCATTCAATGTTCTAGTGAAGTCTCTACCTAAGATGATCCCATATGCATCGAGAATGTTAGCCACTTGAATATCAATGACTTGTTGTATTCTTGGATCTACAACAATTTGCATCCGAATTCGATTCATTTCTCCCACAATGCTGATCTTTGTTTTGTCCAGCTGAGTCACCTTCCTTCTCAACGGTGTGGGGGTAATCCCAAGAGCCTTGCACACTACAAGGGACATAATATTAGTAGGTTCTTCAGAATTGAGAAGGCAGTTGAGAAAATTCTTCCCAAATATCTGAATGGTGGAAAGGAAAGGGGGAGTTTCAAATTTTCCTTGGAAGAGGCCCATAGGCGTGTCTACTTGAGCCACTTGAACCATATCCTTATCGCCAATTCTATCCTTGGTTTACTTGGGTGGCTGATCCTTGTAAATATGCCTATTGTTCTAATCTAGTTCTTTTTCTGGCTACTTACCCGTAGATTGATTTTGGGGAACATCCTTCCTTTTCCCTGTGTTGTCTTGAACTATAGGTTCCTGCCTAGGTTCTTCAAAGGTGACTGTTTTAGCTAACGCCTCCTGTTTCATTTTAGAGGACGGGGTCCCATTAAGTTCCCTAAATAAGGAATGCCTTATAGTAGGGACTTTGAGCAGTTTGAAGGCAAATAAACTGATTTTCACCTTCTTGAACTCCTCTGCCACATATTCGCCAATTTGTTTGATTTCAGAGTCAAAGGCTTGGCCTATGGCAGAGCTGGAAGGTTGGGATTTTGTTTGAC
This sequence comes from Sequoia sempervirens, assembly GCA_007258455.2. Lineage (NCBI taxonomy): Eukaryota > Viridiplantae > Streptophyta > Pinopsida > Cupressales > Cupressaceae > Sequoia > Sequoia sempervirens. The sequence continues at coordinate 223,052,897 of VDFB02379711.1, forward strand.
TTGACTGGTTTTGGGGTTGGCCTTGAGGCTGATTCTATGACTGATTTTTAGGCCTATCCTTGTTAAGATACTAAGTGGGTACATGGGGAAGCCTGGGGTTATTGCTGGAATTAGGGTCAGGCAGGGTAGTAAAATTGTTTGGTGGAGTAGAAATTGTAAAGGGTCCACCCGCCTACCTATTTCTAAGGAAGTAGGGAGTTGTTCTTTGGTGGAACATGTGAACTTCATCTATATGCATTTCTTCCTTATCTAGTGGACAATTATCTACTGAATCGAAATGTTGAGCCAAGGTTTGTTCGTTACTTACCTCTTGCACTTCTTCGCTCTCAATGGGGGTGGGCTCGACCTTGGCATGATTGCAGTCATTTAGGGGAAATGGCGCTTGGTTTACCACGAAACAAGAAGATTCATAAGGCTAAGATGGAATGATGTCTCTAGAACTAGCACTATCAACAGCATTTTAGACCTCCACTTGGAATATTTTAATAGTTGTTTGGAATTTAGGACAATCCAACTTGAAGTGTCTGTTGGTTTTGTGAATTTGGCACCATTCGGACAAGGCTGCCTTGGTGAGGTACACTCAATTGGTCATCTTTTCATTGTTGGTAGGTTGATCAAGAGGAGTAGGGACACCTCCGCTATTGGGCTTTGTATTCCATATACGATTCTACCTCTGAGAAGGTCTCCTTTCAAATTTTTGATTTGAATTCTGCCCTCTATCATATTTTTTCCCAGAAGAAGTGCTTGCTTACCAATTGTCCCTACCATCCCTGTTGTCTCGACTTTCTTGATTAATATTAGCATGGATGCTACCCTAGGATTCCTACAATTGATTATTCTGATTCTTTAGATGTGTCATTTCTGTAGAAATTTTCTTTATCATCTCAGTTAGCACTTCAAGTTTGTCCTTCTCAGCATTGTTGCTTGGGTGTGGTACTCAATTTTGGAGAAAGACAACTGGGGCCACCGGCTAATTTTGATGTGCAAGGGGGAATTCTTGTCCCGGTAAGTACAAATGTGCTTGTAGCTACTGAGAGTATGATTGCTATTGTTGGGAAGCTTGAGGATAGATTTTCTATTGCTAAGGTTGCAAATAAGAAGGCACGGGAGGTGCATAATTCATTGGCTATCTGAGGTGCGAAACAATGGGTAGCTGGGGCACTTGGTTCATAAAAGGAGTCTAATGAGCAAATTCTTGATTAAGCCCTTGAACTTGCATTGAGTGAGCTACTAGTCCCAAAGAGGGTAGCGAATCGGAGATGTTTTGTCCCAAATTTGCACTGGCAATAACAGCCTCTGCATAAGTAGTTACTAGCATGGTGAGCGGTGGGCGCATCCTTTTTACCAATGCTGACATGAGATTATCCAATGTTGCATAGTATATGGGGAGGGCATTAGCATCATTATGTATGTATGGATCCTAAAGTCTCATGAAGGCGCGATGGAAATGATCATTAAAGGACCTAATAGGTTCATTAACTTCCCTCCGGATGGACATAAACTATTGGTATAGCTCTGAGGGGATGATTGGAATCTTATACTTCTATAGGAAAACATTCTTCATGAGGTCCCATGAGGTAATGGACCCCTTCGGCAGATTGATGTACCAATAAAAGGTCTCCTTGCCCAATGAGTGTGGAAAAATACGACATGCAATGTCTTCATGACCAACCTGCATATCTGTAATTGTTGTTTCAAATATCTTGATGTGTTCTTCTATAGTCCTTTGCGGATCACGAGGATTGAATTTTGAACAGAAGCCTTTCAGATTCTTGGGAATATCGTGGTAAGCATCGAAGTTCAATGGCGAAGGATTTTGTGCCATCCAATCCATGAGGGAGGCAGAAGCGGTAACTACTATTGTGGGATAGAAATCTAGAGTTGTACCTGTTGTAAAACAATAGCCTAGGACTGTACCTAGGTTGCAGCTGTTTGGGCTATACCTTGGGCTTGCAGGGCTAGGAGAAAGGAAACTTCCTGGCTGCTAGAAACAAGAGGTGGAAAAGCAATTTGCTATGGTTGGGTGGAAGATGAACAAGAGCTGAATGGAGGTAAAGGTGGAAGGGAAGTGGGTGGGACAGAAGAAGAGGAGGAAGCAACTTTTCCTCCCTTAGTTCATTTTGCCCTTGTGGGGGGCTGCAACTCTAGAAACTCTCCCTTGTTTAGTGTTGATTGTAAAACTCTTTGAAATTGTTCTGAGGAGAATAATCCAATTCAATCCAGCTTCACAAGGCCATCCTTCTAGCACCAGTTCTGTTGATGGGTGTTTTACACACTTTCTCATTACAAGTAATGCATATGTGCACTACCTCTCTTGAAAGGAAATCTCCAACAACAAGTTGCTGAAAATCTCCCCAAGGTCTCTCGAGTGTCAAGTCATGACTTGCATGGAACTCCTCAGTTGATGTTTGATGTAATTTTTCTGGTAATCACAGGGTAGACTTGTGTAGCTGAATGCAGAGTGGATCTTAAAATCTGAAGTTTCTAAGATGGGAGTCAAGGTGCATTTTATTGTAGGTTCAGACAACAATCTAAAACTTCAATGTTTTCTTCAAGTTTTGGCTTTACAATGTGAAATGAACCTTAACACAGGTTGTTTCTTATAAAAAGGGGAAAAAGAGCAGGGAAGAGGGAAGGTTCCTGGATCTACAACTAACTATGAACAGTACTCATGGAGTTCCTACTATGGATAGCTTCCTTCAAACATAATTTCACTTAACCAGAAAGTTCACAGTCTCATGAAATTTGTGCTATCTTCTAAGGCCTGTGGATATTTCATTATTCATTCACCATATACATGCATGAACAAAGATAAAAGTGTGGAGAAACTTTGAATTCAAGCCCAAACTAGCTTTACATAGCGATTTACCTACAACAAACAACAAAAAGTGTGGACTAGGAAGGCATCTACACAATAGAAATTTTCATAACTACGGAACAACAAAATTAAATTTGTGTAAGAAATTTAAATCTAACTTAAAACAACAATGTAAGTCTAAATAAAGCATTTAACAATGGAGATTGAAACATGAAACATGTGAAGAACTTAGAAAATGCACCAATTCAATGTATTTTCATTATAAATTTCTACAGCATGTCTTTACAAAAACTCAACTCTCTTTGACAATGAGAGGAGGTCCCTATTTATAGTGCCCAAAAAGTAGAATGAATGGCCAAGATTTAATATTTTTGTGTGGCCAAAATTCAGTGAAAACTAGGGTTCTACCTACTGCCCCAATATATTACAATTTAAAATATAATTTTTTCTTTATCCCTATTATGTCCTATAGTGATAGCACTGTAGCATTTTGTCTTTTGCTAATTGCTCTTCTGCTTTGGATATTCCTTTAGAAGTTCTTCGCTAACAATAGGGTCGCCCTCCTGCTTCTTCAAAGCTACATATTCCATGAATTTCAAGATGACGGGCTGGAGTTTGTCGACTTCTATGATCTCAGACCATAGTACCTAATAACTCCATTCCTTAGATTTGTCCTCAAGCCTCTACCAGTCATAATCATACTTGGTGGTGTGGTCCCTGAACAATTTTGACTAGGCCAAGGTGCAAGCAGCAAAACTCATGAAATATGTTGTTATCTCATCTGACATCTTGTCCTCAATCTTTTTCTGGAAATGAGGATTTATTTTCTCTAGATCTACTTGCACTGCGGGTATGTCATATCTCGTCATTAGCCTCAAATATCAGGCACAATCCACCCTAATTTCTTTCACCCATTCAATATCTAGATCCACTTTATCAATTACTTGCTCCAACCTTTCTTTCTGGTTATCAAAGTCCTAATTCCACACATCCACTAGCCAATGATCGTCCCCTTTTAGTGTGAGCTTGTTTTCCCATGTGGCTTTTGGTAGCCAGAGGATAGCCTCGATCTTTGGATAGGTGGACTTATACGTTGCAGTGAAGTCAGTGCAAAGCCTCTTTGTGCCTTCCAGAGACTGCTGTAAATCTAAGAACTTGTATGATACCCATGCTCCCGACATATAGGACCTGTTAGAACCAGCTCTCTATAGTTTTTCCCAAGCTCTTTCTCTTTTCCAATTTGTCAATTTGTTCCTTGGATGTCAGTTGGGGTTGAGCCACAGATGTGGTAGGCACATCTTCAACTGAAGACCATTGTTGGATGTAATCATTCAAGGCGGCTACCTATGCTTTAAGCTCATTCTTTGAGACTTTATCCTATTGTATTAGGTGCACCATTGTAGCTACTAACTCCTTGAGATGCTCCACCTTCTATTCTCTAGTAGTAGTTCCCAAGTTAATGGTGGAGACATTATAGCTTACTCCCTCTTGGCCTACCACTGGTGTTGCTATTTGCATACTTTGAGACCTGGAAGCATCCATTGTTACCTTGGATCTAACTTTGGGCTTCTTCTCCTTCCTAGTTAAGATATGTGGCCAGACTAGGATACCCTCTAGCCTTGCTCTTGGATCCTCCGGAGCAGGAGTCTTCTTTTCAAGCCACTTCTCCAGCCATTCGAGCATAGTGGATTTTCCCTTGGGCCATTCTCGATCACCCTCACCTTCCTTTGTTTGGATCTCTATTTGTTCACATGTGGGAGCCCTTTCTTTCATTTTAGTGTTGTCTCCTTCCTCGTCGGAGTCTTGGATGAACGTGAGGCATTTGATGGGAGGCTTGGTAGGAAATCGCTCTCGTGGGCTTGCTTCTATCTCAATTCCTTTCTCTTTCCTTTCTTCAACTTGTTTTTCCTCGTACACATGCTCCTCAGGCCTATCTCTTTCTATATTTCCTTCTTCATAAGGGGGTGGCACATCCTCCTTCTGTTCCCCTATAGGGAGTCCCACATTTTTTGCTACCCTGCCACCTTCTTGCCCTTTTCCTCTAGGCAGTGGCCTTTCTGCCTCTTCTCCATCGTGCTTCAATTTTTTGGCCATTTCCTCTTCGAGATCATCATCGAAGGTCTGTACAATAGTTCTACCACCTATACCCTCCTCTCTGTCTCCACTTTTGAAAGACCCTATTCCTTCTTCTTTATAGACCACCCTGTCAATTTTTTGGTATTTATACTCTAGGTGTTCGTTGTACTCATCAAATTCCTCCTCCATTGCCTTCAAGGCTTCTTTCTCCCACCTCTCCCATTCCTCATAAATTAAGATTGTGGCTTCCATTGTTGGCGGTCGGGTTGGAGGTTGCGAAGGCATAGCACTAGCCAAAAGGATTTGAGAAATCTCAGAGGGGACATTTTGCATGTGCCGCGAAAAAGCCTCTGGTAATGCCAGTGAGGGCATTGGTCTTGTCACCACTACCAATGGGAGTGATGTAGTAGGTGACATGGCAGCAAAGGAAGGCAGCGTAGTTGTAGCGGAGGAAGATTCAACTATTATTATGGGCCCAACTAGGGGAGAGAAGGCGAGATGGACTGAGACTTCCACTATAGGTGGGGATGTAGCGACCATTGTTTAGGAAATAAGCGGAAGGGTGGCAAAGACAGGGAGAGCTGGAGGAGGTCTTAGATAATTTGTCTTCCCTTCCTCACCCTCTTGAAGGGGATCTTCCTTAATTGGTGGCTGCTATTTGATGCTTCCCATTCGTTTGGGCCTCTTGGAGGGTGACCCTCCTAAGTCTTTCCTTGACTAAACATTGGGGTCTGGAGACTGTTCCACTTCAATCCCTTTCCTCTTCTTCAATCTTGTGAGTGAAGGAGATTTGGAGGTCCCACCCAGTGAGTTTGTAGCAGTGACATCTTCCATGGCACTAGGCTCACTCTTGAGCCCTTCATATGTAAGGACAACCCCTTCTTGCTTTAATTGGGCGACTTGTCCATCAATCCATTCTTTGGTACGAGCCACGATTGTTTTAGTTAGAATGTTGAGGTCATCAACCTCCTATTTATTCCAGTCTATCATTGGTAAAGGAAAATCAGAGAATGTGGCATACCTGGGGTCCTTGATGGTGCTCTCATCTTCCTCGACCTGATCTGGTATTGGAAATAGCTAAACCCTTCTTACAAAGTGTGCGGTCATCCACATGTAATGCCTCGCATGCACCTCCTTGTCATCTTGATAATCTGCCCAAAAATATTCAATGTGATGTAGGTGGCCATACCCTAGTCCTAGTGCCTTTCTTATAGGTCCATATGGGTCCATCTGTGGGCGAGCAGTGTGTAGGAAAAAATGGTACTCTGCCAATTCCTTTTCAGAATTCCCAACACACTAGGAAGTTTGCAATTTATACATCCCTTGACCGAAGGCTAAGGGATAAGGGATCCCTGCTAAGTGTTTACCGGTGAGGATTAAATGTATATGTTTCTACTACCAGGAAAGTTCTAACAATATGATCCGGTCATTGGGGTATGGAGGCAACTTATTTGGCCTTTCTATGAAACCCCGAGAGTGAATATATGTGAATTTGGGGTACTATAAAAATAAGAAGGCATACTGCTTTAGGAACGCCCGAGCACTGTGAGAGACCCTTCTCTCAAAATCCCCCTTGAGCAACCTCATGATGTGGCCGATGAAGCTGTCATTCACCCTCCAGTAATCCTTTTTTAAATTCCTGAACTGTAGCTGGGGATACCTATCATAGACGTTCAATCTTTGGCCTAGCTCCTCAACAGGTGCCATAAATAATCTGTTGTATTTCTCCTTCTCATCCAGTGATTAGACCAGATAGGAGGTCATGTAGAACTTAGAGCTCTTCTTCACATTCATAAACTACTCGTGGAAGTAGTCGCTTATGATGCCTCCCTAGTAGAATGAGGATTTTGTGGTTACATCTTTGTCCCCACAAAGGATCTGTTGAATGAAATACACCATCCACTCTTGGAAAAATGCATCAGTAGGGAGGACCATCACCCTACTCAACATGGTTACCAGGTCGTGGTAGTCCTCATAGAAATTGTTGTGAAAGAGTTCTTGACAAACTTTTGTAGTGCTGCCCCTTTTCTCCTTGAGCTAGTACTGGTTTATTAGCTTTTTGCATCCCATAAGATCCTCATCCCATGTTGCCTTACCTTCCTCCATGGTGGGAATCTCCATCTCCTCGAAGGTGGGAATATGGAAATTTTTAGTAATGGCCTCAACCGACATATCATCAAGGATGTTCCCGTCCCTATCAACGATGCTTCTTGTATGTGGCTGGTAGGCCTATCAGCAAGCCATGACCAATTCAGAGGCTATGAGAGATGTGGGGAAGCCTATAGCTTTTACAATCCCACTTTGTCTAATTAATTTGACATTATGATTTTTTGGGTGGATTCTAACCCTTTGTTTGAACTCATCAATATCGACCTAGCCGATATTGGTGTCTGTGATCTCCTTCCAGTCGGTGATGATTTTTGAATGTAGAGGCTCACCCTGGAACTAGAATTTCATTTGGTCTTTGTCCTCTCTTCCACGAGGAGTCTTACCTACTTTCTTTCCTTTGTCCTTTTCTATAGCCGCCCCTGAGGGTCCTACACCTGATTCCATATATCCTACAAACATAGAGATAATGAGTACAACCAATTATGACAACATCAATATTAGTTAAAATGCCTTGGACAAAATCCAATCAGGCATCATATGATTAATGAAATTAAATCTCTAATTTCAAATGTCATTAGTGACTTTCTGAAAGGATTTTGGACAATCTGGGCCCAAGGGGATAGACTGGAAGGACTGCTATTTTGAAAGGGCGAACAAGCTGGGGCAATCTGGGTGATTTCTTTCGTCTTCACATTTTGATGTTTTGAAAGGCTCTTATTGAAGAGGGTTGAGTTTGAGCGCGTGAGCTGAGGTTGGTTTTCAAATTTGAGGTTATCTTGATCAATTTTGGAGCTCACGGAGGTTCAGGGTCTGAAAGTTGTCAAGACTTTGTTGTTTGAAATGACTAGGAAGAAACAAAGTTCTAAGGTCAGAACTCTGGGGTATGGGACCTGGAAGGCCAAAAGATGACCGATGGTTTCTTTTAAAATTTGAAGCATTTGGGCTTGCAGGGGCAGAAAGTCATTGGTGATCTGTCTTTCGAAAATGACGGGCACAACACAAATGTCAGGAGGGAGCAGCCTAGTGGACCGGACCTGGTGTTAACCCTAACCGCTAGTTTTTTCTCTGTGAAGTTTCTCTATGCGATCGAGGGGGTAGAACTCAGAAGTCGGGAAGACGGGTTCATTTTTCCCTTTGCATCGAACAAAGGAGGATGACACCCTCGTGGGCGGGGCCCGGTGGGAGGCATGGACGACAAATTGAGGGTTAGGACCCGGGAGGCGAAAGGTTGCCAATACACAACCATTTTGAACGGTGAAGACGTCGTGATAGTTCGCAAGCTGGGACCCGTCGTTATGAAGGCACAACTCACTTAAGTTTGAATTCTCCATACGAAAAATAGGAAAATAGACCACGGAGGGCGGAAAGATGCATCCTCTTCACCGTTTGGGAACAACGGGGGCGATGTAGAGTCCTAGGGAAGGAAGTCCGATGGACCGGACCTGGAGCGGAACCGCCTTCCAGAAGTTCGGGAAGGCGGGAGCCTTCCGCCATTCGGAACGAAAAACACCCAGGGGAAACCCAACAAGGGAAACCTGGGTGTGCAGGTCTAGAGGCTGAGGTGGAGGCTGGATTTCAAGTGTTCAATGTTGACGGTGATCGGGGAACAGATGTCTGGGCTGGTGGGCTTGACAGGGCATTCTGCCATTTGAAAATGTTTTTAGTTTTCTAAGTTCTAAATGACGAAAGGAGGACAGAGGCCTGAAGGGCGTGAATTCCCTACACGAAGAATGATGACAATGTGGTTTAGCTCCGGTTTCATCCTAGGAGGTGATTTGGAGGTTTTTCAAAATTTGAAAACATGGGTTCTATGGTTTTTTTCGTGTTTTATCAATTAAGTGCATTTTTAGCCCATTTTATTCGTTATTTTAAGCATAAAATCATAACAAACCTCTTGGTGGAATGAATTGCGAACCTACCTCAAAATTATGATGGGGGAGGATGTGAAATCAACTAAGGATGGCCGAATGATGATCTTGGACCGGAGGGCGGCATGCAACGGATGCACGGATCTCCTCTGGCAAGCACTTTGATCTCTTCTGGAAAACCTGACAAATGAAAATGACAGGTCAGACCCTATATTTATACCCAAATATGCATTTAATTCTCTCATTTACTACTCGTACGACCGGCTGGTGGGTTGGTGGAGTTCAAATTCATGGACAATGGTGGGAGGTCTAGGGCTCGGGGCCTGGAAAGATGTGGCCATGATGTGACCTCTTCTAAGTTCATTTTGGAAATCGACGAAGAAGGGGATCTTAGGATCCTGAGGGTAGAGCACCATTAGGGTTTCCCCATTTGAAATGACAAATATAGCAGGGAATTCTAGACACGGAGGTCGAAATGGTAGGGCCCGACAAGGGAAAAAGTAGCTGAAAAACTTTCTCAACTTAAGTGGATGGTGAAGAAGGGTCTAAGTCCTGAGGTTTGGGAAGGTGGGAGCCTTCTATCATTTTGGAATGGCAAACACCCAGAGGAAACCTAGTGAGGGAAACTCGGCAATATGGGCCCACCAGGCCCCAAGGCCGCTAGTAGAAGGAAACTGCCAAGGAGAGTCTACGAGGCACCAAGACTTAGCCAAAATGGAGGGAATTAAACACAATCAATTTAAGATGAGACCTTGGAAAAATGTTGACCACTAAGGACACCAAAATAAGGCACGCAAAATGAGGCGATGATAGAATGACCTAGCAAGGGGAAAGAAAAAAAAGAGGGTCCTCATTCCAAACAAGGTGTGTGTGCTGAGGGCACAACATGTACCAAATGAAATGTTAAGTTGCCTTGTTCAATTTTAAAATCCAAAAGACAATGATTAGATGAGGGTTCAATTTTAGTCATGTTTGAGCATTTTTTTTAAACCCAAATGAAATTTAGTGAGGTCCTAGAGAAAAAATTAAAAAGCATAAGAAATTTGGTTATAAGGGTATGTGCAGGATCATCATGGAAAAAATAGGCCCTTAAGTGGCAAAAAATTCAAAAAAATCAGAGTTAGGAAACTTGATGTAAAATTTTGAATAAGTTATCTATATTATTTCAAAAATATGTAAGAATAGAATTTGTAGGAAATTGAATGTAGTTTCTAAACTACTAGGTTTATTTAAAAAATAAAAATCTATTTGCTGAAAATTTGAAATTTCAATGCATTACTACTTAAATTTTAGGGAAAAAATAAGTAGGTGTCTCTAACCATCCTAACCACAATAAAATAATAATATTTTTTATAAGATTTTAGATATAAGTAGAGGACTCATGTCTGGATGTGATGCATATTTTTTTGTAATTTTTTTCCAATTAAATAATTAATTATGAATTTTTATTACAACTTTCAAAAAATATATAAAAACTCGTATGTCTGACCACCTTAACTTGGTCAAAAATTCGTGAAATTCAATTTTTCTTTTTTTAATCCTATAGTATACAAAGCATAGAATGTGATGCATATTTTGGATTCAGAAAATGTGATACCATTTGAAAGCTATAGATTTTTTTCAATCAGCCTATCAATCAGGACTTTAGTCGTAATTCAAATAAAAAATGAATAATAATTATTTATTAAATTCAAAGTAAAACATAATTTATATTGGTGGAAAGATGAGAATCTCCTTTAAAAACCCTTTTTGTTTCATCAATTTTAGGTAAAAAAAAATTCGTCAGCCACATGGGCCATCATATCACTTACATATTGCCACTTTTTGGCCCATCATGATCTTGCACATACCCATAATTTCCCCAAAGCTTGAAACGCTTGTTATAATCATATAATCTTAATATGAGAATGCTTCTTCACTTTAGCTTCATGTCATCCAATCCTGGAAAACCTCGTTAGTCTAAAAACTAGAACAATGTTAGAGGCATGTTTGTATCCTGATGAATCAAAAAAATTAAAACACATGCACTAAAAAGAATTGTTAAATCTTTTACTAGAGTTGGGAATCGCTATTCACGATAATGCCACTCTGGTGAACTAGGGCGACACTCTATAGAGAAACCAATGAGCATAATAACATCTTTGATACCTCCAAAAAGTATTACCATCACCATTTTTTTAATCAATTTTGGTATACTTAATAGGTATTGTTGTTTGTAGTGATGATAGTGTTGTTGTATGGCGACACCGTACAAAGGTGTCGCTAAAATTGTGTTGGGTGTCACTCTATCCTACAAAAATCAAAATGAATCGAATTCGAGCTAGAAATTGATTAAATTTGATTGGTTTTTCCATCCTTTTAGCACTAGAATATGATTGAGGATATTAGTATGGGCCAATTATGCTTGATCCATGAAGAATTGAAGCATATTCATGCCACTAATACTTAATCTAAACAAGATCAATCAAATTGAAGTTAAACTAAACATTCATTAAAACAAAGCATTCCAAACTATGAAAGCATTTAAATTTCAACTCTAACACATCTAAAACTTATCCCATTGTGGGATTGGTGTTGTGTTGATTCAAAATAATTACCCTTTCCCAATCTTGTGGATCAGTGAGCTTGTTTCAATTGATTCTATTGAAGAGAATTGATGAAACAGTTATGAGATGTGAATGAAAACATGATTTATGTTAAAGTGAGTATGATAAAAAAGCTAATATAACATGATTTTGTGCTAAAATATGTAGATATGCAATTATCTAATTTAGCTAAATGAATGCATTATGGAAGCCATTAATGGAAGCTAAGCTATTATACAACTAATTTAAGCTAAAATATGTTGAATGTGTGCAAAGTATGAGTGTGAATGATTTCAATAGCATGAGTTTGCTCTGAAAAAAGATGGATCAATTTGTCTCAAAATAGTGTTCTATTTATAGGAAAGAAAATGAGAAATGGAGGGTTGAGATTGAAAAATCTAATCAATGGTCATGGATGGAGGAAATGGGTGGCATGGATCATGAATTCTCATCAACGGCTGAAAATTCAAGATGAGATTTAATCAAGGGTTCTCATTCCTTAAAAAAAAAAGCACACTTCTGACCTATATAAGAGGTCAAAAGTTAACTTGCATAAGAAGTCACAAGTTAACTTGCATATGAAGATAAGTGAGAATATACCCTTTTTTAAATGATTGGAGGAGAGAGAATATTCTTTGGAATATTCTCATGGGTGAGGAAAAAGGATATTTTTCAAATTATAACAAATTTTAATTGTGCAAAAGGGGAGGGAATATTCTATGGGAATATTCCCCTTTTGGGGGAATGTGCAAAAGAGGAATATTCTCTTGGAATATTCCCTTACAAGTGGGGGGAATTAGATTAATTAGATAATTGCTAATTAAACAAGGGTTTAATCATGCAATTAGGGGAAATAGAAGAATAAAATGATATTCATTAAATGAAATGATTTAATGAATGGGGGCAAGGTGAAATGATATTTAATTAAATAACATAGGGTTATCTAATTACATAAGAATATTTAGGGAATTAAATTAAATAGTTTGATTTATTTAATTTAATGAGATGAAATATTAGCATGAAAGGGGGGAATTAACTTGATTAAATTAATTAGGTTAATATATGCAAATGATGGAATTAATTAAATAGCTAGGTTAATTTAATTAATTAAGGGAAAAGAGGATGGGTTTTAAGAGAAAATGATGTTAGTATGTTTTATTCGAGTGCATGATATCATTTAGGATATTTTTCAGTGTCTATAGCATGCATACCCATTTCTTTGTTCATATTGCTGCAATAATTAGCAGGGTCATATCCTTCACTGCCAAATTGAAAACCATCATATTTTTTTTCATTGCAACTACTTGTAGATGATCTCTCGAACTAAAATTCATTGCACACTTTATCATTTTTATATGATATACTGCTGTGTTCAAGAGCATTCCTCAAATCAGTAGGCTCCTTTGTATCATCATCATGAAAGCTTGTATCAATGCTACACTCATTTGTAGAATTGGTATGACCTAGTGTATCATAACACTGCTGATTACACATTTCTTCTTCAAATAAGATATTTAGTTCATATCCACTATCTTTTTCTTTTGACACTTAAAAAGTATTATCATCATATTTGTTGGAATACTTTTCACTTAGTGAAATTAGTGTTGCCTCCTCCTTATGAGAGGAATCATATCCATAAGGGTTGCAAACATACTCACAATCATCATGATCACCCAGATAAGAATACTCCTCAACTGATTGCATACTGGAATCACCAATACTACTATTATAATCATGAAGAGATGAAACTTCATAATCAACACACTCAGCATCACTGTCGCCTTCATCATATATATACAATTTGATCTCTATTTTTGCACTCTCAAAGAAAACAAAATAAAATTCACACATTTCATTTCCTTCATCATGACCATTAGGGTTGAAATATTCATTTGGTTATATTTCTTTAGTAGGTTGTTCAAACAAAACATCCTCATCACTACAAGGTGCATTATCATTGTATTTTGCTATACCATCCACATCCATCAGACTATGTTTGGAAAAAGTACCATCACATAATTGAGTTTGGAGATTACTTTTGTATTGATCCATAATTTCTCCAATCACTAAGATCCATTGATATATGCATTTAAGGCTAGGGGCCTTCAAGTGAGTTGGCATGGTACTCAAACTTGGCTCATAATTATCATAGAATAAATCAATGCAAGATGATTCATCAGGTCTTTCTAATTCTGGTATATCAAACATAAATTTTTTAATCTATCATGAAAGTCATAGGGGCATTCATCCTCAAATATTTTCATATCACACAATGCATTACTAGATGATATGGATTCAAGTTTGTTTTTTAGATTCCTCTTCAAATTCTTCTTGTATATGCAAATTTCTTCTTACAAACAAGAACATATTATCATTTGGCATTCCTTCCAATTGATCAATGAAAAGTGTTCCAAGCTCTTTCCATGAACAAATCAAATTCTTTAGTAAACTAGAAAACCAATATTCAACAACATCCTCTAAAGTTATTACAAAAACTTGATGATAGAATCCTCTTCTATTATTTGACAGTCTTCCATTAAATCAAAAAAATTTCGTAAATGTCTTAATTTTGATTCTTCGAAGTCAACTCTAAACTTAGGAAAATATTTATTAATTCTTCTTGGGATAGAGTGTGGGTAACCCTTGATTTTACTGAAGTCCAAAGGGTTATATATTTCACTAATGAACATCTTTCTTTGAGGACATGGCTATGTTTTAGGCATGACATTACAACTTGTAGAGGGAGAAGAAGGACAACCATACATATTTGTAAATAAAATTTATTCCCTCTAAAACTATTCAATTCTCCATATCCATTTATTGTATTTTTTTGTTTCACTAAATAAGGGAACCAACGTTTTCTACGGCCTTCAAACATGGTCTTCATATATAGATTTATGCTTCTTGAAAACCAAAATATGGAAAATACCTAGGTATATTGCAGCTGCTACAAATTCTTCTTTCTAACTAGAAATATTTATAAATCTAAAACTTTCTTCACTTCTTCACCAATTTTTTTAGTAGAGTCACCACATGCTTTAAGAAGAAAAAATCTTCAAGCAATTGAAACATCTTCAATAATGAGATTTATTTTTAAGTTCTTTTCATTAGCAGAGCACCATAGATCATGAAACTTTCAAGTACAATGCAATAATTTATTTCTCCTAGTTTTTCATTTCTTCAATATTTGAACCAAATGCTTAGATCAACAAATAATATGACTGTGATAGGATAGTCTATAGCTAGAGATTCAAAGTTCTTCCCTAGCAAGGTCACAAATCTATTGGTTGCCAAATTTACAATCAACTTGAATCCTAAAAGGGTGCAAGGCCTAATGGTCAGATTCAAGGAGAGATTTGGCCAACAAACAAGAGATTGAACTAAAATATTTCTCCCTTGCACTTCAGGCTCTATGAAACCTAAGAGGGTGATCCCAATAGTGTGCTTATAGACACGTGTGTGCCAGAACATCTAGAACACTGTAAACAAATAATTCCCCTTTAACAGTTAAATAGACATAATACCCTAAAGATTTGGCTGACCACCATGGTAATGTCTAATTTAAACACGAGAAATGGAATGCATTAAAATCCACACATTCACACCAAAATAGACAAGTAAAATTGATTTAAATTTGTAGCTGTCACAAAAGTCTCAGGAGACTGCAACATGAAAAGTCTAGTGCCATATTCTAAGATGGAGTCACCTAAGCCATGTAACTTAAAACTCATCACAACATTTACCTAGTCATAACTATACTTACGAGATGATGCCTTACACCATTGATACTAGAAAATAAACTAGCCATACTTAATAATCCCTATAAACCGTTGCATAAACCTCTATCTATATTAATACAATTTAATTCATTATTTGAATGAAAGTGATAACACTAAACAAACATTCAAGGAAAGACAAGAAAACAAATACCAACACTCTTTGTTTACTCATATTCAGAATCCATACAATGTGCACTATGCAAACAACCAACTCAGAATATGTTATCATTTACATACAAATATGAGGATGCCCTAAATGAATTCCCTATTACAAGATTCAAAAAACCCCAGACCCTAAAATAATAACATATTTATTTTTGGAACTTGTTACAAAAATTATTCCCATGAGACCAAAAATGAGCAACTGATGTCCAAATGAAATAGGAAATTACACTTAAAGAAACAAGAAAAACCCTAATTGAAAATCTTTAGTTGACAACTAGCACAAGGCGGGGCCTTAGATCCAAAATTTCCTTGCTTGAAGAAACTCGTTCTACACCTTGTTTTCCCACATTCCTTTATTTTCACCTAGTAACTGAAAGATTTGCTTTAACTTCATGAAAAACTTCACCGTCCTAATGAACTGTAGAAAAACCCCTTTTGTTCCCCTTATTTGAAAATACATTCTATTCAATATTTCCTACCTCCACATTTGTTTATCCCATAGCTGTAAAGAAAATGTTTTTTTATTGTGAAGGCCTTTATTCATTTTAATTAGGCTATATAAAGCCTCTTCATTTACTTGTATATGTTACATTTTGCATTTTTCATATTTACTACCCTACATCAATTTTTTTTTCTTTTTTAACATTTAGAGGCTTTAATTATTTTCTCCATTGAGCTATAGAAAGTCTCCACTACCCATGTATTTCAAATTTAATTACTTCCTCACAATCAAAAACTTTATCAAATAGTAATATTGAACAATTAGCATGGGTCCCACTGTTGCCACATGGAGCCTCCTCGCTCCCCCGCTACTTCCCTTTGATGGTAGCATAAAATCCCACAGGCTGGAATGAAAGCATCCCTCCTCCATGCGGCCCCACTGGATGAAGCTTCACAATGGTGGGTCCCCCATGGGCTAGCAGGGGATAGTTCATATTGGTCCACATCATCTCACCCAAACTGTTGATTTGAGCTCCCTCTGCCAGGCGCAAACAATGACGTTTCTTTTGACAGTTTTGTTGTTCTTCATGTTTTGCTGCTTCTTTATGAACATGGCGGCATCGAGAAAATGTTTACATTGGTCAACAAGAAACCCTTTATTCTTCCCATTGAAGCTATGTGTATGCAAGCTTGCCACAATTGGTAGTTGGTTGAACACAGAGAAAGCATTCATTAAGTCAGATGCAACATGATGAACCCCATGAGCAACATGTTCTTACAACTGAAGTGTTGAAATTAAGGACATCTGCATCACAACCCAACATCAAAGTGTAGTATGTAATTTAAGGGCACCAAAGATACTAAATTTTCCTGAAGCCTTTTTAACAGATTCTTTATGCAATACATTATATGATTATTGCATTCTATGAGATCACATATCTTGGTAGCATAGTATCAAACAATTTAAGGCCTTGTTCACACTGTGATATTTTGCATGTATATGAATAAAGGAAACTACAACTACATCTTATCCTTTATTCTTTGAAAAATGTCTATGCCTCGTTCTACAGCTCCACTTTTGTACGGGTGGGGAGGATGGTGATAAAGGTTGTGGAATTTGGCTTTATATCTTCTAATTGCATTCAACCAAAATTTGCTAAAACCTTTTCAACAAATCCATTTTATACATTAGTTTATAACCACGTGGCCTATATTTATTGCATGAAGCAAAGTCCTTGTGAGGTCATGTGGGTGCCCGATATCCTCCATATGCATTGTATTTCATGACACTACTATTCTTTGAGTCATTCGGTCAAATAGGTTACTTGCCTTATATAAGCTTCCACAATGTATATGCATGTCTACCAAAAGAATTGTGACTGCAACTGCTAACAAAATTCCACGTTTCCTTTATGTCTTTACACGATGCCTATTTTGTTGTTTCAATGTTTTGCATTAACGTATTTTAGGGTAGTCGACTAAAATGTTTACAAATATTCTTTGATGAATTCCCATATCCCACTTCAATCCTTTTATTCGGTCAAACATAGGGGAATGCTAACAAAGACTATAGAATTCAACATTACAGCTGCCGAATGCATTTTCTTGGAAGTTTCTAAAGCTAATTCAACAAATCCATTTTGTGCATATTCCAGGAACTCATCTCATTCCATGAGATGACATTTCATTGACGCACTTTCTCAATGATTTCACACCTTGTGCATGCTTCCATATTTTTCATGTTTACAATCATTGCATTTCTGAGATAACATTTCTTTTGTGGCTTTATGTGAAACATTTTTCTATATGTCTATGCTTCGACATTTGCATGCATATTTAGTAGGGCACTTACAATTATAACATCTAACATAATTCCTCTATCTGTTATGCTTTGATGAATGTCCATACCTTGCTCCAATGCTCCCATTTAGTGTAGGCCATTAAATGATGTCTGTTTTGAAGCATTTTTCACCCCATATTTAGCATTGCACCTACAAATTTTCATTTTCTTTTAAAAGTTTAAAATTGATGACTGAATTTTCATAGGGGTTTCTAAAGCCCTTGTCAATAAATTCATTTGATGCATGCACATGGAGTAAGCAAGGAGGATGATGAAAAAGGTTGTGGAAGCTAGCATTGCATGCAAATCTCCAAAAAGAACAAAGTTGGAACCTCCTTAATCTTTTGAAAACACTTTCCTATTATCTTCCATTGCCTTCTCTCTCATCTAAATAGGAAAAAAAGTTTCATAGATGTAGACAATACTGCCACCTACTATCTTTATTATAGTCAATAAGACTATCCTCTTGATTTTATTATAATCATTAAGACTTTTTTATAGGTTAGGGAATTTCTTTGTGATTGAGTTTAAAGGTCACTGCCATCTTATGCAATGTCTTCCCTTGAACTCTCTAAAACTCAACCATGATGTTCTCCCCCTACTCATTAAGTATGGGTCTTATTAACCCTATTATAGTACCTACCTGCATGCTCATTATTTTATCTTATTATGCAAATTAAATACATTGCCATAGCAATCTCCATAATCACTACTCCTTTTCTTTTTCTCTTTGGTGAATTCCTTTTGAGTTATAACCAATGAATTGTTGTTTTTAATTGTAATATTGCTTCCCATTTTTCATAGTCATGAGACCATGACTATCCATACTACCAAAAGAATTATCCTTCATTGTTTGATTTGCACCATCCATCCATTGTATTATCCTTCTTCACGAATGTTCTCTTATGGACATGGCTGCCCTTATGTCATTAACATTTAATCTCACCGACTTCCCTCACAAGCTTGTTTCCCCTAACTATTATGAGTCATTGATTCATGATTTGTTCTTATGTTTCCACTTGTTGTCCATGTACCTCTATTGTATCACTACACTAGTATCAAGCACAATACGGTCCCTAGTTTAATTGAACCTATCAATGAACATAAAAAGGTTATGTTCATTTTGAGAGTCCCATCAAGAGGATGGGGAGGAAGATCTCGAGAATCTAGTTTCATAGATGGTATCCCTTGATTATGTGCTATCATGCTCATAGAAGTTGGTAGAATGATGGTGAGGGGGATAAAATGAATTGGAAGATGGAGAGGGCTATAGACTCATGAAAAGGATCAAATAAGAGGGATGGAAGGATGAAAGATGGATGTTGGATAATGGAAGGGTTGGTGGAATACATGTGGATAAGTGAATGGGAATGTTGGAAAGGTCAACATTGGAACACACCTTGAAGCGTGGTGGATTTGTGGAAGAGAAGTGGTCTTTGAAGTTGGAGGTTTAAATGAAGGAGTGGATATATATTTTGGGACATAAGGATCAAAAATAGATGAGGGAGATGAAGGAATATTAGATAGGATGGAGGACTTAGAATTGGATGAAAGTTTTGGATAAGAAAGTCCAGATGCCCATTTTGATTTTTCTTTAGGATTCATTGATTCTATTAGTATTTTTGGAATCCATGTGGTTTTTGAATTTTATTTTTTCTTCATGGGCCTTTGTGGCCTTTGGGATTTTTGACGTTGGGTCATATTTTTCTTTGTTTTTACATGTCTTTTTGATGGGACATGTTGATCCCTTTTTTTTGGATTTTTGGCTTTATAAATTTGAGATTTGGCATCCAAATTGCTTCCAAGAGCAATGTGACTTTTGTATGGATATGAATGATGTGAATTTATTATGGATGGGTTGGTGTAAGTAGTTTGTTGGAGGGATTTCAAATATATGTGCCTTGGTTGATCTTGATCTGGGATATGAGGTGATGGATAAATATGATAGAGAGATTTTGTAATATGAGTGATAGGTTGTGGAATGTAAGGACCCAAATGGATGAAGGGGATGAAGGAATTTATTTTGGGACATAGGGACCCAAAATATATGGAAGGGATGATGGTTTGGGATTTGAAACATAAGGTCTCAAGATAGATTTGGAGGATTGGGAATATGGATATTGAAATTTATATGAAGGGATTTTGGATTTAGGATGGGTTGAGGGAGTACCAACTTCTAGAGCCTTATAACCAAGGCCACGATAATTAGGATTTGATTGGATTTGTAGGGGTTCTAATATGACTTGCTCATGTAGGCCTAACCCTTTGTCTTGATAATGCATGGCTTAAAAAATATTTTTCCCAATGGGATACTTATTATTTTGGAAGCAAGATACGAGTCCATTTTCAAAGGGATATGTTGTGGAAGGAATAATAGGCTCTTGGATGAATGTGGAGGAACCCATTTTGATAAGTATGGGGTTATGGGATCTTGTGCAGGATTAGGATCGTGGCATGTAGATGAAGGGATTATTTCATCTTGACTTGGGGTAGGATCATGAGATGGGGTGGATGGTATAGTTTTTTCTTGGTTATGAGATGGAAGGGTATCATGACATGGAGTGGGAAGGGTGTCTTGATCATGAGAGGGGAGATGATCATTAGATGGGGTGGAAGGTGCACTTTGATCTTTATTTATAGAGGGATCATGTAATGGAGTGGAAGGGGTATTTTGATCTTCATATGAAAAAGTATCATTAAATGGGATGGGAGGGATATGTTGTTCTTGATTAAAAAAGGGATCATGAGATGGAAGGAGATCATATCATGGAGGATAAGGGGTTCCTTGATCTCTATATAGAGGGGAATCTATGTTAACATGCTTTAGATTGGAGTATCGACATAGCTTATTTTATGTGGATGGTATGATGGGGGTGGAATGTTGGATAGATGATTCAACTTGGATGGATGAAGTAGTAGAGGATTCATGAGATTCAAGGGATTGAGATTTATTTTGGTGTGGGATTGATTATTGTTGATGCATGACATGGGAAGATTGCACCATTTTGTTTTTAATGGGGAATTAAACACCATTGCTATTAGTCCTTGGAGCCAATTATTATAAGATACATGGGATGAATTTGATTGGTAAGATTTGGGTGATGTGGATTGTAAGGATGTGGGAGATGAACAAGTGGAATAAGAGGTGGAAGATTACATGGATGGGTAAATTGAGGATGAGGATGAGGAACTTGAAAAGGATTGCGAGATGGGAATTTGGGATTTGGATAGAGTTTGATGGATATTTTGGTTGAAGGCTTGGTCTCCCTTGTCAAAGGAAGGCGAATGATATGCAAGAAGGGATGGGTTGGGATTGGATGAAGGTGGGGAGGATGGAATTTTAGCACCAATTCCAAGTAGATATCTAGGCATGGCATCCCTATCATTATTAATGTAGTGTGTGAGGAAATAATTGGTGATGGAATGCCATGAGGATGATATGTGTGTTAAGGATGTGGGTGGGATTTTTGAGAGGGACTTTGGATGGGTGATTGGTGAAATCTTAGAGGATTTTGCCTAATGGATTCAAGGTGATCTATAATTTTCTCATTATCATCATAGGGATTAGGATATGGGTTCATGATATTAGAACGGGTTAGGATGGGTGAAGGTGGATTAGAATAGATTACATTGGCTGAATGATAGGTTGAATGGTTAGAAATGGTGGAGGTTTGATTGGAAGAGGGATGGTTTGGATTGATTTTTGATGAGGATGGGAATTATGGTGATGAATTAGGGATGGACGAGAGATTAGAAGACTAAGATATGAGGATGAATATGTTGTATGGGGTTAGACTTGGGATCAAATGTCGAGACCTTAAAATGATTTGATTTGATTAAAGTTGATTCTGTATACTTAAGATAGACTATTGTTCTTAAGAAAGAGTTATGCCTTCATAGTATCCTCCTCTTCATGGATTGAGCTCACAAGATACACCCATATCTTGTCAATTTTCTCAAGTGATTGGAATGGATGTGGTTGCTCAATGTTTTATCAGCATGATTGTAGGATAGAGATGGATTTGATGGATGTTTGGGAATCATGAGGCTATGGAGAATGTGGATGTGAATAATGAGAGCGAAGGTCTCATTATATGGAAATTTGGTGAGATGAAACAAGGGCTAGGATTGATTGGCTAATGGAAGGTTAAGATTGAAAGAAGGATAGGGTTTGGATCAAGGAATGAAGAATGATTAGCCTTTTGAAAAGTGTCACAATATGGAAAGGAGTGAAATGGGGATGTGTTCTCACACATGTGTGAGAACACATTGGGAAGAGAGACATTAAATTTGTGCAAGAGATAGGGTGGTTTGTGTAAAAGGATAGTGGGGGTAGATGAGATTTAGGAATTTAAAATTAGGAAATAATGGTAATAAGGGTTCAGC
Source organism: Sequoia sempervirens (assembly GCA_007258455.2). Lineage (NCBI taxonomy): Eukaryota > Viridiplantae > Streptophyta > Pinopsida > Cupressales > Cupressaceae > Sequoia > Sequoia sempervirens. The sequence goes on from VDFB02379711.1 coordinate 223,074,964, forward strand.
TTAGGCATTAAAACAATCAATCATGAATTAATTTATTTAATGAGGAAGGGTTAAGTTAACAAACCATGGGTTTATTAACTTGGATGGAGTTAAAAGTTGGAGAATTGGATAATGAGGATTAGGAGAGAGATAAAGTTAATTAATGAAGGATTAATTAACTTAAAAAAAGGCTAGGGAATTTTTAGAGGAATATGAGAAAGGGGGTAGCTTTAATTAAATAAATATGTTTTTATTTGATTTAAGGTGGTGGAATGTAAGGATAATGGGGAAATTAATTAAATAAATAATAAATATTTATTTAATTAATTATTAGGATAAGCAACATAATTTAAAGTAAATAAATAACAAGTATTTATTTAATTAAATATTATTTTTGATGTCTATTGAAGGGAGAGAGAGAGAGAGAGAGAGAGAGAGAGAGAGAGAGAGAGAGAGAGAGAGAGAGAGAGATGATGTAGATATAAGTAGAGAGGGAAGGGGGGAGGAAAGGAGGGAGAGAGAGAAAAATATAGAGATAGAGACAGAGACAAAGAGATAGAGAGAGTTGAGAGGGAGATGGAGAGATTGAGAGAGATATTGAGAGAGAGAGAAAGATAATGAGAGATTGAGAGAGACAAATAGACAGAGATAAAGAGAGAGATATATAGAGATATAGAGATATAAAGAGATAGATATAGAGAAAAAAAGGAAGATAGAGAGATAAGTAGACAACAAGAGAGAGAGAGAAAAGTAGAGAGAGGGAAAGGGAGAGATATGGAGAGATCAATATAGAGAGAAGTATATAGGGCGAGAATTATAGAGAGATAAAGAGAGATAGACGGAAGGGATAAAGGGATGGAGAAGTAGGGAGGGAGAGAAAGGTGAGATAGATAGAATCAAGAGATGAGGTGAGGGAGGATGAAGGGAGAAGTAGGGGGTGATCCCACAATACTGGTTTACAATTTCTTGGAGATCCTGATTTTTGTTGAAATCGCATATTTTTAGAAAATATAATGATTTAGGCCTTGAAAATTTCCATTTAAAGGATTCCAATTGAAAGGGGTTTGATCAAACCACCTTAGATCAAACCCCCTTCGATAAAACCTCGCTAGTTTTAAATCATACCTATAATGAAGTTTCATTTACACCTATCAAAATGCTAATAAAAAACCACTTTTGATTTACCTTTTAGGGGATCAAATGAATTTATTAAAAATCTATTTTTTGTAAGTAAGTAGTCCTTATTATAAGCTTCCAAAAAAGTATAATTTTAAATAAATTTAATTTAATTATTATATATATATTTTATTTCTTGTGAAGATATGTTTCTCACTGAAAATCAAGCTCCATGTTCTACACGTGGGAAAATAGCAGATTATAAATAAAAAATTGAAAAATATCAGTGCACTAGATATTGAAGTCCTTGATCCAACCAAAAAGAAATCGAATTTCGATACATACTAAAAAAGTTATGTTGTATGCAGTTCGCCTATGTTGGAATTGTAATTGGTTTGACTTCGAAACTTGATTAAAAAAAAAATATTCAATAAAACACTATGAAACCAAATGAAAGCACTAGATATTGTAGTTAAAAATCTAAATTCGAAAAAATTATAATTTTATCCCTCATGGAAAAAAATATGTTTTTTATGGTGAGAATCGCTCCTTAAAAATGGTGTTTACTGAAAAAAACTAGTTTTTGAAGGAGTTGGAAAAAGAAGTGCAATTTGATTCCAAAAAAAATTGAAAAAAATATATTTAGAATCTATAGAAAAAATTTCACAAATCACTAGTTTGCATCATCTTCAAATTCTTCATGGTTTAGCTACTATAGGTGCCCAAAAGTGAAGATTAAGTTAGAAAAATTCTTTATAGGTCTACTTTGTCAATAAATATTTTGAACCTCAAAGCTCATATTGCAAATCAACTTGGTATAATATTTTTTTGGTACATATGGTAAAAATCCTACTCAATTTCAAGACCCCTGGATGAGTTTTGATGGGTCATTTAATTGTTTTCTGACTACGATCGATCGGGTAAAAATTGGTGTTCGAAAAAGTTTCAAATTTTGCAATTCTGAAGGCAACCCATTTCTCTTTTTGGTCCAAAACATCTCTAGCTATAATTTTGTCAAAATTGGAGATCATATGATGAATTATTTTAATCCATTTTAGCTACAGTGAAGGTATCCATCATGCCAGTTTACAAAGGATGTCCTAGTAATCTTTTGGCAATGCAAGTTTTGAGGAAATGGGTTTTCTCTAAATAATTGATAATGTCCCTACACAAAATTTTGGCAGCTCCAAATGTCCCAGTTTATGTGTAGTGAATTTCCTTCAATTGGGTTGTAGGCGAAATTAAAATTTGAATACTCTCTAATGTTTCAAATGATAACATTTAAAATACTTTGAGTATTTTAAATATTATGAAAAAAAAAAATTACATGTGAAGGGAGGAATTATGGAAAATTTTAATTTGTATAAACTTTATAAAGTTCAACTTTTAATTTTTGCTTTCCTTGCTTGCCCGCGGTAAAAGCTCATGGCAGAGGAGAGTAGTGGGGAAGTGGGGAGAATATTGGGAGGATGTTAGGGGCATATTCTAGTCTAAAATCTATTTTGATGTGATGGATGGTGTGTTTCCTTCTCTTTGGAGGTCTTTCTAAAGCATTTTGAGCAAATTTAGGCATGCATTGTTGCGAAGTGGAATGTTGTTCACGTTTTTGGCTCTAGGGCATATTTTTGAAGTTGTATATGTGCTGAAAATGATGTTTTTCACCTTCCAAATGATGCTTGGACTTCCCCACATTTGTTGGGAACACTTTTATCATTGTTCTAGCAATTTATTGGGTGCCTACAACCATAAAAACGCCCCTACATCAAGTAAAATGACCCAATGATGATAAAAATTTGAACAACATGCTCCAATTGTTCCCCGTGATTTTAAAAGCTTGGAGCAATCAAGGAAGAGCTTGAGTGGAGGATAGGGTTGTAGGTTGACTACTGTAAACATTTGCTTATGCCACCATTTTGAATAGAAATAAGATTTCCCCACCAACCCGTGAGGGCATATACTGACATAAGCATCATCCGGCGAGGAAGCAAGGAGAGAGTTTATGAAGGGCTTTTAATATTTTAATATTTTATCAAACCTTTATTAGCTTCATAATGAGTTTTCCCATCACCCATTTGATTTTGTGCTGCCATAAGAGATAATGGTGAGGGAGTGGAGAGTGGCCATGGTGGGCCCCTGAAATTTTTAAGGAAAGTGTAAAAGGTTTTAAGTGCCCAATAAACAAAAATCAAAAGCCTTTCCATGTAAAATCCATAAACTTTCAAGTGAAAATATTTAAAAATATAAAGTGCAAAGGGTGAATACACGAGTAAAATATTTTTAATAGCCCAATGAAATAATTTAAAATCTCTCACAAGTAAATGAAACAAAATTTTACATGTTGGGTATTAAGGTGTAAAATGAAAAAGTAAATGCATGGCTAAATGATGGGGATTTTCATTACCAAATAAATGTAAAGGCTTTTTCACGGTAAAACCGAAAAACCATGAGTTATAGGTAAATGGAATGGTGAATACATAGGTAAAAGGGTTTTTTTATAGCGAGGGGTGAAGAATGAAGGCTCTTCATGATAAAGAACAATTTTTAGTGGTCTCAAGGAAAATGGTATTTTGTAATAGGTCTCTAATGAAAAAGTGTTGGTTTTAGTTATTGGAGCTTTCTGAGTCATGTAATGGAGAATGTATTTAGGGCATTGTCATATTTGTGTGTAAATGACATAATATTTTGAACTGGTTGTCTCCACAGTATGTATTGCATAGATTATGAACATAAGAAATCAAGGGTTTCTATTATTTGTCCTCTTGTCTTTGCTTGCATGTTTGTTCTATGTTGTTACTTTCATTCAAAGAATAAATTAAATTGTATTAACATAAATAGAGGTATATGCAACTATGTATTGGGATTATTAAGCATGGCTAGTTGAGTTTTTGGTACTAGTAATATAAGGCATTATCTGGTAGGCATAGTTATGACAAATTGAATGTTGTAATGAGTTTTAAATTACATGGCTTAGGTGACTTCACCCTAGAATATGGCATTGGTCTTTTCATGTTGTAGTTTCTTGAGATTGTTTGTGAGAAACAACAAAATTTAAATCATCTTTAAATTCCTATCTCAGTTTTTGTGTGTGTGATGTTTAATCAATTATATCTCTCATATTTAAATTAGGCATTAACATGAAGGTGAACCAAACCTTTAGGGTTGTATTTCCATTAAACAATTAAAGGAGAATTGTATGTCTATAGTATTCTGGGTACTTTGGAAGACAAGTTTTTGTAAGCATATTGTTGGGATCACCCTCCCGGGTTTCACAAAGCCAAAAGTGCAAGGGAGAAAAGGTTTTATTTCAATCTCCCATTTGTTGGCCAAATATCTCCTTGAATCTAACCATTAGGCCTGGCAGCCCTTTAGGATTCAAGTGGATTGTAGGTTTGGGAACTAAAAGATTAGTGACTCTACTAGGGAAGCTCCAGGATCATGCATTTGAAAAGAGTCAATCAGTTTGTTGATCTATAGTTTTGGGTCAAATGATCCAAGGACCTACATACTTGAAGGATATTGCTGCAACATTTATGGTGTATTCTTGAAGTCATGTGCTCTCCTAGTGGAGAGATATCAAAAATACTTAGATCTTTGAAGAAGCTTTCTGCTGCTTGAAGATCTTTTCCTCTTTCAAAGAGGTGGTGACTTTACATAACATTTTACATCATCAAAAGAGTTGGTTGTAACAATTCTCAAGTATTTTTCTATTGCAATATTTATGTATGAAGGTTTTCAACAAATGTTCTAGTTAATATTGTCCCTTATCTAGTACTCTTAGATACTAGTAGAAAGGGAAATGAGAAAGTAAGATATTTTGAAAAGGATATTGAGAAGAAACCAATTATAGAGGGAATAAATTCTTATTTACAAAATGTATGGCTATCCTAGTTCTCCCTCTACAATTTGTAATGCCATTCCTAAAACACAACCATGTCATCAGAGAAGGGTGTTCACTAGTGAAAGATATGACCCTCTAGATTTCAGTAAAATCTAGGGTTACCCACATTCTATCCCAAAAAGAATTAATGAATGTTTTCCTAAGTTTAGAGGAGGTTTTGAAGAGTCAGCATCAAGACATGTACAAGGTTTTCTTAATTTGATGGAAGACTATCAAATAATAAAAGAGGATGTTATCATGAAGTTTTTTGAAAAAACTTTAGAAGGTATTGTTGAATGTTGGTTTCCTAGTTTGCCAATGCATTCCATATGTTCATGGCAAGAGCTTGAGATACTGTTCATGGACCAATTTGGTGAAGTGAATGATGAATGCTCATCTAACAAGAGAAATCTACATACCCAAGAAGAATTTGAAGAGAAATCTGAAAGTAAGGTTGAACCCATGTCATATATTGATGAATTGTGTGATATAGAAAGAGGGTGAATCCTTCTATGATTTTTATGATCAGTTCATGAAAATTCTATTTTCTATACTAGTATTAAATAAAACTAATGAATCAACAGGTATTAATGTTTATTGTGAAAGGCTTGAGTCAAGTCTAAGTACCATGCCAACTCACTTTAGGCCCCCTAACCCCAAATGAATGCATCAATGGATTTCAGTGATTGAGGGAATGATAAAGAAGTATGGAAGTAATCTCCTGAATAGTCTATGTGATGGTACTTTTTCCACATTTCATCAAATAGATTTAGATGGCATAGAAGGAGAAGACAATGATAATGCATCATTAGGTGGTGATGATTTGGTCTTTAATCAACCCATGGAGGAATCTATCTAGATGAATATTGTAGCCATAACAGTCATAATGAAATGTGTGAGGTTCCTACTATTTTCTTAAGGGTAAATAAATGGTGAGTGAATTTTTCCTATCAAAAGAAGGTTGCAATGATGTAGATGACACTGAAACTATTTTCTCCTCTATGGAATTTGAATATTCAATTGAAGATTATTTTGATTATGTAGTTTCATGTCTTCATGATGGGAATAGTGGTGTCGTAGATGGAAGTTTGCAACCAACTAAAAAACATTCTTGTTTGGGTGATCAAGATGATTACAATTCTATTTGCAGCCCTAGTGACTGTGATTCCTTCCAAGAGGAAGCGATAGAATTGATTTCCTTAAGTGAGAAGTGTTTCAATAATGATGATGACAATATTTTTAAAATCTCACAAATGCATGGTGATGTTGTGAAAACCTATGGTAGTCTTGAGTGCTCCTTGAATGATCATCTCAGTTCACATTGTATTGATGGTATAATATTTTATGAGCCTTATATGGAAGGGTTAGATGCTTAAAATCAATGTGACTTGAATATTTTCTCTTCAAGCAATGAATGTGATGTTGTGAGAGACAATGGAATTTCAAGTCCTCTTACATAAGAAAAAGACAATGTATATGAATTGAACAATATTTTTGAAGAGGAAATGTGTGAACAATAGTACTATGGTACACTTGGTCCTGCCTCTTCTACAAGTGTTGAGTGTGGCATTGATGCAAGTGTTCATGATGAGACAAAGGAGTTTTTTGATTTAGGGAAAACTCTTGAAAATGGTGATATATCAGATGTAAATGACAAGGAGTGTACTAATTTTCAGCCAGAGCAGTCATTCATGAGTAGCTGTAATGAAGAAATAAATGATTTTTTTCAGCTTGATAGTGAGGAATGTGACCTTGATAATTATTATAGCAATGTGGACAAGGAAGGAGATATGTATGCAAGAGATTCATTGGATGAATCGGTTTAGGTAGTTGATTATGAGGAGCATGCATATGTTGGTAATGTAAGTTATGAACAATGAACTCCTTTTGTGTTTAATTCTTTACCTTCTTCTACTCCTTTTGTTGGCTTGGAAGTTATCAGTAAATGTTTCCATAATTATAGCATAGATATGGTTGTACATGAAATTAAAAATAAGAAGACAATTGCTAATACAACTAATGACATTCTTTATGATGAGTTTACACTTGAAGTATGTGATTCTATCAATCACATGGATGCATATGAGGATTTTTTTCTGGATTTGCAACTCATAGTTTTCCTTATGAGTAATATGCTTCAAATTGTCATGTTGATGTAGCAGGAGGTGATGTTGAGTTTGATACTCCTTATATTAGTGAATTTGTTTTGAATGCTCACTATGAGGGTTTTGTTGCAAACAAATATTTTGAGTCATATGAACTTGCACTTGAATCTTCATTTTGTGATAACATGATGAGTGTTGGCAATCTTGTTTATGAACCTAAAGTGGGAAATTTTTTTTGGGATGATGATGCATTTTTTGGATGCTATGACTTGAATGTCGAAAAAGGACTTGTGGATGTTGATAAGTCTTGTTTTCAGAAATTTGAGACACATGATAATATGATTGGGTTGTATTGTTGGGATTATTATAAACTCACTTGTGATGCAATTTAGTTGAATGAGTTACAAATGTGTGAGCATTCTTTGCTAAATACAAAAGAGGATTGCACACTATTTATGAGGTACGATATCTTTTCTGAGCTTAATCATTATGAGGGGGTTAGTAAATGTGATAAGACCGCGTCTTCATATAGCCTTTCAATCATTATCCTCATATGTTGTCACTTACCATAGAATTAGAAAATGAAATGAGTGGCAGTGATGTAGCCTATGTTATTTGATGGCCATGTGATAGTAAAGCAAAACATGGAGAAAGTTCTCACTTGTTCAAAGGTAGCTTGACACTTGTGTTTGCAAGAATGTAGTCACTCATGTTATTGTGGTGTGACAAAGGTAAGCATGGATTGAGGGAGATTATCTCTTTTAATAGATTGGTGTTTCATAGGGGTAAGAATTGAATTCCCTTTTTTAATTTGGTGGCTTGGGGCCACAAAGTGAGCTTAAAAATTGAAAATTAAAGCACTCTGTCACCCAATGGTTCTGGCACTTGGTCTGCTCTTCTAGAAGATTCTAAAATCTCACTCTGTTTATTGAGGAAAAAATTTACCTAGAAAGAGCCATTGATGGCACCTTCAATATTTACAAATTTGAAGAGCCTATATCTCTTCAATGCATCGATAGAGCCTAGGCTTGCATCTTGTCAAATATTCCTTGGAGGCCCACTTTGCTGATAAATATTTTGTAGTTCTCAAAGCTCATATTGTAAATAAGCTTGGTAGGATGTTTTTTGGTACATATGACAACATGCCTACTCAGTTTCAAGCCCCTTGGATGAGTTTTGATGGGTCATTTAATTGTTTTCTATTTGCGATTGGGTAAAAATTGGTGTTCCAGAAAGTTTCAAGTTTTGCAATTCTAAAGCCAACCCATTTCTCATTTTGGTCTAAAACATCTCCAATTCCATTTTTCATCAAAATAGAAGATCATATGATCCATTATTTTAATGCATTTCAGTTGCACTGAAGGCGTCCAACAAGCCATTTTACAAAGGAGGTCCTAGAAATATTTTAATGATGCAAGTTTTGAGGAAATGTGTTTGCTCTAAATAATTGATAACACCCCTACGCAAAAATTTGTGGCTCCAGGTATTGTGGTTTGCGCGTAATGAATTTCATCCAATTGGGTTGCATTGAAAATTAAAATTTACACTCTCTAATATTTCAAATGAGAACATTTAAAATACTTTGAGTATTTTAAATATTATGAAAAAGTAAAATTTTCACATGAAGGGAGGATTTAGGGAAATTTTTTAATTTTTACAAACTTTATAAAGTTCAACTTTTAATTTTTGCTTTCCCTGCTTGCCCGCTGTAGTGAAAGCTCACGCAAGAGGAGAGTAGTGGTGAAGTGGGGAGAATGTTGGGAGGATGTTAAGGGAAGATGTTAGTCTAAAATCTATTTTTATGTGATGGATGGTTTGCTTCCTTCCCCATGGAGATCTTTCTAAAGCATTTTGTGCGGATTTAGGCATGCATTGTTGCGAAGTGGAATGTTGTTCACGTTTTTAGCTCTGGGGTAGATTTTTGAAGTTGTATATGTGCTACAAATGATGTTTTTGACCTTCCAAATGATGCCTGGACTTATCTGTATACGTTGGGAACACTTTCATCAATGTTCTAGCCAATTTTTCCAGGTGCCTGCAACCATAAAAATGCCCCTGCATCAAGAAAAATGACCCAGTGATGATAAAAATTTGAACAAGAAGTTGTAATCTATTCTCGATGATCTTAAAAGCTAGGAGAAATCAAGGAAGACCTTGAGAGGAGGATAGGGTTGCAGGTTGACTACTATAAACATTTTCTTATGCTGCCATTTCAAATAGAAGTAGTCTTTCCTCTCCAGCCTATGAGGGCATGTGTTGATTTAAGCATCATTCGGCGGGGAAGCAAGGAGATGTTTATAAAGGGATTTTAATATTTTATCAACCTTCATTAGCTTCATAATAGGTTTTCCCGCTTGGCCGTTTGATTTTGTGTTGTCATTAGAGATAATGATGGGGGAGCGGGGAGTGGCCATGGTGGGCTTGTGAAATTTTGAAGGCAAGTGTAAAAGGTTTTAAGTGCTTGATAAACAAAAATTAAAAGCCTTCCTGTGTAAAATCCATAAACTTTCAAGCGAAAACACTTTAAAATATAAAGTGCAAAGGGTGAAGACATGGGGGTCTGTGTAGGATCATGATGGGCCAAAAAGTGGCAATATGATGGATATTTGGCTGATGACTTTTTTTCTACCGAAAATTGATGAAATGAAAAGGGTTTTTAAAAAAGATTCTCATCTTTCCACCAATATAAATTATGCCTTACTTTGAATTTAATAAGTAATTATTATTCATTTTCTATTTGAATTATGACAAAATTCCTGATTGATAGGCTGATTGAAAAACATCTATAGTTTTCAAATGGTATCACATTTTTTGAATCCAAAACATGCATCACCATCTATGCTTCGCATACTATAGGATTTAAAAAAGAAAAAATGAATTTCATAAAGTTTTGACCAAGTTAAGGTGGTCCGACATATGAGTTTTTATATTTTTTAAAAGTTGTAATAAAAAATCATAATTAATTATTTACTTGGAAAAATTACAAAAAATATGCATCACATCGGGACATGAGTCCTCTACTTATATCTAAAATCTTATAAAAAAATATTATCATTTTATTTTGGTTAGGGTGGTCAGATAGACACCTACTTCTTATTTTTTCCCTGAATTTTAAGTACTACTGCATTGAAATTTCAAATTTTCACCAAATAGAACTTTTTTTTTTAAACAAACCTAGTAGTTTAGAATCTGCATTCAATTTTCTACCGATTCTATTCTTACATATTTTTGAAATAATATAGATAGCTTATTGAAATTTTTACATCAAGTTGTTTAACTTTTTTTTTTCTAAACTTTTTGCCACTTAAGGGCCTGTTTTTTCCATGATGATCCTACACATACCCATGGGTAAAATATTTTTAATAGATCGATAAAATAATTTAAAAGATCTCACAAGTAAATGAAACAAAATTTTACATGTTGGGTATTAAGGTGTAAAATGACAAAGTAAAGGCATGGGTAAATGATGGGGATTTTCATTACCCGATAAATGCAAAGGCTTTTTCAAGGTAAAAGAAAAAATCCATGAGTTGTAAGTAAAATGAAATGGTGAATACATAGTTAAAAGGGTTTTTTTTATAGCCAGGGGTGAAGAATGAACACTTTTCATGATAGAGAAAATTTCTCAGTGGTGATAAATAATTAATTTTCATCTACAGGGGAAAAAAAAGGAAGAAGTGAAGTATTTCACGGTAGGGAATAATTTTCTGTTGTAGGGAAAGTGAGTGAAGAAGTTGGAAAAAAAAGTATAGAATGGGGATTTTATTCAAGTGGTGCACAATTATTAATCAATGGAGCTAAGTATGCCAAGTGTTTGATGAAGATTTCCATTTAGGGTTTTTCCTTCCTTAAATGTAATTTTTTGTTTCATGTGGAGGGGGTTGCTTATTCTTTGTTCTCATGGGAATACCATTTTGTAATAGGGTCTCAAATGTATAGTGTTGGTTTTTTAGGTTTTTGGATTACTTTCACTCATGTAAAGGAGAATGTAATTACAACACTGTCATCTTTGATAAATAAGTGATGAGATATTTTGTAGTGGTTGTCTCCACAATATGCATTACATAGATTATGAATATAAGAAATCAATGGTTTTTGTTATTTGTCCTCTTGTCTTTCCTTGAGTTTTTGTTATGTGTTTTTAATTTTATTCAAAGAATGCATTAAATTGTATTAACATAGATGGATGTTTGTGCATTTGTATACTGGGATTGTTAAGTATAAACAGTTAAGTTTCTGGTATCAATGGTGTAATGTATCATATATAGGCATAATTATGACATATTGAATGTTATATTATATTTTAATTTACATGGTTTAGGTGACTTCACCCTGAATATGGAACTGACCACTTATTGTTGTAGTTTCCTTGGATTATTTTGTGAACAACTACAATTTTAAATCAAATTTACTTATTTATCTTGTTGTGGGTGTGTGTGGAATTTAATGTTCTACATATCCCATGTTTAAATTAGACATTACCATGAAGGTCAACCAAACCTTTAGGGTATTGTGTCTATTAAAAATTTAAAGGAGAATCATCTATTTATAGAGTTTTGGGTACTTTTGCACACAAGTATCTATAAGCACACTATTGGGATCACCCTCTCATATTTCACAAAGCCCAAAGTGTAGGGGAGAAAGGGGTTTTAATTCTGAACCATCAATTTTAAGGATGTTTATAACTACTCTTGCACTCTTAGGGTTTTTCACCTAAAAGGAGAGAGATAAACCCTCAAAATCAATGACTTAAATGCAACTAAGCAATGTAATTTACTAATTAGGAATGAAAAACCTATGAAATATGCAATATTTTAAAACACAATGTGATATGCAAAAAATGAAATAAAGAAGTAAACTAATGCAAACAAAATTAACAAGGCCAAACATAGTGCACCTGGACAATGAATGATGAATCTGAAGTGTCTTGAATGCTGATAGAAATCAGTAAAAGTCACCAGTGGGACTCATTCACCACTAATGGTGAATCAGTCCCATTGGATGTTGTGGTTGTGTTGTTGATATGTGGTTGTCATTGATGTCAACACTATTAGCAATTATTGTAGTGAAGGTTGTATTTGTTGAGGATATTGAGAAAATTGTTAAAGGAAGAGCTGCAATTTGCTAGTGGATGAGTAAAGGTCATGAAGGTGTTTTGTTTTGTATGATGAAGATCAGTTGTTGTGGAATAAAGGGTTTATTGTTGAGAGTATCTAGTTCATCTACTGAAATTTTTAGAAGTTTGTGTGAATATTTGATCGTGCTATGAACAGTTGTGTTCTGACAGTATTTGTGTTGTTTTAGTTTTGAAGTTGGTGTGATTCTGGTCATTTCTATTGCTATGAATGCTTCTCTGTTAGTTATGATTTTTTGTGGATGCTTTTAGATCATGCTTTATTCTTGTTCTACATCTGCATTGATCAGAGTGCTCGTGGTTGAATATTTTTCTCGTGTATGTTCGGGTTTTCATGTTCTTGGCTGACATGATTGTTGTAACATGTTGCAGATGCTTGAAGATTAAAATTTTAATGTTTGTTGCACTTGAAAATATTATTTTAGGTCTCATCATAATATTAGTCGATGGTGTTTGATTTGCATTAAAATTTATTTGTAAACTTGGGATGACATTGTAAATATGTTTCATATTTCTAGCCAACTAAGTTGTTGATGTATTCCATGTTGCATATATATAAGAGTGATTTTCTATGTGAGGTGAGTGTGTGTGAAAGAAAAGTAAAGCCAGAGAAAGAGAAAGTGTGCAAACATTGATCTAATCATTTGATTGTAGAATAGAGTGAGAAGAAGGTTGAGTGAAGTGTGAAGAAGGTTTTTTGTGCTTAACTAGAACTATAACCAGGCTTGTGTAGAGGCTATTTTATCAGTTCATACCCTACGTATCTAATTTGTATTGCTTTGTATTTAGTAGTCAATGAGCCCTCTTGTATTTGAGCAGTGAGATCTAGGTAGTGTGCTTGAATGCATGTGCATTCCCATTATTTGTCATTATACTTTTAACAGGGTATAGTATTGTGGATTAACATCCACTGTGGTTTTTCCCCTAATAAGGTTTCCACGTAAAAACTCTTGGTGTTCTCTATGTTTCTGATGTGATGATTGTTTATGGTTTATTTTTCATTCATCAAATCTGAGATTAAGTTAAGTAAAGTCTAAATTTTTTAATATTTTGTGACAACTGATTCACCCCCCCTCTCAATTGTCTATCCTTTTTTTTCCAGCAAGCCTTGCTACTAGAAAAAATTCTTGAAAACTGGTTTTTGAGTGTAAGGATCCATTATTTGACAAAATCTAGTTTTGTAGCCTTAAAGTGGGACTAGTTCATCACTGATGGTGAATTAGTCCTCCCCAAAAATTTTGTGAAATCAGGGACCAATTCTGTAGCACCAGACCTGCACTTGTCTTCTTGTCGGGTTGGTGGAGTCAAATCTCTAGAAAATGGACTATAGGTTGTCTCCAAGGTTGAAATAGGTTGTATTTGACTTGAAACACTTTGTTGAATTCTTGACCACCTTTCAACACCTAATTGCTTGACAAATCTGCATACACGAGTATGCAAACACACATGCAAAAGCGGAAATATGGTTAATGGTTAGGTTATAGGGATTTTCCTTGGTCAAATCCCACTTTGGTAATCAAAACCTTAATGAAGAAATGAAATGAAATGAATAAGGAAAGATGAATAAACATGTAAATGTCCTAAACTCATCACAACCTTATTGAAGAAATCTGAAGATATGTCAATGGCTGCTCTAAGATGTTCGATTGATGCTTGATTGAATGATGCTTTGATGATGAATGACATTGAATGCTTGAATGAATTATGAGATTAGGAGATGTAAAATGAGGAGAAAAACACTTATTTAGATACACTTGTGCATTAGTAACCCAATAATACCTCATCACAAGCCAACATAAGGTAATTTTGAATAAAAACACGAAATAAAATTTGAAATATTTTGAAATTGGAGCTAAGAGGGACTCATTCACCACCCATGATGAATGGGTCCCACCTTGGACTTGTAAGTGGGTTTTGGGAATTATCTCAAATTTAATGTTGTTTATTGGGTTTACGTTAAAAAATACACTTAATTAAGTCTTATTAGTGGATAAAAGGGGTCAAATAAAGCATAAGAAAGATGTAAATAGTGAAGTTAAGCCTAGAAAAGTGTGAAATCTTGTTACAAGACTTTACAACACTTCAAAATAGGACTTGATAAGTGATGAAAAGGTGATTTTTAGGTGAATTGTAATGAGAAGATTCTAGAAAAGTGTAGAAATTGTTTACAACACTTCACAACACCTTCACAAGACACCATAATTTGAATTTTTAGGACTTAATGTGAATGTAGAAGTCACATTACAACATTAGATCAAAGAAAAATAGGTCAAGCATCATGAGAAAAAGACCTAAAAGACCATGAAAATGTTCAAGAGCCATTTTTCTATGGTACATTTAGCCCCCACTTTAGTGAGAGGATGAACTTAATTCAAACTCACACTAAAGTAGCCATGAAAATCGAGGGGGATTCCAAATGCACTTATGCTAGCAAGATGGAATGAAAATGACCAAGAGGGATAATAAAGCCCCTAGGATGAAGATCACATGCCAAACTAAACATAAGAACAAAGGAACACACATTTGAAGAAAAGGGAGACTCGAATGAAGCTTCGATCATTCATCCAACTAGTTGTGGATTAAATCTAGGCTGTTTGTGAGAAAAAAAGAATGCATACTCACTTTGGGGCAACAAAACTCATGGTGCTCTTCTGGGCGAGAAGACCCAAAAAGGGTGAAGTACATACATAGTTAGTTGGTATGCACACACAAACACAAAGGTGGCTATGGGGAAATTCGTGTCGTTGAAAGGGCTTCCTGCTCAACCATATCAAAGTTATACCTCTTGATAACATTAACAAGGTGCCACAAATGGAAAATGGCAATTTTTGCTTCATGAGACAGGCAAAGCTTTGTATGCTTAGAACTCATGAACAAAGAGGATATGTATCACACGCATGCAAGCTATGTTATGCAAGCTAGCAAAGATGTAAAATGTAAAAATGAAAAAATGTAAAGTGTAAAAGATGTTCAAAAAAGTCTTGTTTAGTTCTTGCAAGGTCTATCACTTAGGGAACATTATGTCTAATGTCTCCAAGAGGACCAATCAAAGAATAAAATATTCACAACCTAGGGAATGCAGTTTGTCACATCGAACCACTAAGAGGAATGTAATATGCTAAGATAGATCAAACTTATGAAGGATATCATACCCAATGTCATCCACAAAGTGACAAACGCATCTTATGAAGTCACAAGGCTACACTAAGAACCTTGAATGCAAATAAATGATGCTAATGTATGCCCCCCACTTTAAAGGAATTGTTACACACTGTTCTATGAGCACTTACTTTAAAGTAGCAAAGGAAAGATACATAAAAAGAAAAAAAGACATGGGTGATCCCATAATAGTGGTTTACAATTTTTGGCCAAACTGGACACTGAAATTATTATTTTTAACAAAATCTTCACATTCGAGCACCTATAGTGGCTAAACCGTGAGGAATTTGAAGATGATGCAAACTAGAGTCTCGTCGCATTTTTTCTGTAGATTGTAAAAATAGTTTTTTCAAAAATTTTGGAATCAAATTGCACTTCTTTTCCATCTCCCACAAAAACTAGGTTTTTTCATAAGACAACATTTTTAAAAAGTGACGCACACTGTATAACACGACTTTTTTCCACAAAGGATAAAATTCTAATTCTTTCAAATTTAGATTTGTAACTTTGATATCTAGTGCTTACACTTGGTTAAATAGTTTTTTATTGATTTTTTTTCTTTAATCAAGTTTTGAAGTCAAACTAATTACAATTCAAACATAGCACGACCGCATAATGCGTAGCTTTTTTTGTATATATCAAAATTCAAATTTTGTTTTGTTGGATCAAGGACTTCAATATATAGTGCACTCATATTTTTGATTTTTTTTTGATAATCTGTTATTTTTTCACATGTCTAGAATAGAGACCTTCATTTTTGATGAAAAACATATGTTTAATAAAACTAAAAAAACAAATGCATAATAAAACCAAAACATATTAAAATTATATTCGTTGGATAGCTCATTCTGATGACTACTTGATTCCAGTTGGGTTTGTGAAGATTCCTCCATTTTCATCCTCAACCAGAGCTTCTAAGTGTAAAAATTTAGGTTTTTTGTGAACAAAGTCAAAAATCAAGGAAAAGTAGGGTTCGCTAGAACCAGGGGGGTTCTAGCGAACCCCTAGGGGTTTGAACGAACCAGGATTCATTCGAACCCTAGTTAATTCGAATTCGCTTCCCAAAATAAGTTTTCACTTATTTTTTGTATGTGCATGCATTAAATGGGTTTGCTCGAACAAATGAGTTTATTTGAACCCCTAGAATGAATTTTTTTGGCATGGGGTCATTTTTCACAAGTTTTCCTTCCTCGTTCAAATTGTAAACCACTTTTGTGGGTTTACCCACATTAGAGCCAACTTGGAAAGCCCTATACCAAATCATATGTTTCCATGTTCGGCTACATCATGTAAACGAAAAATAAAGCAAAAGAAAGGAGGATTTCCCCCAGAAAGGAACACACCAAACACATAAGGGATCTATGGATTTCAGGTCAGTATGTTTGTTGTTGGAGTGTTTTTATGAAAGAGCTCAGAACTGTCATCATTTCCCAAAGCACATAGAACTGGAAGAATGACACAAAGAGAGTGAAAACAAATGAGAACTTCTTTTTTTTGGGTCAACATGGAAAAGACATTGTGGTCTCAACACTTTGCATTGTCCCCAAAGGGAAAACACAAGAAAAAAGAAAACTAAAAGGAAAAACAAAAGGAAAAGATTTTGGGTCAACATGAAGGAGACATTTCAGTCTCAATGCCTTGTGTCATCCCCAAAAGGAAAAAACAAGAAAAAGGAAAAGTAAAAAGGAAAATGGATCGATTGGGTCAACATGGAAAAGACATGGGGCATCTCAATGCTTTGCATCATCTCCGAAAGGAAAACACAAAACAAAAAGGTAAAAATGAAAAGGACCTTTTGGGTCAACATGGAAGAGACATAGGGCATCTCTATGCTTTGCATCATCGCCAAAAGGAAAACACAAAACAAAAGGAGAAAAGTGAAAGCAATGTACAACATATAGAAGAATGGAGATACAAATAGAGGAAGTATACAAAGAGAGAGAAAACATCAAACACATGTTATGATAGAACATGATACACACATACAATTGCAAAAGAAAGATCAAATAAAAGAAAAATGTAAAAAGGAAAGCAAGGAGAATTCAAGTCAACCATCTAACAAATAATCCACCTCCCAATCATGCTCAGTGTATTGTGAGGGTTGTTGATTATTTAAAGGAAGAATTGCAAGTGACAAACTAGGAGATGTATCGGGTTCTTCACTTGGTTGAGAGGATTTATCGTTTAAGCTCATGGTAGATGAAAATAAAGAGTTTAGATCGTTATGCACTTCCTCATCTATTTTTTTGATCTCCTCCTCCTCATAATCAAGATTTATTATGATAGGAGGACAAAGGGTTATTTCCAATGAAGGAGGTATCAAAAGTTGTGGCTATTGGATCAGATCATTTTGTTGTGAGGGTTGGGCAGTACTATCTTCTAGTAGGCCAAGAGGAAGAGGGTGATCATCTATTGCTTTTTTCAAAGGTGAAGGTTGGTTTTCCTTGCTTTCTTCCATTCATGACTGATGAGCAAGGAGATGACGATGACACCTATGCTCCCTAGCATCACAGTTTTGTTTTATTTTTTTTTGAGGTTGTTGAGAGGTAAGACCAAGTTGATCCATCATAGGTTCCTTTTCTTCTAGAGGAGGAAGAATGGAAGAAACTGAATAATATGGGTCAATAACTTTCTCTTTAGCTTTATACACTTGTTCAATGTGAGGAGGCATAACGGGATTGGTTTCAGTATCTCTTGGTCATTTAAATGATGAAGTTGAAGTGTTTGTTGCTCGTTGTTCGAGAAGTGGTTTTGTTTGTTCAATTTGAGACTCAAGCTAAAGCATGGTCTCATCTATGATAGAGAAGCAAAAATGGACAAGGACATATTACGAAGAGACAATTTAGCTATTCGTTTGTCTTTGTACTTTTGATAGGCTATGAAAAAGAAGTCCTTGCAAGGGGTGATGTGTTCCATAGGTTCAGGGCAATAAGCTTCTAAGGAGAAATTACCTTTAGAAGATAACAGATGGAAACCACTATGGTGTATGGTAAATAATTCATTATCATGTGGAAAATTCAAGCATTTGTGAACAACTGAGGGGACCACTTTCATCAAGCAAAGCCAATGGTAGCCTAGCCATAGAAAAAATTGATCCGATTGTGGAGTAATAGAAAATGTTACATCCAAAGTTTTGGGTCCTATTTGTAATGGGAATATGATCAATCTGATTGTAGGGCATGCAAAGCTAGTATGTGTTTTAATCCATGCAGTTGGTTTATCATATTCTTCTTGATAAAGCTCATGTAATACTAAAAATTCTCCCGTGATCACATTCTTGCCACATGAAAGATCTTTTAATATCCCATTGGTGGGCTTATCATAGATTATGTCGGCTATGTAAAGAGGACCATTAGGAAGCTTTTTAAGTATATCATGAGAAGAAAAGGTAATATTAATAGACTTGTTGGTGGGGACCTTATGAGGGATAACATCTATCGTACCCACAAGTTCATCCATAAGATTAACTTGGGTAACAATTGAAGCAATATCATGTTGTTCATTAGTTGTATTAAAGTTCATCACATGAACGTTTGAAGGTTCACTAGTCTTGACAAATGAAACATTGTGCTTAGGCATAGGGTTGGTAAATATTTTTAAATTTTGATTAGGGGGTTCAATGGACTTATTTCCTTGATCATTGACACCCGCAATGCAAAAACAACCCGAATCAATGAGGTCTTGAAGCAAGTGTTTGAGATGCTTACATTGTTCAGTGTCATTTCCATTTTGGCAATGAAAATGACAATAAACATTTGGTTTAAAGGTGGGTGGTAAAGGTTTGGTGGTGTCAAGGGGTTTAATGATAGGAAAAGTGATAATTTGTTGCTAGAGCAATTGATTCATTGTGTTATGGAGGGTATCGAGTGGAGGAGTAAATTGTCTCTTTGGGTCCCCATAGGTAAAGGGCACTGCTGCTTTAACATTTGCTACTTGACTTTAAATAGGGTAGGTTTGTTATTGAGGAGGAAAATTTAACTATAAAAATCCTTTGTTTGGTTTCATAAAGTTTTGTGTTGTTTTGGTTGCTTTGTTTAGACTTCTCATCTCGGTTAGAAGTGGACTTGCAATCATGACTGGAAACCGAGTTATGATAGTCACAAAGGGTCGTACATAAATGCATGAACGAAGTAAATTTCATCATAGTCAACTCATCTTGACGATTTGTGTGCAATTTCTCAATAAAAATCTTTTGCAGATGTGAATAAGGAATCTTGACATCAATTTTAGCATACAATGACTGATATCGTGAAATGAAATCAGTTACTTTTTCATCTACTTTTTGTTTACATCTCATTAAATCAGCCATTGTCTTTTTGGGAGTCATATGGACTTGGAAATGACTTATGAAAACATCCAAAAGTTCATAAATGATCAGATTGAATGATTAGGTAGGTTTGAAAACCACTCTAATATAGTGTCCTTTAAGGTCTTAGGGAAAATTTTGGCTAATATCTTATCATCAAAGACAAAATCATTGAACAAAGTTGTATAAGCATTGACATGATTAGTAGAGTCTTCTTTACCTCCATATTTCTCAAACCTAGGAATTTCAATTCCTTGTGGCATTTTTGTGCATAAGATCTCTAAGGATAATGGGCTACTATGAACATGATATGTGGGTGGAGCATGTTGACTTTGGATAATGGTGGAGATTTGTTGTTGCATGGATGAAATAGTGTTAAAGAGTTGTGTAATGATGGGATCAGTGTAAGTGGTATGAGGTGGAAGGGAAAATGGTGATGGAGTGTATGTAATGTTAGGGGAAGTGAAAGACACTAAGAGGGATGAAGGTGGGAAAAGGAATATTTGATGCCACAAAAGAATTGGGAATGCTAGCTGGAATAGTGAAAGGAGTCACATGACTAACATTTTGCATAGTTGTTGTAACCCGAGGAGTGGTATAAGTTGGTATGGATGCTATGGTTGAAGGGGGAGGAATGTGAGGTCCTCCTTGGCTCACAATAATTTTTACGAATTGGGAAGTAGAAGGAGCATGTTTATTTTATATCTTAGAAATTATTTTCATAACTTGTAAACCATCATCAATTTGAATCAAATGAAGAAGGTTTTATGTGGCAGGGATGGCAGCTGTGGAAATGTTTTCAATGGATAAGTCTTGTAAGTGTGCAAAATCTTCATGAATACTAATGAATTTGTCTTGTGGAATGGAATTAGTTTGTGTCAACATGCATTGGATGGAAAAGTGAAGGAATAGTAGTGGTAGTATCCATTCCTAATGCACCATTGTCCATACTAGGAGTAGGAGCTCTTGAGATCCCAAGGTCCACAATGAAAGTGTTATTGTGGGAGGCCATGAGTCTAGAAATTTGTCACTAAAGTATTATCAATGGGGCACCAAAAACTCATACAAGTACCACAAATGATGGGGTGAATGCAAATGCAATGCAATCTAGGAGTGTAAAATGTAAATAACAGAAATTCTACAAACTAAAACAAAGAAATAAAAACAGAGAACAGAGATGTAGTAAATTCCCAGAAAATGCATGAAAATGTTGTTCAAAATGTGAAGGTGGACTGATTCACCTAGGGTGGCAAATGAATCTAGTTATGATACTTTTTTTGTGTTTTTTAGAAAAATTTAAGTGATTTTAATGCTTTTTAGATGCAAACTAAGGATGCAAATGTATATTTTTAGTTTTTGAATGATATGATGTGCAAAAACGAGTCTTTCACTAATGCAATTTGAGAAATCCTAGGATGCAAAAACAAAGCAAAACCTAATTGAATGTTGATGCAAATGGAACCTAGGATGTAAGATGCAATTGAAATTAGAAAGATAAATTTCTTAATATGCAAGTTTAGCAAAATGAACCATCAATTTTAAGGATTTTTATAGCTACTCTTGCACTCTTAGGGTTTATCACCTAAAAGGAGAGAGATAAACCCTCAAAATCAATGTGGTTCACTCAATATGATCTATGTATGATGTCACTAAGTCTAAATGAGATGATCTAAATGCAACTAAGCAATGTAATTGACTGATTACAAATGAAAAACTATGAAATATGCAATGTTTGAAAACATAATGTGATATGCAGAAAATGCAATAAAGAGGTAAACTAATGCCAAAAAAAAAAAAAGGCTGAAAAAGCACATCTGGGCAATGAATGATGAATTTGAAGTGTCTTGAATGCTGACAAAAAATAGTAAAAATCACTAGTGGGACTCATTCGCCACTAATGGAAAATCAATCCTGCTACTCGTAAAAAGTCTTGAAAACTAGTTTTTGATTGTCAGGATCCAAAATCTGAAAAAATCTAGTTTTCCAGCCTTAAGGTGACACTCACTCACCACTGATGGTGAATTAGTCCTCTCCCAAAATTTTGTGAAATCAAGGACCAATTCTATAGCACCAGATCTGCACTCGTCTTCTTGTCGGGTTGGCGGAGTCAAATCTGCATAAAATGGACTATAGGTTGTCTCCAAGCTAGAAATAGGTTGTAGTTAACTTGAAAAATTTTGTTGACTTCTTGACCACCTTTTAATACATAATTTCTTGACAAATCTAAATACATAAGTCTGCAAACACACATGCAAAAGGGGAAAAATGGTTAAGGGTTAGGTTACAAGGATTTTCTTTGGTCAAATCCCACTTTGGTAATCAAACCCTTAATGAAGAAATGAAATGAAATGAACGAGGAAAGATGAATAAACATGTAAATATCCTAAACTTACCACAACCTTGTTGAATAAATTTGAAGATATGTCAATGGCTGCTCCAAGATTTTTGGTTCATGCTTGATGAAATGATGATTTGATATGAATGAGAATAGGATATGTAAAATGAGGAGAAAAACACTTATTTATACACGTGTCCCTTAGTAACTAGATAATACCTCATCATAGACTGACATAAGGTAATTTTGAATAAAAACTTGAAAGAAAATTTGAAATATTTTGAAATTGGAGCCAAGAGGGACTCATTCGCCACCCATGGCGAATGGGTCCCACCTTGGACTTATAAGTGGGTGTCAGGTATTATATTGCATTTAATGTTGTTTCTTGTGTTTACATTCAAAAATACACTGAATTAAGCCTTATGAGTGCATAAAGGGGTCAAATAAAGCATAAGAAAGGTGTAAATAGTGAAGTTAAGCCTAGAAAAGCATGAAATCTTGTTACAAGACTTTACAACACCTCAAAATAGGACAAGTGATAAGTGATGAAAAAGTGATTTTTAGGTGAATTGTAATGAGAATAGTCGAGAAAAGTGTAGAAATGATTTACAACACTTCACAACACCTTCACAAGACACCATAATTTGAATTTTTAGGACTTAATGTGAATGCAAAAGTCCCATTACAACATTAAATCAAAGAAAAATGGGTCAAGCATCATGAGAGAAAGACCTAAAAGACCATGAAAATGTTCAAGAGCCATTCTCTATGGTACAAATTCAATCTCTCGTTTGTTGGCCAAATCTCTCCTTGAATCTAACTATAAGGCATAGTAGCCTTTTAGGATTCAATTGGATATCAAATTTGGGGAACCAAAAAGGGGAGTGGGAAATGAGGGAGAAAGAGGTGAGACAGGTAAAAGTAGAGAGGAAAGGAGAAAGAAATATATATATAGAGAGAGAGAGGTGATAAAGATAGAGATAAATACAAAGATAGAGACATAAAGATAAAGAGAGAGATAGAGAGAGACCAAGATAGAGAGATAGAGAAAAAGAGAGAGGGAATACGAGAGAGTAGAGCGAGGTGATATAGAAAGAACTACATAGGAAAGGAGGAAAGGAATGCGAGAGAGGAAAATATTGGGATTATAAAATTTTGAAAAAAAACTAGTGCCCATGATGAAAATTTTGATTTGTAACTCAGAAATGCACTTGAAAAATATGCCCCAGTGACCTACTTTGGAGGGTCATAATTTAGAGCCCATTTGCTTTCATATAAAATCCCTTGGTGAGTGTGTTCATTTTTCATATGTGAACATGTATGCTTGATTCCAACTTCTTGTGATGAGTTTTGATAGGCCTTTCAAGCAACAATTTGGAGGGTTATGGGACTATTTTGCTATTTCCATACTCTCAGGCCTACGAAGTGGCCTCCTGTTCAGACATATATTTCATAGCTGGATGATCATCATGGAAAATGGATTGGTGCTCTACATTCCCCTCATTTTCATATTCTCCATGACCTAGTGTCAAAGCCTTAGGATCATATTTTATATTTTTTCAAGGTCAAAAGCAAATGCAGTTTGTTCTATTTCATTTTCATATGTTCCTTAGTCTGGTTTCAAAGTCTTAATATGCTATGAAGAATGTGGATTGAAGGAAATCCATCTTACACACATACTCAATGGACCTAAATGATTTAGTGTTTTGAGTGGTAGTTTCTAAGGAGAAGATTTGGTATTTTTTTGAGATGGTGACTTGGTGAGCCCTAATTGGTTTTTGATAGGTACAGTTGCAAAAGAGTTTCACTAAGCTATTTTAGATGTTAATATATTGCACCTCAAGATGAATTTTTCCATGCCATTTGTTGCACTAAATTATCAATTGAAATTTCTACATTCCCGCTCAGTTTCAGGCCTCCAGGATGAGTTTTGATGGGTTATTTAATTAGTTTATGAATATGATTGGGTCAAAATTGGTGTTATGAAAAGTTTCAAATTTTATAATTCTAAGGGAAACTCATTTCCCATTTTGGTCCAAAACATCTCCAGCTCCATTTTCATAAAAATCAAAGATCATATGGTACACTATTTTAATGCATTTTAGTTGCAGTGAAGGCATCTAGTAGGCCAATTTACAGAGGTCTTAGAAATATTTCAGCGATGCAAGTTTTGAGAAAATGGGTTTTCTCTAAATAATTGATAATATTCCTATGAAAAAATTTCACTGTTCCAGGTGTCCGGGTTTTCCCATAGTGAATTTCTTCCAATTGGGTTGCAGGGGAAATTAAAATTTCATTATTTCCTAATATTCAAATTGCACATATTTGAAATATTTAAAGTAGTTTAAATACGTGTAAAGAGCAGAATGCATGGGAATAAAGGCATTTTAGGGAAACATTAAATATTTCAAAGCTATATAAAGTTTTAACTTTATTATAGAGAGCTTTCCCCACTAACCTGCGAAAGCTTTTGCTCATGACACAAGAAGCTCACGGGGAAGCAGGGAGGTGAGCTGGAAGCATTTTCTGACCATGACTTTGTAGGATTTGGTGTTGGAATTTCATTATTCTTGTTTCCACATGGTTAGAATGCATTTCATCACTGTAAGGAGGAGATCTTTTATTATAGAGGGAGCAGATTTTAGAGTGCAATCACGTTTTTGGCTCTAGGGCAGATTTTTGAATTTGTATATGTGATACAAATGATGTTTTTCACCTTTCAAATGATGCTTTAACTTATCCCCATGTGTTGGGAACACTTTCACTATTGTTCTAGTCATTTTCTGAGTGCCTACAACCATAAAAATAACCCAACATTTTAAAAACGCCCTTGGCACAATAAAACACATCTTGCTCTATTAAAATGCCTCTATTATGGACAAATACATCTTGAGCTTGCACCTACAATGTATCAGATTATCTGAAGAAGCTCCATTTTTGCACTAGCACCCAAATTTTATTATATTTGGCTTGATCACTGTATAAGGCTAGCTTTCCCTGCTAGCCCATGAGGAAAAATGTTGATGTCAACATCAATAGCGGAGGAGTGGGGAGGAGTATATAGAGGTTTTAATATTTTTAATACTTTATGAGGCATTCATTAGCGTATTAGATATTTTATTCTTTGGCTTCATAATGTACTTGCCTGCCGGCCCACATGACTTCATGCTACCATCACAAGAATGCAGCGGGGGAGTGGGGAGTGGCCATAGTGGGCCTGTAAATTTTTTAATAGGGATTCTTTCAAAGAAAATATTTGAAGTTTTACTTTTCTAGGGAAATAGTAAAAAAGGTGCAAATAAAATATTTATTTCCCAAGAAATAATTAATGCCTCTACCGTGTGAAGAAGGGATTCAAGTGCTCATAAATAATTACATGGGGGTGAAATAAAATGTGCATGGGTAATTATTTTATGGCCCGAATAAAATAAATAAAATACCTCATAAATGAATGAAACTAAAACTCTAGGTGCTCAGGCAAGTAAAGTTTTATACAACCAGATGAGTAATTAGAGATTCTATTATTAAAAAAAGGATTTTGGCTGCGAAAAATTTGAAGATGAAATTTTGAGTAAATATATTAATATTCTTTGCTAGAAAATAAAATGTAAAATGCAAATGTAAGTACCATGGGAAAAATGATTTTAGAGCCTAATAAATTGAGTTAAAAAATTTATTGTATAGAAAAAAAGTAGAGTAAAAGGCTTTCATAGGGAAAAACAAAATTATTTGCAGCTAGAGAGCAAAACAAAGAAGAGAAAGGGTTTTTTCATAGTAAAGGAATATTTTTTGTTGCTGAGTGAAAGTAAGAGAAATAGGTGAATGGTTTTTTATAGCTTCAGATAAAAAGAGAAATTTGAATGGCTTTCACGGTAAAGAGAAGATATTTGTGGCTGCAGGGTAATGATAAGAAGTGGGTTTTTCTACAGTAAGTGGAAATGAATGATGGATCTTCACATAAAAGAAAAAAAATCAGTTGGAGGGTAGGAAAATGTGAGGGGAAATGCAAGAGGAATGAATCAAATTAAAGATTGAAGATTCTTCAAGTGCAAAGAGGTGGTTCCTAATCAATGGAGCTAAGTATGCTAAGTGTTTGATGAAGATTGTCATTTAGGGATTCTTCTTCCTTAAGTGTAATTTTATGTTTCCTTCTGAGAGGTTGCTCATTCTTTTTTCTCATGGGAATACCATATTATAAGAGAGTTTGTAATATAATAGGAGTCTGTTTTAGGTTCTTGGAGTTTTCTAAATCTTGTAATGAAGAATGCAATTATAGCACTGTTATCTTTGATAAATAAATGACAAGATAGTTTGGGTAAGTTTTCTCTATTGTAAACATTGCATAAATTTTGAATATAAGAAATCAAGGGTTTTTGTTGTCCATCTTCTTCTTTTTCCCTAAATGTTTGTTCACTTTTAGTACTCTTATTCAAAGAGTAAGTTGAATTGTATTAACATGAATGAAGATATGTGCAACTGTATGCTTGAATTAATAAAGTATGACTGGTTTGGTTTCTACTATCAATGGTGTAATGCATCATATGATAGGCATAATTATGACAGAGTGAGTGTTGTAATGAGTTTTAAACTTCATGGTTTAGGTGACTCCACCATGGAATATGGAACTAGTCTTTTGATGTTGCAATTTATTGAGATTTTTTTGTGAGCAACTACAATTTATTATAGAGGGAACAAATTTTAGAGTGCAATCACGTTTTTGGCTCTGGGGCAGATTTTTGAAGTTGTATATGTGATACAAATGATGTTTTTCACCTTCCAAATGATGCTTTAACTTATCCGCATGTGTTGGGAACACTTTCACTATTGTTCTAGTCATTTTCTAAGTGCCTACAACCATAAAAATAACCCAACATTTGTAAAAACGCCCTTGGCACAATAAAACACATCTTGGCTCTGTTAAAATGCCTCTATTATGAACAATACATCTTGAGCTTGCACCTACAATGTATCAGATTATCTGAAGAAGCTACATTTTTGCACTAGCACCCAAATTTTATTATATTTGGCTTGATCACTATATAAGGCTAGCTTTCCCTGCAAGCCCATGAGGAAAAATGTTGATGTCAACATCAATAGCGGAGGAGTGGGGAGGAGTATATAGAGGTTTTAATATTTATAATACTTTATGAGGCATTCAATAGCATATTAGATATTTTATTCTTTGGCTTCTTAATGTACTTGCCTGCCGGCCCACATGACTTCATGCTACCGTCACAAGAATATAGCGGGGGAGTGGGGAGTGGCCATAGTGGGGCTGTAAATTTTTTAATAGGGATTCTTTCAAAGAAAATATTTGAAGTTTTACTTTTCCAGGGGAATAGTAAAAAAGGTGCGGATAAAATATTTATTTTCCCAAGAAATAATTAATGCCTCTACCGTGTGAAGAAGGGATTCAAGTGCTCATAAATAATTACATGGGGGTGAAATAAAATGTGCACAGGTAATTATTTTATGGCCCCAATAAAATAAATAAAATACCTCATAAATGAATGAAAGTAAAACTCTAGGTGCTCAGGCAAGTAAAGTTTTATACAACCAGATGAGTAATTAGAGATTCTATTATTAAAAAAAGGATTTTGGCTGCGAAAAATTTGAAGATGAAATTTTGAGTAAATATATTAATATTCTTTGCTAGAAAATAAAATGTAAAATGCAAATGTAGGTACCATGGGAAAAATGATTTTAGAGCCTAATAAATTGAGTTGAAATATTTATTGTATGAAACAAAAGTAGAGTAAAAGGATTTCATAGGGAAAAACAAAATTATTTGCAGCTAGAGAGCAAAACAAAGAAGAGAAAGGGTTTTTTCATAGTAAAGGAATATTTTTTGTTGCTGAGTGAAAGTAAGAGAAATAGGTGAATGGTTTTTTATAGCTTCAAATAAAAAGAGAAATTTGAATGGCTTTCACGGTAAAGAGAAGATATTTGTGGCTGCAGGGTAATGATAAGAAGTGGGTTTTTCTACAGTAAGTGGAAATGAATGATGGATCTTCACATAAAAGAAAAAAAAATGAATTGGAGGGTAGGAAAATGTGAGGGGAAATGCAAGAGGAATGAATCAAATTAAAGATTGAAGATTCTTCAAGTGCAAAGAGGTGGTTCCTAATCAATGGAGCTAAGTATGCTAAGTGTTTGATGAAGATTGCCATTTAGGGATTCTTCTTCCTTAAGTGTAATTTTATGTTTCCTTCTGAGAGGTTGCTCATTCTTTTTTCTCATGGGAATAGCATATTATAATAGAGTTTGTAATAGAATAGGAGTCTGTTTTAG
Source organism: Sequoia sempervirens (assembly GCA_007258455.2). NCBI lineage: Eukaryota > Viridiplantae > Streptophyta > Pinopsida > Cupressales > Cupressaceae > Sequoia > Sequoia sempervirens. Next base: position 223,103,266 of record VDFB02379711.1, read on the forward strand.
GTTCTTGGAGTTTTCTAAATCTTGTAATGAAGAATGCAATTATAGCACTGTTATCTTTGATAAATAAATGACAAGATATTTTGGGTAAGTTTTCTCTATTGTAAACATTGCATAAATTTTGAATATAAGAAATCAAGGGTTTTTGTTGTCCATATTCTTCTTTTTCCCTAAATGTTTGTTCACTTTTAGTACTCTTATTCAAAGAGTAAGTTAAATTGTATTAACATGGATGAAGATATGTGCAACTGTATGCTTGAATTAATAAAGTATGACTGGTTTGGTTTCTACTATCAATGGTGTAATGCATCATATGATAGGAATAATTATGACAGAGTGAGTGTTGTAATGAGTTTTAAACTTCATGGTTTAGGTGACTCCACCATGGAATATGGAACTAGTCTTTTGATGTTGCAATTTATTGAGATTTTTTTGTGAGCAACTACAATTTATTATAGAGGGAGCAAATTTTAGAGTGCAATCACGTTTTTGGCTCTAGGGCAGATTTTTGAAGTTGTATATGTGATACAAATGATGTTTTTCACCTTCCAAATGATGCTTTAACTTATCTGCATGCGTTGGGAACCCTTTCACTATTGTTCTAGTCATTTTCTAAGTGCCTACAACCATAAAAATAACCCAATATTTGTAAAAACGCCCTTGGCACAATAAAACACATCTTGGCTTTGTTAAAATGCCTCTATTATGGAAAAATACATCTTGAGCTTGCACCTACAATGTATCAAATTATCTGAAGGAGCTCCATTTTTGCACTAGCACCCAAATTTTATTATATTTGGCTTGATCACTGTATAAGGCTAGCTTTCCCTGCCAGCCCATGAGGAAAAATGTTGATGTCAACATCAATAGCGGAGGAGTGGGGAGGAGTATATAGAGGTTTTAATATTTTTAATACTTTATGAGGCATTCATTAGCTTATTAGATATTTTATTCTTTGGCTTCATAATGTACTTGCTTGTCGGCCCACATGACTTCACGCTACCATCACAAGAATGTAGCGGGGGAGTGGGGAGTGGCCATAGTGGGCCTGTAAATTTTTTAATAGGGATTCTTTCAAAGAAAATATTTGAAGTTTTACTTTTCTAGGGGAATAGTGAAAAAGGTGCGGATAAAAAAATTATTTTCCCAAGAAATAATTGATGCCTCTACCATGTGAAGAAGGGATTCAAGTGCTCATAAATAATTACATGGGGGTGAAATAAAATGTGCACGGGTAATTATTTTATGGCCCGAATAAAATAAATAAAATACCTCATAAATGAATGAAAATAAAACTCTAGGTGCTCAGGCAAGTAAATTTTTATACAACCAGATGAGTAATTAGAGATTCTATTATTAAAAAAAGAAGGATTTTGGCTGCGAAAAATTTGAAGATGAAAATTTGAGTAAATATATTAATATTCTTTGCTAGAAAATAAAATGTAAAATGCAAATGTAAGTACCATGGGAAAAATGATTTTAGAGCCTAATAAATTGAGTTAAAATATTTATTGTATGAAACAAAAGTAGAGTAAAAGGCTTTCATAGGGAAAAACAAAATTATTTGCAGCTAGAGAGCAAAACAAAGAAGAGAAAGGGTTTTTTCATAGTAAAGGAATATTTTTTGTTGCTAAGTGAAAGTAAGAGAAATTTGAATGGCTTTCACGGTAAAGAGAAGATATTTGCGGCTGCAGGGTAATGATAAGAAGTGGGTTTTTCTACAATAAGTGGAAATGAATGATGGATCTTCACATAAAAGAAAAAAAAATCAGTTGGAGGGTAGGAAAATGTGAGGGGAAATGCAAGAGGAATGAATCAAATTAAAGATTGAAGATTCTTCAAGTGCAAAGATGTGGTTCCTAATCAATGGAGCTAAGTATGCTAAGTGTTTGATGAAGATTGTCATTTAGGGATTCTTCTTCCTTAAGTGTAATTTTATGTTTCCTTCTGAGAGGTTGCTCATTCTTTTTTCTCATGGGAATACCATATTATAATAGAGTTTGTAATAGAATAGGAGTCTATTTTAGGTTCTTGGAGTTTTCTAAATCTTGTAATGAAGAATGCAATTATAGCACTGTTATCTTTGATAAATAAATGACAAGATATTTTGGGTAAGTTTTCTCTATTGTAAACATTGCATAAATTTTGAATATAAGAAATCAAGGGTTTTTGTTATCCATCTTCTTCTTTTTCCCTAAATGTTTGTTCACTTTTAGTACTCTTATTCAAAGAGTAAGTTAAATTGTATTAACATGAATGAAGATATGTGCAACTGTATGCTTGAATTAATAAAGTATGACTGGTTTGGTTTCTACTATCAATGGTGTAATGCATCATATGATAGGCATAATTATGGCAGAGTGAGTGTTGTAATGAGTTTTAAACTTCATGGTTTAGGTGACTCCACCCTGGAATATGGAACTAGTCTTTTGATGTTGCAATTTATTGAGATTTTTTTGTGAGCAACTACAATTTAAAATCAAATTTACTTATCAATCTTGTTGTGGGTGTGTGTTGAACTTAATGAATTATATCTCTCATGTTTATATTTGGCATTACCATGAAGGTCAGCTAAACCATTAGGGTAGTTTTTCCATTAAACATTTAAAGGAGATTTATCTATTTAACAGTGTTTTAGATACTTTGGCACACAAGTATATGCAAGCATACTATTGGGATCACCCTCCTAGGTGTCAGAGACCCTAAAGTGTAGGGGAGAAAGGGGTTTTAATTCAATCTCCCATTTGTTGGCCAAATCTCTCCTTGAATCTAACCATTAGTCCTAGCAACACTTTAGGATTCAAGTGGATTGCAAATTTGGGAACCAACAGATTGACAACTCTATTGGGGAAGAACTTTGAATCTCCAGTTGTAGACTATCCTAGATCATAGATTCATATTATTTTCTAATCTGAGCATTTGGTTCAAATATTGAAGGAATTCATAATTGGAGAAAGAAATTATTGTAGTGAACTTGAAAGTTTCATGATTTGTGGTGCTCTTCTTGTGAAAATAATTCAAATGTAAATTCATCTTTGAAGGAGCTTCATATTGCTTGAAGTTTAGTCCTTTATGAATAGAGGTGGTGACTCTATCAAAAGACTATGTTTGAAGGTCCTACGAAACTTTTGTTCCCTTATTTAGTGTAATTGAGGACTACAATAAAGGGATTTTGGAATTCAATAGTTGTAGAGGGAATACATTTTATTTATAAATATGCATTGTTGTCCTAGTTCTCCCTCTACAAGTTGTAATATCATGCCTAGAACACATCCATGTCCTCAAAGGAAGGTGTTCACTAGTGAAAGATATGACCCTCTAGATTTCTGTAAAATCCAAGGTTACCCACATTCTATCTCAAGAAGAATTAATTAATGTTTTCCTAAGTTTAGAGGCAGTTTTGAAGAGTTAGCATCAATACATGTATAGGGATTTTTTGATTTGATGGACTACTGTAAAATAACAAAAGTGTTAGAGTAATAAGGCATCTCACTTAATTAATTTAATCATATTGGTTAATTAATTAAGTCTCTTATTACTTTAGGTTTAATTAAGCTAAACTTAGGCACATTAATAATTAATTATATTTATTAATTATTAAGTGTGCATGAACTAGGGTTTTCCTTTTTAGGTTTTATTTAGGGTTCTCGATCTCCTTCATAAGGATTGATCTCATTTGTAAATCATTGAATTCAATAATCAATATTCTGGTTTTGCTTGCACATATTTTCTCCGAGGTTTACAAAACATCTACCTTTTTGTTTCAGATATATGTTGCACGTGATAGGTGATTGCATGCAGGTGATTCTTGGGGACTATGAAGTTGGATTTCTTAACTTCTACATGGTATTAGTATAGACACCGAAATTTGGTCTAAGTCCGCGACTTCAATATTCTTCATAATTCGTATTCTTCATGGTCATGATTAAATAACCTTAATTATTTAATTAATTCATCTTAACATAAATTCTTCTATTGATTAAATAATCTTAATTATTTAATAATTTCATCTTAACAAATGTAATTCTTCTATTGATTAAATAATTTTAATTATTTAATTAATTCATCTTCTATTAATTTTTCTATTAATTAAATAATCTTATTTATTTAATTAATTCACACTTTTCTTTATTCTATCTGATTAATTAAATAAACACTTTTAATTTAATTATCTTACTAATTAACCTTATCCTTCTTGTCAAATTAAATAAATTCTTACTTAATTTACTCTTTATCATACTTCAACTATAATTAAATAAATTCATTATTTATTTAATTATTCATTTAAATCCCTTCATTACTTAATTAAATAAATCTTACTTATTTAATTATTCTTCAAATATCAAATCTTGAATTAAATGAATTATTTAATTCATGAATTCTATTTTAACGCATTCCTCTATATTTAGATAATTGTGAGTTATCTAAGTATTCACTTTTACTCGACTCAAAGATCTATTCAAATTGCTCAGTTAACTATTGATTTAATGTCTGAGTGGCATTCTTGAGTAATCTCTTCGTCAAATCAATCAATCATACAGTGCTAACTCAATTGCGTGTACATGCAGATTAATTAAATATTCATATTTAATTAATTAAACCCTCTATGTGCATTCGAACAAGAGTTGCTTTAATCCATCTTTATCTTTGTCATGCAAAGATAATTCTTCTGTTTTTGAATACCAAACTGGAAATTAAATATTTATTTAATCTTTAATTCTATTTCTAATTTTTATCACTCATGCCACTACTAACTGTTATCAGAATGCATGTCTAATCAGTCGATCTCAACCATCCATTGATCTTTCAATCCTCGCCTATCATTTGAATAATCAATTTTCTATAAATTGATCTGTCATTCTTCATTCCAATCTCTCTTGCAAAATCTTATGAATTTTGAGAGCACATATCTTGAATCTTCGATGTTTTGCTAATCATTATCTTAGGCTATACTTGCATGAACTTATGAAAAATCTTAGGGCAATTATACTACACAAGCAAAATGGAGAAGGGCAATCGAGATGAATCATGGAAATACGTAGAAATTTGGTGAGATTGTTTCAGTTTGTTCACATTTTGACTTTCCTTTGTTCTTTGCTGGTTAGCATTAGATTTTCATTTAGATTTGCATTGCATGTTTTCTTTAATCTGTTCTTGTGCACTTTATTAGTGTTACATTTGGTGAACCGGATGTGAAGACACCATCTTCGCGTATCCGTAGACTTTTAATTTGATTTTTGCAAGTTTTTTGTATGGAATGATGCATCAGCTTAACGAAACACCGCAATTGAAATTAATAGATGCATCGGTTTGACGAAGCGACACAATTGATTTTTCTAAACCACATCTAACACCTGAAACGCTGCATCTAAAAAACCATTACGCATCTGAAGATTCTTGAATTGTAATTGACTGGTGAATACCGAGACGCAATTGAAGAGAATAAAGATGCATTTGACTAGTAACACAATGACACAATTGACTAATAACCTTTATTTCTATTTTCAGAAATCTAAACTTTTCAATTAATTTGTGTGTTACTAATATCTGATTTTCAGCCTGTGGGCTTTTGGAAGTTAACAAGTTTTTGCAGGATGATTGATGAAGACGATATTAAAAACTACTAACGAATTTTTCTATAGGATGCTTGTCAAAGACCCTAGTTAATTTTTGAAATACATTTTTTGGTAGCGTAGCAAATCTTTCGTTTGGTTTAAAATTAACAAGTGTCTAGTGTGTTTGGTGTGAAAGCACATCTGTGTAATTACCCTCATGATTTGGTACATTGAAGCATCCTCTCCCCTTGCCCATCCGTGTGATCCTAGGTGTAAGAGAAATGGTTACCAACTCTAGAACTTGGGCCTGTTCTGGTGGGAAAAAGTACTCACCCCAGGACGACTCAGGCCGGTAGCACCCTGAACCCAAGGGACTTCTAGCCAGTATATAAAAGTGGGTTCTTGGGGAAAGCCCAAGAATCACGAGTGTGGTTCCGAAGAGATGGATCCGAAAGGGGACTCTCACCACATGGATCATGCCCCATGAATGGAATGCCCGTACTAAACACCTTTCATTTTAGAGACCAACTGTTCTATTGGTCATTGCTTGGTATAGTGCAGGGTACAATATCATGCCCGAAGACACTCACTATTGATCCCCTTGAGTAGAAATAGTAGTTCTTCAGAGGTCATTGCCCAAAGAATTGAAAATTGGTGTGCTCAAAAGATGTTAATGAGCCATGGAGGGGAGCCAATGCCACCAAATTTCTAAGCTATCTGCTCTCAAGAAGGAAAGGTGTTTATCACCAATCCGGGGTATTTTGGTGGGCTATACCAAGTATACAAACCCTAGGCCTTATGGCCTATTAGGATGTGCTTGCCTGTTGTTAATTTAAACGTTGTATTGAGTCCAAAATCAAACTGAAAACACTTTGTCTTATGATTTTTTTTATTGTCAGAATTTGATCACAGAAAATGGAGTTAGTTTTAAATATTATGTCACTGAAAAATACACAAAGAGTCACAACTGTTCACCAGAAGGTCGCAATTTATTTTCAAAGTCGCATTTGTTTAATTTTGAGTCGTATCTATTATTACGAGTCGCATATGTTTAGCTTTGAGTCACATCTATCGGTATTAGTCACATCTGTTAGTTTAGCTCGCAGTTGCTTTGCGAAAAACCACATGCATTATATTCTGAGTCGCATTTGTTAGAAGGTTAACCACATCTGTCAGGGTCACACAAGGAACTTTACCAAAGAAATGTAATTGATCACTGGAAAACTGCAACTGTTAAACTGAACCGCATCTGTGAAATCATGCGACACATCTGTCTGATTATCAAAAAACTAGAATTCACAGTCACTATCTAGTCATCACGATTATACCAGTTTCAGTTGTCTTTACACAAACAGTCCTTGAACAGAAACCTGAAATGATTTGCTCAATTTGGCATCTTTTAGGTTCATTTGGTCATTACCTTAGTGGTCGTACTTCAGAGTTTAGTTTCATCTTAGAATACATATTACCTTGCATTAAACTTCTAGAAAGGTCACTTTTAAAAACTTTAGGATTAGTCCACCATCTGCACTCTAGAAAAATCATAGCATCAATGAAATCTATCATTGAACCTAGTTTTATCAATTTATCCTTTGTCCTATAGAGAGTCCTCCTAGCTCATCAGTCTAGTTAGGAAACTCAACTTGTCTTTGATCCTCGTCCTACATTGGTTCCTTGACTTAATTAAATTGATGCCTTGGTTAGACTTTAGGTAGTTGGTCCCTTCGTCTTGGGTTTATAGAATTTATTATTTTAGAACCTTGATTAGACTTTGCATCTTTAGAGTTTAGGCTAGTGTCATCCTAGAACATTCCTTATTTGGCATACGAAAATCCCAAAAACATAGACTAGAGTCATACTGTTCATAGATATAGTTTTGCATTTCTCGCATATTGAGCTTGGCTTACATGGTTGAAACTAGGTATAAGAGAAGAGAGAGAGAAAACATGTCAAACCCAAACGAATTCATCAATCCATTTTCTTCAAGACCTCATAAGACTCTATTAGACAAATTCACCACAAGAAAAACTCAAGGACATATTGTAGTAGAGGACATAGAGACTGCCACATAGGACCTTGAGTTTGCCTCTTTTGTAGATGAATACCTAGCAAACAATCGTCAATGATATTTAGCCAAATTACTAGCTAAAGGCGCTACCTTGCCTGCAAGATTTGATATTAGCACCTTGCAAACTCAACCTACACAAGGGACAAACAAAATGACTGCTAGTACTACTATACCTCAGGTCAGCACAACTATTCCATCTGGCACACCTACATAGAGTACGAAAGTCCATACATCTCCATTTGGTACATCTGGCATGACATCAGGATTTAATTTCACTGTAGGGGCTTCATCATCCACTCCCTTCAGTCCTCTTGTTGGGAGTAAAAGACCTAAAACATCAGCCTCTACACCTTATGTCGGTGTCACAAGTTCACAGTCAACAACCACACCTAATGCTAGTATCATGAGTACCATAACACAGTCGATGGCCATACCTAGTGCTCAAGTCACTAGTACTATACCACTGATTACACAAACATGAGGCATTCCCTCCTTCCAATATGGCAATCAAAATCCATTCTCCCAGACTAGTAGTCAGAATCCATTCACCCAGATTTTGAATCAGAATCCTTTTTCACAGATTGGTAGTCAGAATCCATTCACACAGATTCCAAGTCAAAACCAATTTACATCAATTCTGAATTAGAATCCTTTCTCCCAGATTGGTAGTTAGAATCCGTTCACACAGATCCCAGGTCAACACCAATTTATGCAGATTCCAGACCAGAACACATTTATCAACATTCTGAATCCAAATCCACCTCAGATGCCAATGTTCAATCGAAACCCATCACGATACTTTGGATTTCAGAACACATACACGGATCCGCATAATCCCCCTAGCACATCTTTGACCCAAGTTGACATCTTACAAACACAAATGCATGCATTACAAACACAAATAGATAACATGTCGGTGTCAACTAAGAAATCATTTTCAACAAAAGATATATGCCCATTCCCCTTTGATAGATCATTGTACATGATCCCTTTCCCTCACGGATATGTCATACCGAATCTCCCTAAGTACAATGGAAAACAAAATCCAATAGAACATATAAGGGAATTTTCTACCATATGCATAGATGTCGCTTATGACCCCACATGTCTTAAGAGGCTATTTCCAAGAAGTCTTGTAGGAATTGCATTAGAATGGTTTTCGGGTCTAGATTCTGGCATTAGATCTTGGGGTGAACTGGTTGAGAAATTTGTGGAGCAATTCTCCTTCAACATAGACCACAAGATAAATATAGCAACCTTGTGCCACACAATGCAAGACGAAGGGGAAACATTCATTGCTTTCTTCTAGAGATGGAGAACTATAGCTAGTAGGTGTCCTGTCAAGATACCCGAAAAACAAAAAGTTACAATGTTTCAAGAAAACCTTCATGCAAAACTCAGGAGTAACCTAAGGGTACATTGTTGTACATCTTTTTTGAAACTAGTGGAAAAAGGGGTTATAATAGAGAAGGATCTCATTGAAAAGGGTGAACTCAAGACATCAACATCCAATAGAAACTTGATCGTACGAAATACCCCCACTGACAGAAACAGATTTTGGTCTCACAACAAAAATGTCACCAATGATGGGGTGGTTGATGCTAAAACGCCACAAGCAGGACCCCTCCTTACATTACAAGGACCTCATACTTTTTCCAACACGCTTAATGTTGTCAATCAACCTCCTAACATGGTCCAAAATACTCAACATCCACAACAAAGGAGATTTCAAAAGCGTGAGTTCACTCCCTTAGGGGAACCCATTGAGTCGGTGTTCAAACAATTGTTACAACATAACCTTATATAGCTGCAGGAACCAAGACAATACGATCCAAGACAATTTAAACCAGCTTGGTGGGATGACAATTCCTTTTGCGATTATCATAGGACTAAGGGACATAACCTAAAAAATTGTCGACAACTGAATAATATCATATAGGATCTTGTCGAAAGGAGAATTATTGAAGTTAGTGGACAAAAACAAAAGTCATCGAACACGGATCGTCAAGTCTTTTCTGACCCACTACATGACCATGGGAAAGGAACTATCCCCAGTTTGAGTACTAAGACCAATATGTCAGCGAACTATGCGAGTATCAAGCCTGATTATAATAGTGGAAAAATCATTCATTACCTTCGCGTCGCCAATGAGAATATTAATACCATTACTATCAATACAAATCCTGAGTGTGCGGTCAATACTCATCATACTAAGTTCACTATCCAAGGCCCTCCATTGCAACAAACACCACAATCTTCCAAGTTACAATATAACCTACTTGACCAGTTGGGGAAGACCCCAGCCCAAATTTCAATCTTGGAACTGTTGTGAATTTCCCCTGAGCATCGATTTGTTCTCGATAAAGCTTTACAGAACACCACGGTCCCTAATGATCTTCATGTTAATCATTTCCAGGAAATGGTGGGCTACTTGACCAATAATCACCATGCCACATTTTCTAAACAAGACTATGCAACTGAAAAGATGAACCACAACGACCCTTTACATCTAGAAGTCCTTGTTGATGACACCAAAGTTAGACAAGTTTTGGTAGACAAAGGAACAAGGTTAAATCTGTGCACTTTAAAACTAATTAAGGCCTTAGGTATCTCAGAAGCATGCATAGACACGACCAAGAGTATTGTCATGGCTACTTGAACAATAATCACCATGCCATGTTTTCTGAACAAGACTATGCAACTAAAAAGATGAACCACAATGACCCTTTACATCTAGAAGTCCTTGATGACACCAAAGTTAGACAAGTTTTGGTAGAAAGAGGAGCAAGGTTAAATCTGTGCACTTTAAAACTAATTAAGGCCTTAGGTATCTCAGAAGCATGTGTAGACATGACCAAGAGTATTGTCATTAAATCTTATGATGATGAGGAACGAAAATCAAAGGGGGTGGTAACACTTCCTATCAGAATTGGTCCTGCAGTAATGAAGACAAAGTTCCAGGTCTTGGATCTCACCCTTCCTTATAACCTTCTGCTAGGTAGACAATGGATTCATGCCATGAAGGCAGTCCCTTCCACATATCATCAGTGTCTTAAAATTCCCTTACAATGGCACATAAATAACTATAGATGGTGATCCAGATCCCTTCCAATATTGCACCAATCTAAAAGAGATCCCCCAACGCCAAGTGCTAGTAAACCAAGAGGCCTCATCATCCAATTCATCCTCCTATGTTGATCTGGCCACACTCACTCGAACATTTATTTCACCCTCAATTCCTACTATTCCTAGGGTTGATATCCAAGACAAGGGTTGTGGAGAGTATTACATGAAGACTTCTTATTGTGTTAGCCATTTGATCCCTCCTAAGACATATGGTTTACCTACATCATATTGGGAAAATTCTATGGTCACTATACATGTTCCTCCCACAACAAATTTCATCAAATGGGGAGAATTAAGCAAAGAGGCCATAAATACAGAAGATGTCACTTGCCGGCTATATAGGGAAGATGATGAGGAACCCCTCTTACTTGCTCATATTCCTATGAATCTATACGGAAAGGGTTTCAAAATCATGCAAAGCAAAGGATATGATGGATAGAGTGGTTTAGGCTTAAACCAAGATGGGAGGATTGAGCCAATATTTGTTTCTCAGTGGCCAAAAGGAGTAGGGCTAGGGTTTCAACTGATTCAGATTGGAATTCCTAGTACCCCATTACCCTTACTTGAGGAAGTAAGTGTTTCAGAAGATATTAAAACATCTCACGAACCAGTGGACCAATATCATTGTGACTCCCCTAACTCTAATGATTATGAGTGGGATTCCCTATCCTCTACTTCTTCTATGGACCTTGACAAGTTGTTTGGGGAACTTGACTTGATGTTCAGTTCCTCACCCAATCCCTTGAATTCATGTCCACCAAATAAAATGACAAAAGAGGAATGGTTTAAACACTACTATTTGGAATCACTTGATCCTACCTCTTGGCAACCTGAGCCACCTGTTTACGATAGTCAAACCTTATGCCCACCTATCCATCCACCTAGACTCAAACCTAAGAGCAAAAGGGACCTGGTACAAAACTTTTGTGACCATATGAATAACTCAATCATTACCTTGACCCCATTAAAATTTTATGCCTCTGACAATGGCATGCCCTTAGTTTATCCCCAACTCATTGATTGGGATCAACAAGACACACCCATCTTAGACACTTTTGAGAATGACAAAGCAATTGCTGAGTTCCTGGGATTATGAGAAGGCATACCTAACGGGGATCATAAAGCTGGTTTTACCATTGAATTGGACAACAAAGCCTATTTTTGGGAATCTATTCAACCCTCCAGTCACAAAAATGAGAAAAAGAATAAACAAGATAAAAAGGATGAGTCTCTAGGTGAAAACCGAAAGGCACCTTTAGACAATGAAAAAGTAAAAAGAAAGGACGCATCCGAAGGTGAAAACCTCTCTGAGGCACCTAAGGATGGAGGTTTGAACATTCTCCCTATTGCATAGGAAAAGTCACTCATGCTCGTTGAAGAATCAGTAGAAGTCAACATAGGCACCAAAGAGAATCCTCGACTGGTTTATTTTGCAGCTTCATTGACAACAAAAGAGCAGCCAAAGTTCCATAACTTCTTTGCACAGAGACAGATAAATTTTGCTTGGTCATATGCCGACATGATGGGGTTAGATCCTAAACTTGTTCTACATCATTTTCCCTTACAACCAGGTGCCAAACCAGTGAAACAAAAATTGAGAAAAATGCACCCACAAATTGCTTTGTTAGTCAAGGCAGAACTCAAGAAACTCTTAGACGTTGGTTTCATCAGATCTATCAACTATGCAGATTGGATTTCAAATCTTGTACCAATCACTAAACCAACTGGGGGCATCCGCATCTGTACTGATTTTAGAGATATCAACAAAGCTTGTCCTAAGGATGACTTCCCTTTGCCTAACATAGACATGATGGTTGACATGATAGCAGGATATGAGATGTTGTCCCTTATGGATGGATTTTCAGGATATAACCAGATCAGAATTGCAACTGAAGACCAACCTAAGATGACTTTCACTTGTCCTTGGGGAATGTATTGTTGGAATGTTATGCCCTTTGGACTCAAGAGTGTTGGAGCAACCTATCAACGTGCCATGACTACTATCTTTCATGATCTAGTACACACTCTTATGGAGGATTATGTCGATGACCTTATTTTAAAATCCAAGACAAGGGCAGAACATTTACAGGTTTTAGAAAAGATATTTCAGAGGTTGGAGAAGTATAAAGTGAGACTCAATCCAAAGAAATGTGTGTTTGGAGTCAAGTCAGGAAAGCTATTAGGTTATATCATTTCTAGATGAGGCATTGAAGTGGATCCTGGTAAGGTAAAAGAAATCATGGACATGCCTCCACCCACTAATCTTAGTCAACTAAGGACATTACAGGGAAGGTTGCAATCTATCAGAAGATTTATAGTGCAGTTAGCAGATAAGACACATCCTTTTCAACATCTACTTAAGAAAGGAGTACCCTTTGCATGGATAGCTAGGTGTGGAGATGCTTTTCAACTAATTAAAGAATATTTGCTCACACCACCTATCTTAATGCCACCTGTTGATGGAAGACCATTGATTCTTTACATTACGACAACCCATTCATCACTCGGAGCATTGCTTGCACAGAATGACGATGAAGGTCATGAAAGGGCAGTCTATTATATCAGTCAAACTTTGGTAGGTTATGAGCTCAACTATAGTACCATTGAACGTGCCTGTCTTGCAGTAGTATTTGCTACTCAAAAATTGAGGCACTATATTCTAAACCATCAAACAATGTTGATTGCTAAAATAGACCCTCTGAAATATCTTCTCAACAAGGCAACATTAACCGGGCGACTGGCCAAATGGGTTATGATACTTAGTGAGTATGATATCTAGTATGTAGAGAGAAAGGCTATTAAAGGATAGGTAATTGCTGATTAGTTAGCTGACGGACCCATACAGGCAGATCACCCATTAGTTGCAGACTTTCCTAATGAGTTCATATTCAAAATTGACACAAACATAACATAGAAACTGTACTTTGATGGCTCACATACAAATCATGGTTCAGTGGCTGGTATACTGTTTATTACACCACAGTGTGATTCCATCCCTAAGTCATTCAGGATTGCATTCCCATGCACTAACAACATAGTAGATTATGAAGCTCTAGTGACAGGGTTACGCATGGTAGTCAAGTGGAAAATTAAGAACCTATAGGTATATGGTGATTCCCAACTAGTAATCAGATAGGTAAATGATGATTATGAGACTAAGGACGAGAAGCTTGCTCCATACAAGCACATGGCTGATAGCTTTAAAGAGTACTTTGACAAAGTCAAATTTCATCAAATACCTCATGTTTTAAACAAGGAAGCAGACGCTATGGCTACAATTGCATCACTTCTTGACATTCCTAACAATGTGCCTAAGTTTGAGTTCTTGGTAGAGAAGCTTTTGGTCCCAGCCTATGATATCCCAGATTCTAAAATGGTGTGTGACATTGTTGGTCCTGATTCCCCATGGTACAAAGAAATCTATGATTACCTTCATGTCGAAGTCATACCCACTGGCCTATCAAATAACCAATGTAGGACATTCCTCTACAAGTCAGCCAAATACACCATTGTTGGAGACACCCTATATAGACGCGCCTTAGAAAATACCCTACTGAGATGTCTTGATTCTACTTAAGCACAAGAAACCTTGCATGGGGTGCATGAGGGTATATGTGGTTCCCATTCTAGCAATCCTACCTTAGCCAAAAAGATTATGAGATTGGGTTATTACTGGCCTACTATGGAAAAAGACTCATATGTCTTTGTAATGAAATGTCGCCAATGCCAAGTTCATGGAGACTTGATACATGCGCCAGCACAGGAGCTCCATCCTATAACCTCACCATGGTCCTTTGCCGAATGGGGACTTGACCTCATAGGTAAGATCCACCCCATATCATCTAATGGACACAAATTCATTATCACTGCCACTGAGTATTTTATGAAGTCGATTGAAGCCATTCCTATGACATACATTAATGGCACACAGATTTCTAAATTTATCCTGAACTATATCATCTATCGATATGGTGTCCCTCAGTCCATAATCACTGATAATGGCTACCCATTTAAGAACCAAGAAGTCTACCATCTATGTGATGAATTTCATATCCAACGTCACTACTCCACTCCATACTACCCACAAGGTAACGGCCAAGCAGAGGCATCTAACAAAACCATCATTAGAATCCTCAAGAAGACTGTGAATGATGCTGGTCGTCACTAGAATTTATAGCTTAACCCTACTTGATGGGCTTATCGCACAAGTATCCGTACTCCCATTGGTGCTACTCCATATTCACTTGTATTTGGTTCTGAAGCTATTCTGCCTATTGAGGTCGAGATTCCTTCCCTAAGGGTATCCCTGAAAGGCCACATTGATGATGAAGAGTACCGAGTATCGAGACTCCATGAGCTATAATTCCTGGATGAGCAAAGATAGAAGGCACTAGACCATCTCCAAGCATATCAAAATCGCCTTCGTCGTAGCTATAATAGGAAAGTCTTGAACAAAAACTTTGACATTGGTGACCTGGTTTTAATGGAGAACCCAAAGAATCAAGCAAAAAGAGACAAACTAGGAAAGTTTGAACCTAACTGGTTAGGACCTTATATTGTTACATAAGCTTTTGGATCAGGAGCATACCAACTCTCTACTCCTGAAGGGGAACCATTGTCCTTTCCAATCAATAGTCTGCATCTGAAAAGGTTCTACGCATAGCTTCTAAGTGCTTTGTCTTAATTAGCAAAAATACAAAAAAAAAATTAGAAAATCACAAAAATCATTATCAAGGTGAAAACCTGGCAAACAGGCATCTTGGTAACACCAAAAAAATTAGATAATCTAGAAAATAGTAAAGACAAATCATTCGTCCAATAGTGAAAACCACTTTGGTGGCACTTTGGATAGGTACCATGGTGAAAACCTGGCAAACAGGCGACATGAGTAGTTAACACTACTCCTTTGTCTACTATTATTCTAATCTAGTCCTTATCATTGTATATAGTCCACGACCCTGTACATAGTCCACTACCCTATACATAGTCCTTATCCCTATACATACTGGCTATCCTTGTACATATCCCTTATCTTTCGTACCCATCACTTGTATATACCATTCATAATAATTGGTAGTCTTTCCCATAACCTGGAACGATTGACATCAAGTGCATTTCATATCCCCCACTTTACCCTATTCATAATCAATTGGTCTTATACTCGACAGGGGGCAGACACTTGACCTATGTCATATTGGTTCTTACATTGGCTATGTTGAAGATGTAAAACCATGGAAAATCCACAAACATTGCAAAATGACATGAGAAAACACAAAAACATCAAAAAATTCAAAAAGACAAAAAAACCAGAACATTTCAAAAATTCAAAAATAGAGTCAGAGTCAGTCGCACTTGTCAGTCTTTGTCATTTTTTTCGAACTACATGCCTCTGCGACTAGACGTAGGAAAGGCCATCTACCGATGTGCCCCTGAGGCATTAGGTTAGTCTGTTTAGGTT
This sequence comes from Sequoia sempervirens, assembly GCA_007258455.2. NCBI lineage: Eukaryota > Viridiplantae > Streptophyta > Pinopsida > Cupressales > Cupressaceae > Sequoia > Sequoia sempervirens. The sequence goes on from VDFB02379711.1 coordinate 223,119,470, forward strand.
TGTCTATATAAAATCATGCTTCAATTCATATGTCTATATGACAAGGTGATAAGTCAAGTCGAACTAGAAGGTCTTTGCGTGTATAACGTAGGCAAGACCATCAATCGATGAGCCCCCGAGCCCGCACTAGGTCAGTCCTTTAGGGTTTTGTCATCACACAATCAATTGTCAATGCATTGTCTCAAGTCATGCATCAATCTAGTGAACAAGTCAGCAATGTCTCTAAGTCAAATCAAACAACTTGCCAAACAAAACAACCAAAACAGATCAACTAATGTCTACTACAGGATGTGTCCTTCCTAGAAACAGACATCATCATAGCAATCAACCTATATCTTATTTAGGAGGGGAACTTCCTGAATACTGATATCAGCAATGCAATCTATGTCTTATATAGGATGAGTCCTTGCATAATCGACATTGTCAAACAATCGAACATAGCCTTACACAAGTTATCACATCAACGAAATCTGACTCAACATCTTATACGATACATGTCTTTCTAAAACCAGGCTTTGTCATGCCTTATACAGATAGTCATAACATCGAAACCAGACTCACAGTCTTATATGCTATGTGTATCTCCTGACATCAGGCTCTATCAATCAATCATTCTATCAATCAAAACAAATCAAACAAACAGATCAAGTTTTGGTAAATATTTTACTGGCTTTTTGACTTTATGGATTATTTATCTTATCATTATATTTGACTTGATGACTTAGAATTATGTTACTAGCTTTCTCAAGGATGTCCCATGAAGGATTTAGAGAAGCAACGATGTATCAGAATTCTGCTTTCTTTGACTGCTATCTGTCAACTATCTTTTAAATTTTATTTTTGAGTCACGTTACTAGTTTCCTCAAGGATGTCCTATGAAGGATTTAGAGGAGTGATGACGTCTCATGACCCATCTTTTACTTTGTTTGTTGTCTATGGTTTGCCTTGACAAAAAGAATGGGACAACTTGTGTCCTTAGTATGAGTTAACGACACTCCTTTTCTGTGACTGTCTGTTGTTAGCAAGTGGATGACCTTGCACACCTTGATCTATTTCATATCCTGGTGTTTGTCTCCATTTGTATTAGTCCTGCCCAATGATGATAAAGTGCAATTCCTTTTGTGATACAGCAAAACATCGAAGATTCTCAATACTAAAATCCATCTAATTTCTTTTATTATTTCTCAATCTTTCTTTTCGCACTAACATTTCTTCTTTTCTACATCTTCACCACCCTTATCTATTTTCCTCTATCCTTTTTTCTTTCATCTTCTAGTTCACTCATCAATTTCAAGAGCACACTCATGTTCTTTGAACCCGCCTGTCCTCCTGAGGGGGCATACCTTCACCTATTTTACACTGGGGCATTACTGGGGCATATTTCATATCTATTTTCTTTGACACAATGCCAAAATGACATTGTATCAAAGAGGGGCAAATGTAGACACTGAAATTTGGTCTAAGCCTGTGACTTCAATATTCTTCATAATTCGTATTCTTCATGGTCATGATTAAATAACTTTAATTATTTAATTAATTCATCTTCTATTAATTTTTCTATTAATTAAATAATCTTAATTATTTAATTAATTCACACTTTTCTTTATTCTATCTAATTAATTAAATAAACACTTTTTATTTAATTATGTTACTAATTAACCTTATCCTTCTTGTCAAATTAAATAAATTCTTACTTAATTTACTCTTTATCATATTTCAACTATAATTAAATAAATTTTTTATTTATTTAATTATTCATTTAAATCCCTTCATTACTTAATTAAATAAATCTTACTTATTTAATTATTCTTCAAATATCAAATCTTGAATTAAATGAATTATTTAATTCATGAATTCTATTTTAACGCATTCCTCTATATTTAGATAATTGTGAGTTATCTAAGTATTCACTTTTACTCGACTCAAAGATCTATTCAAATCGCTTAGTTAACTATTGATTTAATGTTTGAGTGGCGTTCTTGAGTAATCTCTTCATCAAATCAGTCAATCGTCTAGTGCTAACTCAATTGTGTCTACATGCGGATTAATTAAATATTCCTATTTAATTAATTAAACCTTCTGTGTGCATTCGAACAAGAGTTGCTTTAATCCATCTTTATCTTTGTCATGCAAAGATAATTCTTCTATTTTTGAATACCAAACTGGAAGATTAAATCATTTATTTAATCTTTAATTCTATTTCTAATTTGTATCACTCATGTCACTACTAACTGTTATCAGAATGCATGTCTAATCAGTTGATCTCAACCGTCCATTGATCTTTCAATCCTAGCAAAATAATCAATTTTCTATAAATTGATCTGTCATTCTTCATTCCAATCTCTCTCGCGAAATCTTATGACTTTTGAGAGAAGATATCTTGAATCTTTGATGTTTTGCTAATCACTATCTTAGGCTATACTTGCACAAACTTATGAAAAATCTGAGGGAAATTATACTACACAAGCAAACTGGAGAAGGGCAATCGAGATGAATCATGGAAATACGTAGCAATTTGGTGAGATTGTTTTAGTTTGTTCACGTTTTGACTTTCCTTTGTTCTTTGTTGCTTAGCATTAGATTTGCATTTAGATTTGCATTGCATGTTTGCTTTAATCTATTCTTGTGCCCTTTCTTGGCGTTACAATCAGAGTTCCAAACCTATGGCTGTCTGTTCTGATTTGAAGATATTCTCTCACAACATTTTTTTCTGTGCAAGGGTCTTAAGCCAGATTGATTTCTTGTGGATCTGGGGTTCACCTATTTTTCTGGGCCTTTCTGGACAAAACAGACCTCACCATTGAGTCTGTAGTGTCAAGAAACCCCTATTTTCATATAAAATTTGTCAAATTTGGCCACAGTTGAACCAGAAGGAAAAAATATTTGTCCCAAGGCCGTACGGCCCTAGGGTACACATTACAAGGCAAGAAAATAAGAAAAAATTAAAAAATTAAAAAAAAATCACAAAAAAGCATTTTTTAAAACACAGCTAGTTATAAATTAGCCCACCATCTCTAGACCACCCGACGACCACCCACAAGCCACTGGATCTCCACTGCCACTGGTGGCTCCCCTCTCTAATGCTGCTAACCTTGGTTTAGCCCCCAAGGGCTTAGATCCAAGTCACATTCAAGACTAGGAACCAAACCCTAACCCCTGTCGGCTCTTTAGCCTTGCGTTGGTCACATTGGTGACCGAGGGCTTCGACCTAGCATCCTACCACCAACCCCTAGTCCTTCATGCGACCAGAGGCCAACTTTTTTTTAGCCCTTCAGGGCTTTGGAGGCTTATTGGGCAGATTTGGAGCATGTTTACGAAATCAGCTATAACTTCTTCATACAGTGTCCGTTTTTCAAAAATGAGATATTGCCAGAAAGCTGATTTGATGCTAGATCTAGTGGTGTAGGTATTATTTTCTGGTTTTGATTTTCTAATGCCTTTTTCTCCTATCAAAGTCCAAAGTTTTTTTTTCACTCTGAGAGGCATAAATTTTGCATCTTGACTCCGTTTTGCGAAAACAAATAGGTATTGGAAAGATGGCTCAGTGATCTACATAGATCTCAAACCTATTTTTTATATATTTTTTACCAAGTATATAATATTCTTATTTGATCTCAGCCTTTACCTTTTCAATTATTTTCTTGGGAAGCGTGTAATCATGCTACTTTTCTAAGATCAATGAGAATTGTTTTTTTCTTTGAGAGTATATATTATTGTTTTATGTCATGGATACACATAATATTTCACCCCTTAATCCATTCAACTATTTTGGTTTGAAAAAAAAATGGAGATTCATTTGAAACATAAAGGGTTGTACAGGGTAACCATGGGTACAGAAATTGAACCTACAGGTGCTACTAAAAAGAGAAAGTGGTTCAATAGATGTGATGAAGCTTATGGTACATTATGCCTATCTCTTTCATCTAAACTTATTTTCAATATTGAGTCTTGCACTACACCCCATGAGATTTGGACTACTTTGCAGTCTTTGTTTGGGAAGCAGAATACTATGAGAGGGTTTTAGATAGAGAATGAGCTTATTGGCTTAAATCCTAGGGATTTTGATAGCATACAAGAGTTTTTCACCAAACTTAAGTCTCTTAGATTGTAGTTGTCATAGTGTGGAATTCAAAAGGAAAACTATTGAAGTTGGTATTGTCCATTCTTTCTAAGCTTGGACCAGATTATTCAGTTTGTGTATCTACCTTTTATACCACTTAGGATGCACTTGGTACTAGATTTACTATGCCTTCTTTTTATTATTTTGCATCTCCTCTCACTTGAGAGAAAGCCAAGTTGAAGCCCTCTTCATCACAAACACTTATTGCATCATAGGAGCCGAGAGATCAAAAGGATTCTACAAGAAAAGGAAGCATAAACAAAAGGATTCCAAACCTTGTGAGTAGTAAAAGGAGTCCTCAGATTCATCCTCCTCTTCTAATGGGAAATAATCTAGGAAGGAGAAGGGTCCATGTGCATATTACAAGAGGGAAGGACACTGATAAGCTGAAGCATCTTCTTCAAAAACATCAAATTGATTTTCCTTCTAGGATGTATGCATCATCTACTTCCCCTCATTCTTCTTCTTCTTCAGAGCAACATGACAGGGGCACAACTGGTTTACATACTTCATCAAATATGAAGGGACATGGATTTTGCGCTACTTTGGGTCTTGGATCAGGGAGATGGCTTCTAGATTCAGGAGCATCTCATCATATGGAATATTCACAGTCTATGTTCACTTCCTTTGAGCCTTGCAATATGTCTCCTATTTTGATGGGAAACAATACTTACATGAGTGTTTCAGGGAAGGGGTCTATTATTTTTTGGGATAACACCTATCAGGATATCTTGTCTGTCCCTCACTTGACAAACAATGTCCTTTCCATATATCAAATCACACATGGAGGAAATGGGAGATCTGTGGAGTTCACACTTGATTTTGTTATCATCAGAGACTTGGAGAGTAGAGTAGTAATTGCTAGTGGGGTGGTGGATCACTCATCTTGATTGTATTCATTTACCGATTTTGCTACTGATGGTGCTTATGTTCCTACAACTGTTCATCACACATCTAGTGTGAATCATCATTCAAAGGATACATTTGGCTTATTGAACATTAGTGTTCTCACTTTAGAACCAGTTCTTTAGCCTTCTATTCCACCTCTTGTTGTAGTTGTTGATACTTCTATGACTACATATGTGGTTTCTTCTATTTCAGTGTAGCAGGATATTGTTGATCATTCATCTTTGGAGGTTCCTATTCATTCTTCACCTACTTTGACTTCTTCATTGGTTGAGGTCACACTTGCTTCTATGGAGACATCTTGGGCTACACATACTTCACCTTCAGAGATTGCATTCATGCGGCCTCTTCCCTCTCACTTCTTTTAGGAGATGTAGTTTCTTCAATTTTTTTGGAGCTACTTCATTCTGGGGAGGATCTATGGTCTCTTCATTCCTCTCTTCTGGTGGGGTTCATTGATGTATCTTTGTGATGGATGGTGTCCTTGGGGAGTCTTATGGAGTCCTCCATCTTTCATCACTTAGTTTCTATTTTCATTCTATTTTGGGGAGGAGTTTTGTTCCCATGTTGTTTTCTCCTTTACCCCATTTGATTTAGTTTTCATTGCATTTGTACATGGGTACCTGATCATGCCTTGTTTTTAGGACCCATCTTGGCTTTTGTGCACCTTTTCCTGGTGTTTTAGCTACTCCCTAAGTCCATCTTAAGGGGGGGTGTTAGAGTAATAAGGTATCTCACTTAATTAATTTAATCATATTGGTTAATTAATTAAGTCTCTTATTACTTTAGGTTTACTTAAGCTAAACTTACACACATTAATAATTAATTATATTTATTAATTATTAAGTGTGCACACTAAGGCTTTCCTTTTTAGGTTTTCTTTAGGGTTTCTTGATCTCCTTCATAAGGATTAATCTCATTTGTAAATCATTACATTCAATAATCATTATTATGGTTTTTCTTGCACATATTATGGTTTGCACATGATAGGTGATTGCATGCAGGTGATTCTTGGGGACTATGAAGTTGGATTTCTTAACTTCTACAAGAAGAGGATTCTATCATGAAGTTTCCTATAAGAACTTTAGAAGGTATTGTTGAATGTTGGTTTTCTAGTTTGCCAATGCATTCCATATGTTCATGGCAAGAGCTTGGAACACTTTTCATTGATCAGTTTGAAGGAATACCAAATGATAATATGTGCTTTTTTGAAAGTAGAAATATGCATACCCAGGAAGAATTTGAAGATAAATTTAAAAATAAAGTTGAATCTATTTCAAATATTGATGCATTGTGTGATATAGAAAGGTTTGAGGGTGAATCCTTTTATGAATATCATGATAGATTCATGAAATTTATGCTTGCTATACCAGAATTAGAAAGACTTGATGAATCATTTTACATTGATTTATTTTATGATAATTGTAAGTCAGGTTCAAGTACTATGCCAGTTCACTTGAAGCCCCCTAGCCTTAAATGCATATATCAATGGATTTCAGTGATTGAAGAAATGGTAAAGAAATATGGAAATCATCTATTGGCTAGATTATGTGATGGTACCTTTTTTCATAATTAATCACATAGATCTAGATGGTATATTAGAATACAAGGATAATGCATCATTTAGTGGTGAAGAGTTTTTTTTTTAACAGCCCATGGAGAAAATGTATGCAGAAGAAGATTGCAGCCATAATGATGAAGATGACAAACATGATGAAGCATGTGAAGTCACTCCTATTTTCTTTGAAAACATGGAAATGGAGAGTCAATTTTATGTATCAAAAGAAGGCTACAATTATGTAGATGATACTGAAAGAATTTTCTCCTCTATGGAATTTGAATATACGGTTGAAAATTATGTTGATTCTAAAGTTTCGTGCCTTCATGATAAGAATAATGGTGTTGTAGATGGAAGTTTGTAACTATTCAAAAATTATTCTTGTCTAGGTGATCAAGATGATTATAATTCTATTTGTAGCCAGAGTGACCGTGTTTCCTTTCAAGAAGAGGTGGTAGAATTTATTTCCTTAAGTGAGAAGTGTTTAAAAAATGATGATTACAATATTTCTGAAAGCACACAAATGCATGGTGATGTTCTAAAAACCTATGATAGTCTTGAGTGCTCCTTGAGTGATCATCTCAGTTCACATTGTACTAAGGCTATAAGATTTTCTGAGCCTTGTATGGAAAGATTGGATCTTGAAAACCATTATGACTTGAATATTTTATCTTCAAGCAATAAATGTGATGTTGTGATAGACAATGGAATTCCAAGTCCTCTTATACAAGAACAAGATAATGTATATGAATAAAACAAAAAAATTGAAGTGGAAATATGTAATCAACATTGTTATGGTACACTTAGTCCTGCTTTTTCTACAAGTGTTGAGTGTAGCATCGATACAAGCCTTCATGGAAATGAGACAAAAGATCTTGTTTATTTGAGGAATTCTTTTGAGAATGTCAATGTATCAGATAAAAATGACAAGGTATGCAATGAATTATAGTTGGAGAGATCATCGAAAAGTAGTTGTAATGAAGAAACAAATGATGATTTTTAGTTTGACAATGAAGAATGCAGCCATATTGATTATTGCAGTAGTATGAACAAAGAAAAGGATATGCATGCAAAATATTTATTGAATGAATTAGTTCAAGTAGCTAATTGTGCAGAGAATGTGTGTAGTGGTGATGAAAATTGTGAATAGGGAACTCTTTTCTTGTTTGATTCTTCACCTTCTACCACTCCTTTTTATGATTTTGAAGCTTTTATGGACTATTTTCATGAGGATTGCATAGATGTAGTTGTGCCTGAAAGTGGAAATGTAGAGACAAATGTTAGTATAACTAGTGAAATTTCTTATGAAGAGTTTTCACTTGAATAATGTGATTGTGTCAATCACATGGATGCATATGATGATATTTTCTCTGGATCCACAACTCATAGTACTTCTCATGAGTAGTATACTTCAAACATTCATGTTGATGTAGCAGGAGGTAATGTTGAGTGTGATATTTCTTGTCACAATGATTGTGTTTTGAACACTCATTGTAAGGATTTTGTTGCAAACAAAGATTCAGAGTCATATGAACCTATACTTGAATATTTTTTGTGTGATAACATGATGAGTGCTGACAATTTTGTCTATGAGCTTGAAGTAGGAAACATTGTTTGGGATGTTGACATTTCTTTTGAATTCCATGATTTGAATGAAGTTGAAGGTAGTGTGGGTGTTGATAAATCTAGTTCTTAGAACCTTGAGGCATATGATAATGTGTTTGGGTTGTGTTGTTGAGATGATGATAAGCTCACCTGTGATGCAACTCAATTGAAGGAGTTACAAATGTGTGATCATTTTTTGCTTGACACATAGGAGGATTACACACTATTTTTGAAGGATGATATATTTTCTGAGCGTAATCATTGTGAAGGGATTAGTAAATGTGATAATATTGTTCCTTCATATAGTCTTGATCATCATCCCCATAATTTTTCATTTTCCACAAAATTAGAAATTGAAATGAGTGGTAGTGATGTGGCCTATGTGATTTGGTTCTCATGTGATAGTAAAGTTGAACATGGAGCAAGTTCTCACTTGTTCAAAGGTAGCCTGATACTTTTTTTTGTAGGAGTCAAATTGCTCATGTTATTGTGGTGTGACAGAGGAAAGTATGGATTAAATGAGACTATATCTTTTAACAAATTTGTGTTTGACAGAGGAAAACACTAGTTTTCCTTTTTCATTTGCTGGCCTAGGGCCACTGAATGAGGTTTGAAAAATTAAATAAAAAGACTTTGTCATCCAATGATTCTGGGACTTAGTTTGCTCTTCCAAAAGATTTTGAAATATCACTTTGTTCACTAAGGAATAGACATCCCCAACCAATATCCATTGTTGTCACTATAAAATTTTGCAAAATTTTAAGTGCCCATGTGAAAAAATTTAATTTGTGCACTAAAAAATGCACCTGAAAAATCTGCCCTAGTGACCTACTTTGGAGGTTTATAATCTGGAGCCCATTTGTTTTCATACCAAATCCCTTGGTGAATGTGTTCATTTTTCATATGTGAACATGTATGTTTTATTTCACTTTCCTATGATGAATTTTGATAGGGCTTTGGTGACAAGTTGGAGGGTTTTGTGACTATTCTATTTTTTACATACTCTGAGGCCTACGAAGTGGCCTCCTGTTTAGACTGATATTTCATAACTAGATGATAATCATGGAAAATGGATTGGTGCTCTACATTCCCCACATATTCATATTCTCCCTAGTCTATTTTCAAAGCCTTAGGATCATATTTGATATTTTTTCAAGGTCAGAAGAAAATGTGCAGTTTGTTCTATTTTTACATCTACATTTCTAGAATGTTCAAGGAGGTCAAATTTGACCCTTAATATCTTGTGAAGAATTTGGATAGAAGGAAATTCCTCTTGCACACATACTCAATGGACCTAAATTATTTAGTGTTTCTAGTAGAAATTTCCCCAGAGAAGATTTGGCATTTTTTTGAGATGGTGACTTGGTGAACCCTAATTGGTTTTTAATAGGTACAGTTTACAAAAGATTCTGAATGGGCCACTTTGGATGTTAATAACTTGAACCTCAACATGAATTTTTCCAAGCCATTTTTTGCACTCAATTTTTAGTTCAAATGTGTACATTCTTGCTTAGTTTCAAGCCCCCAAGATGAGTTTTGATGGGTTATTTAATTATTTTCTAGCTATGACCGAGTCAAAATTAGTGTTCTGAAAAGTTTCAAATTTTACAATTCTAAGGGTAATCCATTTCTCATTTTGGTGCAAAACATATCCAACTCCATTTTCATCAAAATCAAAGATCATATGATCCATTATTTTAATGCATTTCAGTTGTGGCAAAGGCATCAGGTAGGACAGTTTACAAAGGACGTCCTAGAAATCTTTTGACGATGTAAGTTTTGAGGAAATGGGCTTGCTCTAAATAATTTATAATGTCCCTACAAAAAAATTTGTGACTCCAGGTGTCCCGGTTTACCTCCAGTGAATTTCCTCCTATTGGGTTGTAGGTGAAATCAAAATTTCACTATTTTCTAATGTTCAAGTTGCACATATTTGAAATATTTTAAGTATTTTAAATACTTATAAAGAGAAGAATGCATGGGAATGAAGGAATTTTAGGGAAACATAAGCTTTATAAATTTTTAACTTTATTAAAGATAGCATTCCCTAAAAGCCATGAAAGCATTTGTAGCTTTATAAAGTTTTAACTTTATTAAAGAGAGCTTTTCCTACTAGCCCATGAAAGTATTTGCTCACGACATAGGAAGCTCACAAGGAAGCAGGGAGGTGAGAGAGAAGCATTTTATGACCATGAATTTGTAGGATTTGGTGTTCGAATTTCATTGTTCTTGTTTCGACATGGTTTGAATGTTTCATCACTGTGAGGAGATCTTTTACTATGCAGGGAGTAGATTTCATAGTGCAATCACATTTTTGGCTCTAGGAATTTTTTTGAGGTTGTATATGTGCTAAAAATGATGTTATTCACCTTCCAAATGATGCATGTACTTATCCACGTGTTGGGAACACTTTCACCACTGTTTTGGTCATTTTCCAAGTTCCCACAACCATAAAAAATAACCCAACATTTGTAAAAATGTCCCTACCATAGTAAAAAGCATCTTGGCTCTTTTAAAATTCCTCTAGTATGGAAAAATACATCCTTAGCTTGCAAATACAATGTATTAGACTGTTTGAAGAAGCTTCATTTTTGCACTGGCACCCAAATTTCATTATGTTTGGCCTGAGCACTATTTAAGGTTGGCTTTCCTCAACAACCCATGAGGAAAAATGTTGGCATCAACATTAGTGGTGGGGGAGCGGGGAGAAGTATACAAAGGTTTTAATATTTTCAATACTTTATGATGCCTTCATTAGTGAATTAAGTATTTTATTTTTTGGCTTCACAATGTGCTTTCCCGTCGGCCCACGTGACTTCATGTTGCCATCACAAGAATGCGGCAGGGGGGTGGGGAGTGGCCATATTGGACCTGTAAAATTTCTAATGGGGATTATTTCAAAGAAAATATTTAAAATTTTACTTTGCCGATGGAATAGTTAGAAAGGTGCAAATAAAATACTTCTTTTCCTGAGAAATAATTAATGCCTCTACCTTGTGAAGAAGGGATTCAAGTGCTTGGAAATAATTATGTGGGGGTGAAATAAAATGTGCATGGGTAATTATTTTATGGCCCAAAATAAAATAAATAAAATCCCTCATAAGTGAATGAAAGTAAAACTCTAGGTGCTTGAGAAAATAAAGTTTTATACGTGTCGGGTATTTGCAGGTAAATGGTGGGACAAAAAGTGGCAATGATGAAAAAAACACGTATTTCATCGACCGAAAAAATGCGAAAAGAACATGTTGACTTTTTCTAGGCTTGGGTGTCACCATACCTAACATGAAACCTATTTTTACAAATTGGATATCCGATCGGATATCCAATTTGTAAAAAGCATATATTAAAAACTTTTCTCGCTACTTTGAAGTCATTTGGCTGAGAAGAACCCACGAGCACACTGTGCATCCATTCTTCGCGTAACAGATATTCGATATAGGCTAAATTCAATTTGGAAAGGTAAGTTTTTTATTTTTATTTGATTTGATTCAATTTTGATTTAGATTTGAATAATTTTATATGGTTTTTTGTTGATTTTTTTAAAAATAGGGTTTTTGATTGAGTTTTTGTGAAAGAATTGAGTTTAGAATAGATTTTGATAAAAAAATTAATGTTTTTTGTGGATTTTTTTTCACAATAGGGTTTTTGATTGAATTTTTATGAAAAAATTGAATTGAGAATGGATTTTGATAAAAAAATGAATGTTTTTGTGGATTTTTTTTCAAAATAGGGTTTTTGATTGAATTTTTATGAAACAATTGAGTTCAAAATAGATTTTGTTAAAAAATGAATGTTTTTAATGGATTCTGATTTAAAAATAGTGTTTCATTTATATTGTCTAATTTTAGATTAATTATTTTTTAACTTTAATCAGGCGTTATGGCTGTTGAAAATGAAAATTCACAAATTCCACCAGTTGAAAATGAAAATCCACCAGTTGAGAATCAAAATGCAGAAATGCTAAATGCTCCACCACCTCTACAGCCATCAATTGAACAGTTAATTCATGAAAAATTGGAGCAATTGAGGGGCATTTATGATGTTTATAGGAAAATCCCTCGATTATCCTGTATGTCAACAACATTGATAGGAATAATTACTAATGTAGAAACCCTCTCCACCCAACATAATGCATTTCATTCATGGAGAGAAACCATGAGGCAATATTATGAATGTGGAATGTCTTGTGATGATGTGAAAGATCTCCAAATAACAAAAGCCCAAATAGGCTCTTTATTTATTAACCCCAGCACTAGTTTGCTAGTTAATGTTAACAAGCCAAAACTTTCTATAAAATGGTGCACGCATAGGGGAATAGTAGATAAATTTTGGGATCGTTGGTGTATGGTTTTTGATAAACCACCCAACAATAATCTTGATGTACCTTTTTACTTTATTAAAAAATTATATGCTGAGTTTATGTTAGGGCATCGTGTCAATTACTTTGACATTAAACCCTTCCAGGGCGTTGGTAGAGTTATGCCTCAAGATAGGCTAGGGTTAGCTAGAGTACTTAGGCGCCCACATTTTCCCCATCCTCCCCTTCCTTTTCCACCTCCAGTACAACATCCAGATATTATGGAGGATGCAGCCACACAAACCATCCAGGCCATTCACTCTTTGAGTGGTCTTTTGGTTTCCCATGCTTCTTCAGTAGCTCAGCCACAGTCTGGTGATCTTGGCGATGGATCCAGTGCTGCTGCATCATCCTCCTCGGGTCCACATATTTGTGTGCCACATATTTGCAATACGTGCCAGCAAATATGTTTGGGTCCTATTGTACAGCCCCCTGAGCATCCATTAGACACTTCTGATTATGACATCCAGGATGTGGAGATTATAGTAGATCACACGCAAGAGAGTGGAGCACACCCTACAAAGTCCTCTCCTGCTAGAGAGGTGGACATTGGAGTAGTTACACAAGTAACATTTAAGGTGTAAATTCATAACTTGCATTTTTTTAAAAATGAATATTAATAAGAGATAGTATCAAGTACTAATATTTATTTACATGGTCTATTTAACAGTTAATGTCTGAGGAGGATCTCATACAGGTGACTGATAGCACCCTTAGGGCCATTTCATTTGGCCTCGACATGTACACAATATGTATTTTCTCTCACTCATTTACATTTTTTTATTGTATATTTGCTTGTCATTTGAATTGTCAATAATGAAATTATATATTAACTTATATGTTTATCTTAGTCTCTGCTTGTAGCAAACACCTAGTGCGAGCGAGGTGCGATGCTCTCCAGACTATGGAGGCACAGTGTTGGATAAGGGAAAGGTAATGGAACTCAAATTTGATTGACTTAAAATTTATAAGATCTTTTATTGATTATGCATACATTGACATAGATTCATAGTTTCATATGTACTTGTCATTTTTATGTACAGGCGGTTGTGAGCTATACATCATTGTTGATAAGTGCCACAACACCTGAAGGAGTAGGTATTCGAACACCTGAAGGAGGAGATGTTGAAACACCTCAAGGAGGAGGTGTTGAGACACGTAAAGGAGATACAAAAAAAAGATCAACCTAAAGAGGTATGTGTTTATTTTATTTTGTGCTTGGTAAATATGTTCTTATTACTGACAATTCTATGCTAACTTGGATCAATTTCATGTTTTTGTTCACATATATAGATTGGCGTTACAAAAGTTGGTTTGGTTAGTTCTTTGAGAGGGGTATATTCTAGGACTCCTAACCCTTCAAAGAGACGTATATTTCAGGTAATCAAGATTTCAATTTTAGAGTTCAATTATAATTCAATGTGTATTGATTTTTATGTTAATTATTCAATTTTAAATTATATAGTATAACTAATCTCAATTGTGGTTTTACTTTTTCTTGTGCAGCTACCTTCAGAGCCAACAAGTGCTTCAAAGAGGCTCCATTTTGATGATCCACTAGTAGTTTAGGATGAGATAGAAATTTTGGCATGTAAATTTTGAATAGATACTGATTTGGCATATGCCACATATTGTGAAACTTTGTTTGAGTTGGCGTTGATGCCATTTTTCTATATGGACATACACTTGATTATTGGATAATAAGATATATATAGAAGTTGACAATTGAAATTTAGTTTTCTCATGTGCATGATTAAACTCTTTGAAGCAATGGTTAAATATCAATGTACAATAGCATAAAAAGAATGGTTAAATATTATGTAGTTTATATTCATATTGCTGATTACATTGCATTGCACATCTTTCAAACTCAAAGCATTATTTCACATTGCATAAGTAACAACTAGATACTCATATGATTAACCCTACACCATCTGATTTTCTTCTTTGTCAACTTTCCCATGCCTTAGTAAATTTGGTGGTCCATTTGTAACCATCAATTTTTTTATATAACATAAATTCACCTTTTTCAAAAAATTAATATGGCTAGACTCCCATATGAATACTAATAATATATCATATGACCATTCTTCATATACTTACTGGCACTTTGTGTCTTCTTAGATGAGCCAAAAGTTGTTGCCCAACTACCTCTACCTTCATCAATGTTCCATATTTTAATCATTCCATCCCAAGATGTTGTGACCATTTGTTGACTAGAAGATTCAATTATTTGCAGGCATGAAATGACATCATCATGCACTTTGACCTAGAAATTTAGGAAAAGAATACTATTAAAAGTTGTGAGCTCTGTGAAAAATAGATGTTTATCTGACTGCAACACCATCTAAATATGGATTCTTTTAGAAAATAAAAAGCAAGACATAACTTTTAAACAAATAATTTAATCACAATGTATTTTTCACAAAGAAAATTTGTATAAACCGCTTCTCCATAATGGCTAGTATAGAAAATAATTGCATTGGTAGAACAAAACTCCAAAACATTTCTGATTTCCTTGATTAATTGAATCTTAAGTAGAATCCCCACAATAATTATGTTTTACATAAACCGATAGGAAAACAACATTGCTTGGAAAGTGCATCTCTAATATTTTATGTTCCTTGTACAATAATTTAAATACATTTGAAGAAGTTATATGAAAATATAGCTTCTTAAATTCTTCTTTAATTTGAAGGTTAGTTTTGATAGTGAGTAATTTATTTCATAGATGGATTTTAGCTTTTGCTTGATTGTTGTGCACTGTACTTTCTTCTATAAATAAAATGAGACATGCTAATGCACATTTTCACTATAATTTCTCTATTTTCTTCCTCAACATATCTCTCTCTTGGGCTTTGATACAACCCTGTCAGGGCCTGTCCTAATCACATTTAGCCCAAATCAAAAAGAAAATTTCATGCATTGCTTCTCCCTACACTAGCAGACCCTAGCTGGAGGTTTTATTTGATATTGTCAACAAACATACATCTGGTTGTCTGAATGAATGGGGGAGTTACAACCTTCCCAATCAAGAGGTCATGACTTGTCAGAACTGATTAAAGCAATTCAAGACTTATGTCATAGGATGAGAACATTTGACCATAGGCTCAATGATAAATGCAATGATCCTTAACTAAATTATTCATACAAATTTCTTAGATTTGGAATAATTCAATGAAAATCAGCCAAAACATTTAAACAAGATATTTAGATCTAAAACATTCACATATGATAAATAGATCTACACATATAAGTTGGTTGGAATAGAGTATTTAATTCAAATAACTCACTTCATGATTACAATTTTTTTGCTTCAATTGTTTGCTCATAACCAAGATTACAATGATCAATTTTTTTTTTAGAAAAATCCACTATGGTTGGCATACAGATGCAACCTTTCTATGAAATTTCCCTCACAAATCCAAACAAGTTTCATCCTCCAAACTCTAGGAAACCAATGGGGTTTCATCGAAAAATCTCCATAACCTAAGGGTTTTTGTCCTTAGATTCAATAAGTGAACACAAGTGTCCAACTTTGCAATTTTGGATTTGTTGAGATGATGTCCAAAGATTATCCAAACTAATGAAGTTTTATTCCTTATATAGAGGTTGAAGGCCTAACATGGGTCCAAAGTTTCTTGCCATTTTCTCACATTCAAATTTGGGCTCATTAACTGCATTCTTAGTTAGTTGTGGTCATGGGTGGAGTCCATTCAAACAGTGAGGTTTTGTGAAAGTGCATGCTTGAGTGTGGAGATCTAGGGAAATGATTGCTTTAAGTTCAAGAAAATAATTATCCCAAGGTCCAACATCAAGGGTTCAGGAGATGGGATTCTTGGGTGTTAGGACACCAGACAATTGGGATCTAGGGGTTTGAGGATTAGGATACCCCATTGGCTCTTTTACAAATGTACGACATCATCAAAAGGCCCAAAGATCCAAAGAGGAATGTATGGTTTGAGAAGTGGTGGTCAAGGTATTAGGGTGTTATGCGAATGGAAAGGAAAAATTTCAAAGGCCCACAAGAGAAGGAAGTGGGAGGTGGAGGCACAAGGAATGAAAGAAATGAATGATAGTATTAGAGAGTCTGAAATCCCACCCAAAGTAGGAAAGTGCCCCATCTTTCGAACTCAAAGCATTATTTTGTATCATTGTTACATTGGTCTTGAGAGTGGTAGCTTAATATAGATGTTTGAAGTGATTGAGAGGTCAGTTTTAGGGTCGGTTTTAGGGTAGTTAAGGTGTCTGAAGTTATTTAGAGTTTTCTTTTAGGGTGGAAGGCTTAAAACTCCATTTTAAATGCACAAAAAAGAATGAAATTACTTCGAACCAAGTTTTTGAAGAAGTTAACTATGTTGCCCACTAGTTTCCCTTAAGAGTACAAAGTGCTAAAAGACACCAATCTTTGAAGGTCTATTTATTAAAGACCGTGATGCTTATAGACTCTCCGTCCAAGGATATGGGATCGTGTTGGGACCATCTACAAAACCCTCTCCCAGTTTTTTCTATCTCGGAGGCATTTTCCTGTGGTGATGACTTTTCAGTGGAGGGAAAAGTTGCCAGATGCAAGCATTGTAAAGTTGCAAAGTGGTGCAACTTTCACTTCGTAGCTCGTACGACCAAACAGACTATTCCAACACGTCCGGATGGGTACGTTTACGCTAGGGATGGTCCTCTCTTGCACCCAAATATGCCAAATCACTCTGAGCTACATTGGACTGGCGATTTCCCTTAAGAGTCCAAAGTGCTAAAAGGCAGCAATCTTTGAAGGTCTATTTCTCAGAGACCGTGATGCTTACAGAATCTTCGTCCATGGCTATGGGATTGTGTTGTGACCATCTACAAAAACCTCTCTCGATTTTTGCTATCTCGGAGGCGTTTTCCTGTGGTGGTGACTTTTTAGTGGAGGGAAAAGTTGCCAGATGCAAGCAGTGTAAAGTTGCAAAGTGGTGCAACTTTCATTCCGCAGCTCGTACGACCAAACGGATTGTTCCAACATGTCTGGATGGGTACGTTTACGCTAGGGATGGTCCTCTCTTGGACCCAAATACGACGAATCACTTCGAGCTACATTGGACCGACGATTTCCCTTAAAGAGTCCAAAGTGCTAAAAGGCAACAATCTTTGAAGGTCTATTTCTCAGAGACCGTGATGCTTACAGACTCTCTGTCTGAGGCTATGGGATCGTGTTGGGACCATCTACAAAAATATTTCTTAGTTTTTGCTATCTTGGAGGTGTTTTCCTATGGTGATGAATTTTTAGTGGAGGGAAAAGTTGCCAGATGCAAGCAGTGTAAAGTTGCAAAGTGGTGCAACTTTCATTCTGCAGCTCGTATGACCAAACGAACTGTTCCAACACGTCCGGATGGGTACATTTACACTAGGGATGGTTCTATCTTGCACCAAAATATACCGAATCACTCCGAGCTACACTGGACCGACGATTTCCCTTAAGATTCCAAAGCGCTAAAAGGCAGCAATCTTTGAGGGTCTATTTCTCAGAGACCGTGATGCTTACAGAATATTTTTCTAAGGCTATGGGATCGTGTTTGAACCATATGCAATAGCCTCTCTCGGTTTTTTCTATCTCAGAGGTGTTTTCCTGTGGTGATGACTTTTCAATGGAGGGAAAAGTTGCCAAATGCAAGTAGTGTAAAGTTGCAAAGTGGTGCAACTTTCATTCCGCAGCTCGTACGACCAAATGGACTATTCCAACATGTCTAGATGGGTACGTTTATGCTAGGGATCATTCTATGTTGCACCCAAATACGCCGAATCACTACAAGCTACATTGGACCGATAATTTCCCTTAAAGAGTCCAAAGTTCTAAAAGGCAGCAATCTTTGAAGGTCTATTTATTAGAGACCAAATGCTTACAAAATATCCGTTTGAAGCAATGGGATCATGTTGTGACCATATACAAAAACCTCTCTCGGTTTTTGCTATCTCGGAGGCGTTTTCTTGTGGTGGTGACTTTTCAGTGGAGGGAAAAGTTGCAAAGTGGTACAACTTTCATTCTGCAGCTCGTACGACCAAACAGACTGTTCCAACACGTCTGAATGGGTACGTTCACGATAGGGATGGTCCTCTCTTGCACCCAAATACAACAAATCACTCCAAGCTACATTGGACCGACGATTTCCCTTAAGAGTCCAAAGTGCTAAAGGGCAGCAATCTTTGAAGGTCTATTTCTCAGAGACTCTCTATCTGAGGCTATGGGATTGTGTTGGGACCATCTACAAAAACCTCTCTCGGTTTTCGCTATCTCAGACGCATTTTCCTGTGGTGATGACTTTTCAGTAGAGGGAAAAGTTGCCAGATGCAAGCAGTGTAAAGTTGCAAAGTGGTCCAACTTTCATTTTGTAGCTCGTACGACCAAATGGATTGTTCCAACACATCCAGATGGGTACATTTATGCTAGGGATGGTTCTATCTTGCACCTAAATACGCCGAATCACTCTAAGGTACATTGGACCGGCGATTTCCCTTAAAGAGTCCAAAGTGCAAAAAGGCAGCAATCTTTGAAGGTCTATTTCTCGGAGACCATGATGCTTATAGACTCTCCATCTGAGGTTATGTGATCATGTTGGGATCATCTACAAAAATCTCTCTCGGTTTTTGCTATCTCGGAGGTGTTTTCCTGTGGTGATGACTTTTTAGTGGATGGAAAAGTTGCCAGATGCAAGCAGTGTAAAGTTGCAAAGTGGTGCAACTTTCACTCCACAGCTCGTACGACCAAACAGACTGTTCCAACATGTCCAGATGGGTACATTTACGCTAGGTATGGTCCTCTCTTGCACCCAAATATGCCGAATCACTCTGAGCTACATTGGACCGAGTCAAATTAGGTGAAAATCTGATGCAGACACAAGGGCACAATCACAAACTCTTTGCTACCTACCTATTTGATGCATCTAACAAGATTATTCTGACCTCTTTGGATAGTCGAAAACTCCCTTAAAACTTGACAAGCAACTAAATACACATTTCCCTCTTTAAGCCCCTTAAACCCTTGTAATAGTGAGAAACTAGTTTTTGTCCAGTTACTCCACAATTTTCCAAAACACTAGACGAAACACATAACTGATTCAAACACCCATATCCAAGTTACATAGCATATATGAGAAACAACATAGACTCCTTTGGACCAGCGTTGACTTCATATACATTCACCCTTGAACATGCTACTCAGTTAGCCCAAAAAATGCAAAGCAACATACCTTCAAACACCACACAGGCCCCTAAAACCTCGGGGCAGCAAATAAATTGCCAAGAAAACAAAGATTCTGCAATTGAATTCCATTTGTACGGACCTGTAACTGTCAAATCAAAAAACCCTTGTTTTTAGTGTAATTCTTGAGGGTTTATTGGATGTAGCACTTCCACAACCTTTCAGACTTTGCCACCACCTTAGAAACCTTTATTTAGGCCCCAATATGCTTAGAAAACAAAGAAACTTCTGGTATCTCAAATATTTTTGCAAACCCTAGGGTAAAAACTTTATTTTCAAGTGAAAAAAACCACCATTTTTGGACCTTTAACTCTTCATTTTATTTCAAAACCCAGTTCTCCACACCTTCCACTCTTGAAATAATGTCAAGACATGTAATAATGTTTCTACATAAATTTTTTATACAAAGCAATGGGAAGATAAAACCATGTAAGTGGTTTCCCCAAACTAATTGCCACCAAAACCATTCTTGATAGTTTAAAACCACGAACCACCCCAACGTGTAATTATGATAGCACTCAAGATATCCCTCCACCATGAACATATCAACTAAGTAGGAACCCATAACATTATGGAAAGATGATCCACTTCTCCCAATGTAAGGGATGGTCAATTTCATTGATGGCAACGATTGTGTGACTCCCATTGATGACCTTCTTTATTCAATGCCATACAATAATATCCAAAGCATTCCAAAGAATACTAATGAAAAAAATATTTCCCTCAACACCTCATGATCATTCAAGTACTCATTCTAACAATACAAGAGATTTACACTTCAAATTGCAAGTGAATATAATTTACTATATCTTAACATAAAAAATGCAAAACCTAATAGAAAAATGTATCAATGAGGTACAAGGATGTATAAAATCCAATCAATCAAACACAATCAACCTAACATAATTAAGGGTTGATAGGGGTATTGGATAATTAAGGGTTGATAAGGGTATGAATGTTTATCTTTGCATCTACTCTTGAATATCTAGGGACTTGGTGGTATTTAGAAATTTGTTAAGTACTCATTTTTATTGCATTGAATCAAAATGTCTCACTATTAATTACTCCAATGCTATAAGATAAATGAATGTTCTCATGATTATAATGAATATATTGTATGTTATTAATGATAGCGTATATCATCAAATTATGCCAAACATGTGTTTAGTCAGCTCAAAGTGGGTGAATGACACCACTTAGCGAAAAGTTTGAATTTTGAATTTTAAAATGAAAGGGAATAGGTTTGTGACTATGAGGTCACCCTTGTGAATTAAAGAATTGGGTTTGAGGAGAAAAAGTTGCAAACCACTATAATTTATTATATATAAATGGGAAATATTACAAAACCTGGTTCAAACAAGCATACCGACAGGAGAGAACCAGGAAGAAAACCTTCGGTTGTAGCTCGATTAAGTACAAAAATAGACCCCTTTACAAAATGTATGTGTTTCCAAAATATAGGCCCATTTACATTTTAAACATACCCTTTATACAATGCCAGACATTTGACCCATATTTCAAAAAACATCACTGGGTATAGATTATGCCCATACACAATTATGACCATTTTACATTGTTTCCAATTTGAGAATTCAAATTTTACAAAATTTTCTTATTAGAGGCATTCAAGGCATAGTCTTCAACAATAGTAGTATGTTCATATTCTGCACTAACAAGCACCTGTACAAACCATCAAGGTAGCTTAGAATAACCAATCTATATTATTCTAAATGACACAAAATATGATGAGATGGTAATGCAAACTATAAAAGACGCTTAGAGTAACCAATCTATATTGTTGTAATCTGTTGCATACCTCTTTGAAAGGATCAAAGTTGGCTATTGTTGTAGCAAGTCCATGATCAATCATGCCAGGAATATAGCAAAAGTGGGAAAATGAGAAATCTATATTGTCACAATAGAAAAGATGTTAGACTAACATATCTATATTAATCTAAACAACCTGAATGATGATGAGTTGGTGATGCAAACTATAAAAGATGCATACCTCTTCGAAAGGATTGGAGCTAGCTATTGTTGTATCAGGTCCATGATCAATCATGCTAGGAATATCGCAAAAGTGAGAAAATGAGAAATCTATATTGTCACAATAGAAAATATGCTTAGAATAATGCATCTATATTAATCTAAACAACTTGAATGATGTTGAGCTAGTGATGAAAACTATAAAAGACACATACCTCTTCGAAAGGATCAGAGCTGGCTATTGTTGTAGCAGGTCCATGATCAATCTTGCCAAAAATATTGCAAAAGTGCATACAAAATATCACTATTAAAGACATCTACATTGCAATAGTATATAAAATATCAGTATTAAATAAAGAACACTAATGAACTTAATAATAATGAACATAAGAATTCTACCTTCCATTCTTGAAAATGTTATTCAAGTGTGCCTGAAGGGTCATCTCTTTGCTTAAGAGTATCCAATATTGCTTCATGATCAACATTACTAAGTGTCCATAGTTGTTTTGTATTTGGTTTGTCATGATACTTCAACAACTTAACATTTATTGCTATAACAAGGTGTGAATACATGAGAATGGTTTTGTGTTTCTCGTAGTCTTCAAATGCAGGTATGCCATTCTTTCTAATCGTGTATGTTTGCAACCAAGTTCCTACAACCACAATTGAACCTATAGCATACATGAAACGATCATCATCTTCCATCGGTTGTGTTAGCTTATGTTTAACCCACACACATCAAGCCAACCAATAGTTTGATCTCTCTTCATTCCCCTGTGGTGCAACAACTACAAAAATATGTCCTAGCCATAGTAGATCTGAAAGCAAGTCGTAATCAACTAAACTTTCCATTGTGTCATTTGTCATGGATATTGTTTGACATAAAGGAGTTAGATACTTTGGTACCCATGTATCCACCCACTCACTTGACTCGCATTGATCCCACTCACACTGAATACAACTCTGACAAAAACAAGCCAACTCTCATGTCCAAATGGTCCATGTGCCTGCATCTGAGCTTCGAAATGAATGCATCTTTGAAGAATCTTTGATTGTATGAAAATCTAATCTACCTCCCACGGTACCATCCTCAACGAACCAAAAGAATTTGCGCACTGTTGAATCAAGTGTCCCTCCCTGTGACAATGCTGAACTACACCAATCAACTATAGAACGTGCATCGCTGAATTTTGCTCCTAAAATCTTCAATTGCTCCTTAACTAGAGCTCTCTTTACACATCAACCTGCTCCATCATGCTCCCCTTTCCCATGTCCAGCTTCAAAAACATTCCAAATATGAGGTAGACCCCTCTCTACATGCATTCTACTCAACCAATAAAACATACGAGCATTCTTGAATTGACCTGTGCAATTATCTGACCAAATTAGATGTCAACCCAATGCTATATAATGCTCCTGCAAGAACTCAAAAAAATTCTCAGAACAATGTCGAACATACTCAGACGAGTGAGATCTATCATCACTCATATAAAAATGATACTCTCTGATTATCTTTCGATCCTCCTCTGTGCTATCAAGTGCATGTTTAAATGTTATGTGGACAAAAATATCAATCTAAATGGAATTGTAATACTGAGATTGTACCTCATTTTGTGGTTGCAATGTGTAGTTTTCTGCAAATTCATCCACTGATATAATAGTGCCAATCGAAAAAGAGTCCTTACACATCATAAATTGTTGATCCAACCACTGAGACCTATGACTATGCCTTGCATACTTGTAGAAAAGATTGTCCTTAAAATCTGAAATAAAATCAGCAACACTGCATTCTTTTGTAACCAACTCACATCTAGAACCTTCACCTCCGCTTTGCAAAGTATATTTGACTATCTCATATATATGTTTCTCAACAAGTTTCTTTCCATATTCATGTTTGGAACTCTCATGAAAACATTGAACAAACTTTGACAAGCCACCACATTGTGAGCACTTTTCATTTAAACAAGCATTTCTATAGAAAAAGCAATCATCATCTCTAGAACATAAAAATAGATCTAGCAAGTCCCTTGATGATTTTGGAAGATGCATTGCACCACACTCCTGCAACATTTCATTAGTATGCAAAGTAGAATGTATATAGCATAATAGCTCATGGTACATTGAAAACTCCACATGGTATTTGCAACAACAAGTATTACGAATCTTAAGAGGCACACAATAAAATGGCTTCAAACCCTCAAAAGTCCTTTGCGAGATTTCCATATTTTTATGTGTTTCAATAAATTTTTTGAACAAAATTGTTTGGCTTGATTCCAAGAAATGTTTAGGATGTGGTGTACGGTCTCGACCAATTCTTAACTTTAAAACATCCTTTGCATTGGGTGATACTCTAGAGTTATCATGCCAAAATTGTTGAATTACCTACTTTACATTATCAGTTAGCTTCTTATGAACACGTGGAAGCCTCCTGGAAAAAGCCCATGTATCATTTTCAAGAGGATCATCTATTCTTTCTCTTCTTGCAAGTCCTCTATCCAAAGTTTTACGATTTATGTCAAAATCAATACAAGTTTGTCTCATAAAGTGAGCCTTTTCCAATTGATGGCTTACTAGGGCGGTTGTAATGACTCTCTAAGAAGCTCTCTTATCCTTTTCCTTGTTACTTTTTCCAATAGACTTGAGAGCATTAAAAATATTTTTGACAATAATAGAATTTTTTCAGTCTTCTTGTTCACACGAATCTTCAATTTGGCTAGCAAAGGTCTCATCTTTGGAATCTTTAGCAATTGTACAAAAAGTTGCCATTGCTCGGTCAATGTCTTATCACTAAATATTGGTTGAAAAATATTCTATACCACAACCGAATAGTTCATGTTGACCTCTTGCATTCAAAATTGTTTATAATATTCTCATCAAATTCAAGTAACCATTCAGGGGTTCTTGCGGGTCTTGAAATTGGAATATGTCTTTCTTCCATATAAGGTTCTTCATTTCTCATGTAATTTGGTGAAACATAATTTACATTTGCTTAAATATTATGTTCAACATCTTCATTTCCAACATTTTCACCTTGAACATTTTCAATATCATGTCCAACATCTTCAAATCCAACATTTTCACCTTGAACATTTTCATTATCAATTTCAATATTTTCATTCCCAATTTCCATATCATGTTCAACATCTTCAAATCCAACATTGAACATTGAACATTTTCATTATCAATTTCAATAATTTCATTCCTAATTTGAATATCATGTTCAACATATCCAATTCCAACATTTTCACCTTGAATATTTTCACCTTGAACATCTTCAATTTCCTCTTCACTTGAAAGACCATAGGGGTTAGGTTCACCAATATTTAACATACCTTGTCTTCTCTTCCTATGACTTTATCTATCTTTTTGTCTATATGCTTCAATTTCTTCTTTTGTAAGCTTTCTCTTATGTTTTTGCTTCCGACGACTGCTGCTCCCCATTATACCTCATAAAAGATGCTAAAAAATATTCCTTATGACAAATTTCAATAGAAGATGCTTCAAAAAGTTGATCTTTGTCCCTTCCTATCTGAAACCGCGTGTTTGTCGCCTGCAAACAAAATGAAGGGTCCGCTAGAATGCACAAAACGACCCACATGGGGCTTTTATATGGCCCACAAATCTGATATCCGTTATAATCTGATATCTGATTCATTATAAAAATTTATGATGTTTTGTAACGGTATGATTTTAGTTCTTCAAATCAGATATCTGATTCAAATTGGATATCTATTTTTTGTACACATAGACCTAAGCATTAATGGTAGATAGTAGAGGGTTTAAGGGTTAAAGGTTTAGGGTTTAGGTATATTGTAGAGGGTTTAAGGATTAAGGGTTTATGGTAGAGGGTTATAATGGTTTAGGGTTTCATGGTAAGGGTATAGAGGAGAGAGATAGATGGAGTGAGTGTGTGAGAGAGTGACCTAAGAGAGTGGGATAAGGTCAGAGAGGGTGGGTGAGTAGGATAGAGTGGGAGAGAGGGAGGGAGATGGTGGGAGAGAGTGGGAGAGAGTGGGAGAGGGTGGTAGAGAGTGGGAGAGAGGGAGGGAGAGAGTAGAAGAGTGGAAGAGGGTGGTAGAGAG